>JAGFMF010012145.1:2925609-2936076 GCA_019455555.1 Galemys pyrenaicus | reverse complement strand
CACCCTGGCCGGCAGCAGGGATTGAACTCGTGCTGCAGTGGCTGCGATTTGCTTCGTAGTGCGTTGCTTAACCCACTGCGCCACCAGGGGAGGCCCTGTATCACATTATTGTAACTTGGGGATCAGAAAAGGGAACTATCAGGGAATTGAATGTCAGATGCCCAGCATTGTAGAGTAGTAGTATTGTGGTAACTTAGTTAATCCTCACAGCACCTTGTGAATGTTTTACTGTCACCATTTTACAGTTGAGGAACCTGTTACTTAGATGTTAACTATGACTGCAGAATGCACTAATGGCTAAAGCTAGGACTGACTCCAGAGCTTCCATGGCAGAGTGCTAAGAAGTTCTGGGAATAAGCTGCTCATAGGCAGGAAAGTAAGATTTTGTCACTTAAAACGGGACAGTGACTCTAATTTCTTCATTCTTTTTTCTCTTTTCTTCCTCCTTCATGACTGTAAACTTGGCCTTATAATCACTGTTCATTCATCCTTTTCTAGATTAAATGTATCATACTCATTAATCTCTTAGGAATTCTTTATAATTTTCTACAGTCCTCTTAAAACAGGATTTTATTTATTTTTTTTTTAAAGATTTATTTATGCATACAAGCACTGGGGTACAGGCCAGAGGTGTGTGTTGGGGGGTGAGAGGATTCACCATAGAGAGTGGGGAGCAGAACAGGCAGATCAACAGAAGTACACTGCTGAGGGGAGCAGTGGGCACAGCAGGAGAGGTCTGCTGCACCATGTGGGTCCCCCCCTGGCCAGCAGCAGGGATTGAACTCGTGCTGCAGTGGCTGCGGTCCACCTCATAGTGCATTGCTTAACCCACTGCGCCACCAGGGAGGCCCTTAAAACAGGATTTTAAAAAGTTGAGCAGTAGTTAGAGACCTGGGAAGATTTAACATTGTTTTTTGACTGCCTACTTGCTGTTTAAATAGTGAACATTAGGTATAGGGGGACTGGGTTTCTGGTGGTCTTCAGAATGTGGGAGGGGGAAGGTAAATTCAATAGAAGGTAACACAGGAGCAGAGTCCAGCTGGCCGTATATGAACTGGGCTTACTGGACTGCTATATTTCAGTGTTAAATACATTAAATCATAAATTGCAACAATGTCTTAAAACTTTAAGGAACATTATTAAGTGAGACACTGTATTATTAAGGACGTGGTTTCAGAAGGAGAGTTAATTTATTTAAAGATTTATTTATTTATACAAGAGCTGGGGTGTAGGCCAGAAGTGGGGTGGGTATGTGTCAGAAGAGGATTCACCAGAAACAGAGTGGAGAGCAGAACAGGTGGGTTGACTGAAATACACTGCTAAGGAGAGCTGCAGTGAAATACATTGCTGAGGTGCTGTGTAGGTTGGCTCCCTGACAGGATATCAAACTCCATGGCTGGTGATAGCTTAATAGCAGTGAGGTTTAACCCCTTCAGCCACCAGGGAGGCCTGGAAGGAGACTTTAAAAGGGATTTACTTTATGTTTCTTTTAATGTGGAAGACTATGTTAAAATTATTTTTTTTCTTCTGACATTCCTCCCTTTGTTTTAATTGTATTGATAATATTTAAAATTACTATTTGAAATTATGGAATAAGCTACTTATTCAATATCATTATTACTGAATTAACAGTTTAAAGTGATTTATTGATCACAGAAATTACTTTAGTTATTAAAATTCTAATCTGAGTTTAAACTGTACTTACACTCAAATAATACCATCAAATTTCATTAGTGTTCATTTCAAGAAATGTTTTGGCATCAGTATTAACACAGCACTGTTAACTTTCCATCTGTATTTTGGATGAATTAAATGTTTGGAAACAGGGTTTGTGTTATGAGATGATATTGCATACTGATAGCATTTATAAATTCTTTTTTTTAATACAGATTTTTACTGTGGTGACATTGGTTTGAAAATGTGTGTTTTTAGGGGGATATGGGTTGAGATCTCTTCAAGTGTATTGTTATCACAACCTCCTACCACCAAAACACTGATAACCCCCACCATAGTCTACCTTAGTCCACTGGCTCCCTCTCCCCTTTGCTCCCAGTGTTTATAGTCTTAAGTGAACAGTCTTGTGCAAGGTGTTGGGAAAACTCTTTACTAGGTTAAATTAGGGGTCTGTAACCCTGACCCACTGGAGCTTCCTGAGTTTTTAGAGGAGTTTTATTGGAACACAGTTATACCCATTCATTTTTACCTATTTGTCGCTGCTTTTGCATTACAGCAGTATGGGTAAACAGTTGTCACAGAGCCCTTGTGGGCCTCAAGCTCATATAGGGCCATAAATGCACAAATATTTACTAGTGGCCTATTTTATTTTCTCTCTCATGGTTACTTAATTTGTAATTTACGGTAGCAAACTTCTGTATGACATAGTTTTTCACCTTTGCATCCTTACCTCCTTATCAAAAAAATTGTTTTTCCTTCTGTTCTTTGTTCTTTCTTTTTTTTTTTAAAGATTTATTTATTTATGCACACAAGCACTGGGGTACAGGCCAGAGGTGTGGGGGGTGAGAGGATTCACCACAGAGAGCGGGGAGCAGAACAGGCAGATCAACTGAAGTACACTGCTGAGGGGAGCAGCGGGCGCAGCAGGAGAGGTCTGCCGCGCCATGTGGGTCCCCTCCCTGGCCGGCAGCAGGGATCGAACTCCTGCTGCAGTGGCTGCGGTTTGCTTCATAGTGCATTTCTTAACCCACTGCGCCACCAGGGAGGCCCTGTTCTTTGTTCTTTCTTGTTCTGTTTTCTGATTTACTGACTCTTTCCTCTGTCAACTCTATTCTGTCTGGTATACCACCATTTTTTCCCAGATAATGTGTGTTTTAGCTCTAAAATGTCCACTTACAGTTTGTATTTACCTGCTGAGAAATGTGTTTACTTTTACCTCTTGGAGCATAATTAAAATAGTTGCTTTATGATGGTTTGTGTTTGATAAGTCTAAGATTTGAACCTTTCCAAGGTTTGCACATATTGTCCTTTTTCTTAAAAATGGCCACGTTTTTGGTTTTTTTGTCAGGTGCTTTTGGATTGTGTCCTAGTTATTGTAAATGTGCTTCATAGAATGTAGATTGTTTGAAGATTTTTTGTTTTTATTAAGTAATCAAGCATATTAGATTGACTGTAAGTTCTTAAGAATTTTGTATTTCTCTAGTTTTGTTTGTTGAGTAATTTTATATTGTATCCTGGACATTTAAAATTTTATATTTAGTGAGTTCTGGATCCTGTTATAATCCTGTAGAGAATTGTGATTAAAATTTTTTTTTAAAGTAGGCTCAGGGCTCAAGTTTTGTCTCTGCTTTCATGGTGGAGGGGTGGTTCTACTCTTGACTCATTTTAAAAACTTGATATGCCGCTTCAGCTCTGTCTCATTTATGTACAGTTCACAGGTGATTTTGGGACTTGTAGTATGGTTTCTTCCAAAGAATTAGGGATTCTCTTTCTCCAGTTTTCTTCTTTGGAATTCCCTCCATACCCTTTAGCTATAAGAACTCTCTCCACTGTTTCCAGTGGACAGGGAAACAATTTGCTTCTCTTGCAGTTTTTAACTACAGTCAATCCTGGTCTATTACATAGTTCTATCACTGGGGCCCATCTACAAGGTAACCTTTATAGAAAAAGGGACTAAAATAGATAATAGCCCCCCAAAAGAGTGGCTACCCTCCCCCACCACATGGATGTTTTACCACATTTTGCATTCTTTTACAATCTGTTCTTATGTTTCAGAGTTCACAGGCATGTTGTTCATGCATTTATGCTAAAGCTTTTAGATGTAAAATTAGTGAAGAGGGAGTCTGTAGTGGATTTACCAACTTCAGATTGTCATACAAACTTTCTTTAGTTTGCATTCTAGAGTTACCTTCTTTGTTGGACTTGTGTATTTCCTATATTTTCTCAGGGACAATTTTTCATTTATAAATTAAGACTTTAGAAATGTTATTTCTAAATTAATTTCAGCAGATGGCTAGTCTCTCAAACATAATGAAAAAAGTTAATTTTCTTACCATTGTACTGTGAAGGTCTGTGTGTACAGACTACAAATTATTTGATTTCAGTAAAGCATTTGTGATATTATTTTTGATAATACAATGAACTAAGGTGAATTTGCAGGAGTCTGTTCATTTTCCCTGAAAGTGGTGTTTACTGCATAAATTTAAAATTAAATTTCTGCTCGTGTGTCACAATGCTCTTTATTTAATTCTTCCTTATTTAGTATTTTTCCCCCAGTGATTTGAATTAAGATGAAAGTCTTATTCTTATAAATCCCCATTTCTTAGTATTGGGAAATTTATTATTATTTTTATAAAGATTTATTTATTTATTCATACAAGCCCTGGGGTACAGGCCAGAGGTGTTGGGGGGGAGGGGTGAGAGGATTGACCAGAGACAAAGTGGGGAGATGACAGGCAGGCAGACTGAAATACACTGCTGAGGGGAGCAGCTGGTGAGCCAGGAGACGTCTGCCATTCCTGGTGAGTCCCCTACCTGGCGGCGGCAGGGATCGAACTGTAGTGCTGTGGTTTGCTTCATAGTGTGTTGCTTAACCCATTGCACCACCAGGGAGGCTCCCTATTGGGAAATTTAGATGAAGAAATTTAGTGTAAGATTAGATTTCAAAATTAGAATTGGCATAATGAAAAAAAGGTTCATATAGGTACAGTCTTCTGTTTAAATTTAAAGTATTACTTATACACAGATGAATCAGAAAAGAAAATACATGGACAATAGCTTAGTACACATAATATGAATTAGCAAGCAGAGATAGGGAATCTGAATAGTTATTTTGGTTGTACAATTCTATGAAATTTATGACAAATGCAGAGTTTTGTAGCCTCATTATACTCAAGACACAGAAAAATTTTTTTTAATAATTAGATTTATTTAATTATAATTCACATCATTTTTAATCCCCCGGAATTCCCACCATTTCACCCGTGCACCATCGCCTCAATCCCTTGTGTTCTTTTTGCCTGCATCCAGATCTCTACCCTACCTTCCTCCCAGAAGATCCCTTTGGTTTGTCTTTAACCTTTTGTTCTTGTTGTGTTTTTGTTTGCTTGTTTGCTTTTGGTTGTAATTGTTCATTTCCTTGAGCGCTCTCTTTTTTTGTTTTTCCTTTACATTCCTCCTAAAAGTGAAACCATCTGATATTTTTCTCTTGCCTTCAGAGTTATTTCACTCAACATAATACCTTCTAGCTCCATCCATGTTTCTATAAATGACTATCATTTTTCATTGCTGAATAGTATTCCATTGTGTATGTATATGTACCACAGCCTCTTTTCTTCATCTACTTTTGGGCATTTGGGTTGTTTCCAGGTCTTACCAATTATAAATAGTGCTGCAATAAACACGGGGGTACAGGTATTCTTTTTTTTTTTTTTAAAGATTTATTTATCCATACAAGAGCTAGGGTACAGGCCAGAGTCCAGTGTGGTGAGAGGATTCACCAGAGACAGAGCGGGGAGCAGAACTGGCAGACTGACTGAAACACACTGCTGAGGGGAGCAGTGGGTGAGGCAGGAGAGGTCTGCCTGTACCACGTGGGTCCCCTCCCTGGCCGGGGGCAGGGATCGAACTAGTGCTGCAGGGGCTGTGGTCTGCTTCATAGCGCGTTGCTTAACCCACTGAGCCACCAGGGAGGCCCCCAGGTATTTTTTTGGATTGGTGTTTTTGTGTCCTTTGGGTAGATCCCTAGGAGTGAAATTGCTGGGTCACATGGCAGCTCTATTTTTAGTAGACTGAGGAGCCTCCATAAGGCTTTCCATAGTACTTGGATTAACTTGTATTCTCACCAACAGTGTAGTAGAGTTCCTTTTTCTCCACATCCTCGCTAACATTAGTTGTTGTTGGTTTTTTTGGTATGTGCCATTCTTACCCGTGTAAGGTGATATCTCATTGTGGTTTTAATTTGCATTTCCCTGATTATGAGGGATGTTGAGCTTTTTCTCATGTGACTGTTGGCCATTTGCATGTCCTCTTTGGAGAAGTAAGACATAGAAAAGTTATGTCACAAAATTACATTCTTTCAATGCCATTTCTTTGCAGATAAACTCTCAAGTCCTAGCCCCTGACTGCCAGTGATCTTTTTTTTTTTCCATCCCTAGAGTTTTGCCTTTTCCAGAATATCATGTAATTTGACTCATGACCTTTTAAAGTCTAGTTTCCTTCAACATAATTAGTATTTGAGACTCATTCATGTTGTTGTATGGATAATTTTATTCCTTTTTAATTCTTGACAGTATTCTATTTGTATGTATGATTTTTAAAAAGAGATTTATTTATGCATACAAGAACTGGGGTACAGGCCAGATGTATGGGGGGGAGGGTGAGAGGATTCACCAGAGACATATTCACCAGAACAGGCAGGCTGACTGAATACACTGCTGAGGGGAGCAGTGGGTGAGGCAGGAAAAGTCTGCTGAGCCATGTGGGTTCCCCTCCCTGTCCGGGGATTGAACTTGTGCTGCAGTGGCTGTGGATGCTTCATAGTGTGATGCTTAACCCCTTGCGCTAGCAGGGAGGCCCTGTATGTATGATTTTTAAAAATCTATTAACTATTTATGATACTTGGGTTTTTTGATCATTAAATGTGAAGCTGGGGAACTGGATAGCCATGTGTAAAAGATTGAAATTGGATCAGTCCTGAGTCCATATACAGAAATAAAATAAAAATTGATTTAAATCTTAGTATAAACCTGCAATGATGAAATGTAAAGAAGAATGTATTGGAGATATATTTCATGACATCAGTCATAAAGATTGTTTTGGGGACTTGACCTGTAATGGCAAGATAAATAAAACCAAGTAATTGGGATCACCTCAAATTAAAAAGCTTTTACATAGCAAAAGAAATCATAAATAGAGTAAAAGGAAATCCTACTGCATGTGAGAAAGTATTCATATTACATAGCTGTCAACAGCTTAATACCCAATATGTATCAAAATCTTTTAACAGTGAAAAAGTAAGCAACCCAATTATTGACAACAGATAGAAAAAGACAGTTTACCAATGAGGCTACCCAGAAGGCCACTAGATATTTGGAAAAAATGTTCATCATTGCTTTTAATAAGGAGGATACAGTTCAAAACCATAGTGAAATATATCGGTGAGAAGCCATTGTCAAAAAACCCAAATTAAAAGGACCTCCTTTGAGTGCTGGAGGGGATGCAGAAGGTGAGACCTATTAACTTGTTGTTGGTAATGTAAACTGGTGCAGCCATTTAAAAGTGACCTGAGTTTACCTTAATATATAAAAATGGGAATATATATGACCTCAAATCATCAGCTCAAAAAATAATATGCTCTATGATGTTTTTTTGCAATACTAGTTATAATAGTAGACAGAAACAACCTAAGTCCTCACTGATAGAGGATTAGATCAAGAAGAATTGGTATATCCAAACAATGGAATACTGTTCAGCCATAAGGAAAGACAAAAATGTTGTCTTCTACAGCAAAATGGAAGGGAATTATGTACAGTAAAGCAAATCAAAATGAGGACAACAAATCTTGGACATTTGCATTACAAATAATTTAACAAAGCAGAAACTTGTAAAAACTAGTAACCACTAACAAAGTGAGCTTCTGGGGTTAAGAGGGAAGAGAGAGGTAGAATGAATTAAAGGGGTCTAAGGGGTGGTGCTTAGATAAAATTACAAGTACACTGAATACCATGTAAACACCCTGTTGAAAGAAATAGAAAACATAAATAGAAAGACAGTCCATCCTAATAGAGTGGAAGAATTAATAGTGATACAGCTTGAATACAGTAACTATAAAAATTTCAGCATCAGTTGTTACATACGACAAAATGAAATTTGTAACTACAAAAGGCCCTAGTTAACAAAAATAGTTCTGAGAAAAAACAAAAATGGAGGTATCATGCTTCTGATTTCAAGCTATACTACAGAGTGATAGTGATCAAGACATCATGGTATTGTAATGAAAGGTCACACAGAATAATGGAACAGACTTTAGAGCTGACAAACTTATGACTGAGTAGTATTCTATTGTTTGGATATGCCAATTCTTCATTATCTAAGGTTGTTTTCATATATCTTAGGTTGTCTTCCTATACTAACTATTGCAAATGGTATTGTAAATAGTATTCCAAAAGACGAAAGGGTCAAGAGCATACAATGGAACATGGGAAATCTCTTCAGTGATTGAATTTGGGAAAACTGGACTGCCACATACTAAAGAGTGAAATGACACTGCCTTTTCACCTTGTAGTAATCAAATGATAACAATCAAATTAATAAAAAACGGACTAAGAGTTGTCTATAAGACCTGAAATCATAAAAACATAGAAGAAAATATAGGTGATAAGTACCTTGACATTGACTTTTAGAGATGTCTTTGGCACCATCATCTAAGGAAACAGAAATGAGAACAAATAAATGGAATTGCATCAAACTAAAAACTTCTGCACAGTGAGAGAAACCATCAGCAAAACAAACAACATCTTTCTGAATGGGAGAAGATACTTTCTAATCCTGTATCTGACGAAAGATTAATATCCAAAACACAGAAAGACCAGAAGCAAGTGCTGGCAAGGATGTAGAGAAAGGAACCCTGTTACACTGTTGGTGGGATTGTAGACTGGTCTAGCCCCATGGAGAACAGTGTGGAGGTTCCTCAGAAGACTAAAAATGGATTTGCCATGTGACACAGCAATTCCACACTTAGTTAGCTACTCAAAGAACACAAAACATTCAACAGGAAATCTGCTGTTGTGTTTATATTGCAGTACTATTTACAATAGGCACGGAATGGAAACAATCTAAGTGCCTCCAGACAGATGAATGGATCAGGAAGATGTATATCTGCCCAGTGGAATACTGCTCAGCTATCATAAAAGATAAACTTACATTCCACTTGTAGAAAAGTGAGTGGAGAAGGAAGTATGCTAAGCAAAATAATCCAGAAAGAGAAAGATAAATACCACAAGGTGTTACTTATATGTGGATTATAGAGAAACCAAACAAAGGGTCAAACAAAAACAAACATTAAAAGCTGACCACAGATATGTGCCGTCCAGAAAGGAAGGGTAGGGGTGAGAATGGGGATGGGGAGATCTTTATGGCCTGTGGTGGAGGACTATGGGGTGCTTTGGTGGTGGGTGAGCAACAGTGACCACAGCAGAGAGGAGAGATACAATACTCTTAAAAATATTAAGGATATAAAATAATAGTACTTATATATATACACACACATACACAATATAAGTAGTAGTACATGTAAGTAATTATATAAAAATACATAAAGTACTCATAAACACTCAACAAAAAAATAACCCAGTTAAAACATGGGCAAAGGATCCGATTAGAATACATACAGATGACTAATAGTCAGTTTGTTCTTTACCTCTTATTACCAGGGAAATTCAAATTAAAATGATATATCACCTTATACCTGTGAGAATGGCTATAATCCAAAAGACAAAGTAACATCAAGGGTAGGAAAGGATGTGAGAGAAGGGAACCCTTGTATACTTTGGTAGGACTGTAATTGGCATAGCCAATAGAAAAGAAGTGTGAAGATTGGTCAGAAAATTAAAAATACAAGTTGCATACAATACAGCCATTCCACTTTTGGGTATTTACCTGAGGAATATAAATCTTTAGATTAAAGGATTTAATTTTTTTAGTGACTGAGCTGAATTATATTGAAATCC
Source organism: Galemys pyrenaicus (assembly GCA_019455555.1). NCBI lineage: Eukaryota > Metazoa > Chordata > Mammalia > Eulipotyphla > Talpidae > Galemys > Galemys pyrenaicus. The sequence goes on along the minus strand of JAGFMF010012145.1, from coordinate 2,926,393 downwards.
TTACAGAATATTATGCTTTAGTGAAAAAAGGCAGGATCTCACTTGTACATGAGTAAAACAAACTAAATAAAAGAAAAAACTTTCAGAAGTTTTTAGAAGTGAAGAGGGTCACTTGCATAAAAGGGTTCAGTTGTATGGTAAAGGGAAGACCTCGACTTTTAGTGGAGAACTTAAAATAATATATGATTGCGCTTTATAATGATGCACACTTAAAACCTAATAATGTTATAATGCAATATTCTGTCAAAAAACTGAACAAAAAAGAACTTTTATAAACTTTCGAGGTTAGGCTTTTGTGTGAGTATAATTTTTCATTTCTCCTAGGTAAATACTTATGAATACTTATCGTTGGGTCATTTGATAAATGTATGTTTAACTTAATAAGAACTGCCACGTTGTTTTCTAGAATAGTCACACTATTTTGTATCCTGCCAGCAGTGTATGAGATTTCCAATTGTTTATCATCCTCAACACTTGGTATTATCATTTTTGAAAGCCAATCTGTTAGGTATGGTGATAGCTCATTATGGTTTCAATTTGTATTCTCTGATTACTAATGATGTATAGAAATATTTTTAGTTTTTGTTATTTGTATGTCTGTTTTGGTTAGGTATCATTAGTTCAAAACTTTTGCCCATTTAGAAAACATTAGTTGGTTGGTTGCCTCATTGTTCAAATTTGAGAGTTTTTTTTTTTTTTAAAAGATTTATTTATTTATGCATACAAGAGCTGGGGTACAGGCCAGAGGTGTGGGGGGTGAGAGGATTCACCACAGAGAGCAGGG
>JAGFMF010012145.1:2891749-2925559 GCA_019455555.1 Galemys pyrenaicus | reverse complement strand
CAGAAGTACACTGCTGAGGGGAGCAGCGGGCACAGCAGGAGAGGTCTGCTGCACCATGTGGGTCCCCTCCCTGGCCAGCAGCAGGGATCGAACTCATGCAGTGGCTGCTGTTTGCTTCATAGTGCGTTGCTTAATCCACTGCGCCACCAGGGAGGCCCCAAATTTGAGAGTTCTTTCTTAAATATATTTTAGAAACAAGTCCTATACTAGATATGAGGTGTTTCATGTATTTTTTTCCATTTATCTATTTTGTTCTTGTGTTTTTCACAGAGCAAAAGTTTTCAATTTTGAGGTGCTCAATATATGAGTAAATAGATTTTTCCTTTTATTGGATTATGTATTTGATGTCATATATAAGAACTTAAAACCCAATTCAAAGCCATAAATATTTCTTCTTATAGTTTTTTCAAAAAGGTTTGTAATTTAAACTTTTGCAGTAGATCCATGATGCATTTTGAGTTACTTTTTTAAAAAAATATTTATTTATGCATACAAGCACTGGGGTACAGGCCAGAGGTGTGGGGGGTGAGAGGTTTCACCACAGAGAGCTGGGAGCAGAACAGGCAGATCAACAGAAGTACACTGCTGAGGGGAGCAGTGGGCACAGCAGGAGAGGTCTGCTGCACCATGTGGGTCCCCTCCCTGACCAGCAGCAGGGATCGAACTCGTGCTGCAGTGGCTGCTGTTTGCTTCATTGTGTGTTGCTTAACCCACTGCAACACCAAGGAGACCCCTGTTTTTAAAGCTTTTTTTTTTTTTTAAAGATTTTATTTATTTATGCATACAGTGCACTGGGGTACAGGCCAGAGGTATGGGGGGGGGGTGAGAGGATTCACCACAGAGAGCGGGGAGCAGAACAGGCAGATCAACAGAAGTACACTGCTGAGGGGGGCAGTGGGCAAGGCAGGAGAGGTCTGCCTTGCCATGTGGGTCCCCTCCCTGGCCGGGGATCGAACTCGTGCTGCAGTGGCTGCGATTTGCTTCATAGTGCTTTGCTTAACCTGCTGCGCCACCAGGGAGGCCCTGTTTCTAAAGCTTTTAAAGGTACTTTTTATATTCCTTTTATCTTTTCAGAACTAGAAATGTAATTTTTCTTATTATTAAAAAAAAACAGTAAGTTTTTATGTAGGAACAACATAGAACAGTATCCCAAATCGTGAGTCATTCTTTCCTTCTCATTTGGAGTTTTTTTTTTTTAAAGATTTATTTTATTCATACAGGAACTGGGGTACAATGCCCCATGTGGGTTACCCCCCTGACTGGGGCAGGGATGGAACTCGTGCTACAGTGGCTGCTGTTTGCTTCATTGTGTGTTGCCTAAACCACTGCGCTACCAGGGAGGTCCCAACTTAACATTATTGATAAAACACCTATATAATTTGTACAGAATAGTAATTCCAACCTGTAAGAATAAAAAACTTTAGCTCTTTTATTGTTAGGATTCTTTTATTTAAAAAGTCTTAAAAATTATGGTAACATATATAACCTAAATTTTTGCCACTTTAACCATTTTTTAAAGATTTTATTTACGCATACAAGAGCTGCTGGGGTACAGGCCACAGGCACGGGAAGGGTGGGTGAGTGAGAGGACTCACTGGAGACAGAGTAGGGAGCGGAGCAGGCAGATAGACTGAAATGCTGGGAGGCAGTGAGGGGAGCGGAGCAGGCAGATAGACTGAAATGCTGGGAGGCAGTGAGGGAAGCAGGAGAAGTCTGCTTTACTATTGTGGGTCCCCTCCCTGGCAGGGGATGGAACTTGAGTTCCAGTGGCTGAGGAAGCCCCACAGTGAGGTGCTCCACCCCTTGCTCCATCAGGGAGGCCCCTGTTTTAACCATTTTTAAGTGTAGAGTTCTGTGACATTGTTACCCAGTCATCACGACTGTCCATCTACAGATCTATTTCATCTTAGCCAACCAGTGGTGGTTCTGTTTTAACTATGTGTTCCAATACTGGATGTTCGGCGCTTTTTAATTATGATCTACATGCATATTATATTTTAAAAATGCTTTATTAGTGCAGGTAAATGCTAAAAGTGCAGCATTTTTGTTTTTCTATTTTCGTTTCTTTTTGTACATATTCGATTTTCCCCCTCAAGTGTCGTCCCCGTGATCTCCTACCATCATAGCACTTGTGAACCACCACTATAGTCCCTTGTGCTCTTCCTTCTCCCCTCTTGTATGCCTTAGATATCTGTTTAAGGTGGGTATTTCTGAAGGAAGATGGGTACCTTGTTGCTGCCTGCCTTTGCTTTGTCATATGAATTGCTTTTAGTCTGAATTAGGTGTTAGTAAACACTGTGAAATATTAGTTTGTCTTAAACATCTGAGAACTAAAAACTAGGTTTGTAATTTATGAATATATCATTCTTGTTTTCATAGAAACTATCTTGGGTAGAAATATTAATAGCGTGGTCATCAGCCATTTCTTTGACAGTATCATGCCTTTTAAAAATCCTTCTAAGTATAGTATGTTTCTAGTAAGTGTAAATGTGACTGTTAGGAAATCAATTTGCAATTCTGGTGAGTTGTGTTTTGAGTTAGTTGGAAACCAGAGCCAGAATAAGGGTTTTTTTCTGGCTGACTTGAGGTTAGTTTCTGGATTTGTTAAAAAAACAATCAAAAGCCCTAAACAGCAGAAAATATGTTATAATGACTGCCAGTTATCCAATGCAGATTGTGTTCTCTAGATACTTTTAGAACAAAAAATGGGAAAGAAGGTAAAGGTTTACACATCTAAATTCCAAAGAGCTGGTCAACTCATTCTTTTATTCTGATAAGTTGGCAAAAACTCTGGACAGAAAGATTTGAATATTCATATAATTCAGTCTTTTATTTTGTTCATCTCTATCATGACGTGAATTCATAGGGAAGCGTTCCAGCAACTCAGGCTCTTTTCTGTCACTTCTCACAAGGTGGGCTTTTCTAGGTGAGCAGGCTGGCACTCAGTCCAACCCAAGTACCTTTTGTTTTGGCTGCTTCTTTATCTTCTGGTCATTTTCTTTCAGATGTTTCAGGAACCTGTCTCAGCTCTTAAGAGTGCTTAATATGACCAATATAAACATTAATTCTCTTGGCAAGAATCTTATGTTTTACTTGTGTGTTTACAACAGTTCCAACTGCATACTGGGTAACATTGCAGATGGTAATATGGAACACCCTTTGTGAACAGTGCCCATTCCCTTGATGTCTTTCTTGTAAATTCAAATATATGTGGCCCAGAGACCCACTCCATGTTGTGTTTCCCTTAAGATTTATTTATTTACGCATACAAGAGCTGGGGTGCAGGCCAGAGGTATGGGGTGTGTGTGTGTGTGAGATTAGGGAGCAGAATAGGCAGATCTTCTGAAATCCACTGAAGAGGGGGGCAGCAGATGAGACAAGAGGTCTGCTGTGCCCTGTGGGTCAGCTCCCTGGCTGGCCATCTAATTTGCTCTGCAGTGGCTGTGCATAGCTTCATAGTTCTGTGACCTTAACCCTTGCGCCACCAGAGAGACCCAGCAGGTTTTCTTTCTTTTCCATTATCAAAAAGGAGAAAGTAGAGAAAGCATAAATTGATAGACATTACCATATTGCTCTAAAGCTTTAAAGAAGAAATAATACAGAAAAAGCGCTTTCTAAATTTGTTTTCATGCTTTGAGATCAATTGCTTGTGTCTTCTCTAAAGGAGTATTTTTCGCAATGGAATTTGTGCCCTAGTGTTCCCTTTCAAAGAGTGAATACCAGTGTGAGGCTATCATTTTAAGAATATTACGTTGATTGTTGAAATAGTAAATGTTTGGTCTAGAATGGGGTGAGGTTTAGTTTTGAGTTATAAATGGAACATTAAGTATTTCAGCAAATTGGAAGGAAGTTCCTATTCACTTTCACCACTTGTTTTCTAATTTGTCAAAATTTACCTTTTGAAGGAGGTACTATGAGTCTAACTAACCCTGGTAAGATAAGATTGCCATAGACCAAGAAGCTTCTTCCTAAAGAGAGTTTTGTGTTTATTTATTTATTTATTTATTTATTTATTATTATTATTATTTTTTAATTTTGTGTTTATAAATAATGAAATTTCAGTAAATTAAACATCAGGGCTTAAAAAATTATTAGTGCCCTCTCCTTCATGTATTCCTTCATGGTATACATAGGAAACATTCAGGTCATGTAATCTCCTTAGAGGTCCTTGGATTTCTTGGATGAATTTGGTCTCTGAACATTTTGAAATTGCCAGTTGACGTTTAACATGAAGAGTATGTACTGAGTACTTTAATAATCAATTTAAGATTTATTGTGCTTTAGTACTCTTTAACCTTCAGATTCATTTCTGAAATACCAGTTAATTGTTAATTTATTGGAAAAGAAAATAGTTTGTATTTTTACTGACTTAATCAGCTATTACATTAATGTTTCTAATATTGATAATGGTTTTGCATTTCCTAATGCTATACAAATCATAGCAATTTGAACGACAAGTTTCAAGTTATGCTGCTTAAATCATTTAAAAAAAAAGAAACATTCTGGAGTGTTGAATGTGCTTGTTTTTTTGAATGAGAATTTTAAGCCATATTATCAGAAGCTTTTTGCTTGTTACCTGGAACTTAAAGGCAAACAAGCAGTCAGTGATTTATGCTGGAGGTATAGAGCTTGGTGAGGTATAAGCTTAGTGGCAAACAGAATTAGGAGAATGTAAGCTGTAGTGTAGAGGTTTACCGAATACCTTTTCTTTGAATACTACTTTAGAACAAAATGCTTAGCAGTCCTGTTCATTCTTATTTATGATGACTTTTTAGTGGGAGGGTAGTGCTAAACAGCCTAGTTGCCAGTTACTAAAATATTCAAGTTAATTTTTTTTGAAATGTAATTCATGTACAATAAAATTCATACTTTTCAAGGGTATATAGCTCCCTGAATTTTGTCAGATGAAAATGTGCAGTCATTACTAAGAATGAAAGGAGAAAACTGTTCCATAAACCCAGCTCCCTTGGTTTCCTACATTATCTGCTACTTCTGTAAATTGTTGCTCTTGAATATAAAGGATTTTACTTCTTATGATTTTTTCAGACTTCTACAACTTGTCATTGATATAAAATCATTACTTGCAGCTGTCACTTCCCAACTTTCACTAGGTAGAAAGGAATATATGAGAAGAATGAAATAGTTAAAATTTTTTTAAAAATTAAGGTAACACTGGTTTTGACACTTACTCGGTTCATTAAATTTTTTTAGGTTGAAGGAAGGAGTCTATCTTAGTTCATGTTTCGTATGTTTATAATTATTTTTAAAATACATTTAAATTACGCAAATCTGTACTTGTTGTACTAAAAGCATATAATACAGTGCTGTAATCCTGCCATCTGGAGATCATTGTCACTGACCTTTTGGTCCTTGTCTTTGTTGTCATTTTTTTAAAGAGGTAGAATATCATCTTACCATAAGAACTTAAAACTTTCATTATTGAAAGTGTAAGTAATAGGATATTCTCTTATCTTTTAATAGAATGTCCAACAGCATGCTGATATATTTTAAGTTCAGTGATCTGGAGAGCCTCTTTTAAAAAAAAAAATAGGGGGTTTTGGTGGGCAGATAAGGGGCAAAGTAGAAGCCAAAGTAGAAAAACAAGGAAACAATCACTTGCTAATTCTGTGTATTTAGTAGAGCAATTGAGCTTTGGTCAACAATTTCCACTGTGATGAATTAGTCCCTGATGATCCTACTTTACTTCAACCTTTTTCTGTATGAAGGTGGTAGATTCTCATCACGGACCTAAATTTTGAGTGCTTGCTGTATAATTTTATTTGTTTTGAGTTTACTTGGAATGTTTATTATGGGAATCAGTTTTGGAGAGACTGACCTAGTTACATTAAGAAATTTGGAATACTCGTTTTCTGGTTTCTGTGGAGAAGTTAACCCTGCTAACTGGGTCACCGAGGTTGGGTCATTGACAGAATTTTGCGGAGGTAATTATCTCTTGCTGTTAAGGCAATCCATTTTTAAGTTCTCTGATCCTTAACTCACTCTTCTAGAATTCCTAGAGGACCTGTGCAGCAGCCTCTTGAGGATCGAATCTTCACCCCTGCTGTCTCTGCAGTGTACAGCACGGTAAGTACTGCAGAATGGTTCCATGGTGCACCTGCTTCCTCTCAAGAACCATAGATATTACAGGCAGCATTTGTTTGATTGGCACTTGCTAGATTTGTGGCCAAAGGTCTGATAAAACCCTGAATAGAATTAGATATATATAATAAGACGAGATAGTCCTTTTCCTCCATCCTGTTAATTTAAGGCAAGGAGGTGAAACAAACACTGTGTTAAGATAGATAGTCTTGTAAACCTGCCTTCTTTTTCCTCTTCCCATAAAATACCCACCTCTGGTCTTGTTTTGTGATTCTTTCAGTACACTGAGTTTTGATTTTCTTTGTGAGTACTTTTTTCTTACATTAAAAATTGAATTTTTAAATTAAATCTTGTTTTTAATTTTTTCCTTTTCTGATGGCATATAAAATTGCAGAAAGTTTGGAGGAAGAATATTTGTCTTAATGAGAGGAAACCTAATTTTTCACGTTAATTGATTGATTCAAACTCATAAGTGGAGAGAAATTTACAAGTTAAATGATGAAGGTAATAAAGTTGGCAAAAATTTTCAGGTGAACTTATGGCAATTGAAGGAGAATTGGGGAGTCAGAATATCTCTATTATTTCAGTTCTTCACACTGTTTCTTTCTAGGATTATAGACAAGGTTCTTTAAAGCCACGGTGTAATGAGAGAGATGAATAAATAAATAATTGTAATCTAAAGATATGATATGATATGATATTATTCTTATCCTTTTGAACTATGAATTACTTTTAGAACCTGAAAATAGCCATAATGCTTTTTCAAAAAAGTGCATACGTCCAGTATTTATATATGCTTCAGAATTTCACTCCTCTCTATCAGGCCATGCATAAATGCCAAATTCAAATCCTTTGATTAAAGATATGAACATACTAGTAGATGCGGAAGGAAAACGCCTCTTTATTGCCGAGGTGATATTGAGCTGGAAGGTGTAGGATTTCTGTAGGCAGGGAAGGGAACAAAAGGACTTCCAGCAAGTATTCAGAGGAATGGTTAATGGAATGGCTAGTAGTCACTCCAGTGTGCATGAGTATTAGAGTTGAAGGAGAAGTAGAGTTCAGTGAGTTCTTGAAGTTTTAAGCTCATCTTAAAGATTTAGAACTTTATCATGCCCATAATGAGTAAGATGATCATGTTTCCTAGTTTTCCTAAAACTTTTCCTAAAAGTCTTAGTTTGTAAACTGTTGTAAATCAAGGACCAAGAACCTGTTAATTATTTTTTGCATCCCCTTTAACTTTTAAAATAGATTTAGTTTGAATGATAAATGATCTGGTTCATATTGAAAAGAACCTTTAAATTTTTCTCTGATACAAACTTCTTTTAGGTTAGAGTTTGTTTATAAAATACTGAGCTTCACTAATGCGAAAGGAAACTTGCACACCTATGCTTATTGCAGTACTTTTTACAATAGCTAAGACATGGAAACAACCTAAATGCCCAAAAACAAATAAATGGTTCAAGATGTGGTACAGATACACAATGAAATACTATTCAGCGTGAATCAAAAATGATAACTCGTGCCATTTGCAGCAGTATGGATAGAAGTAAAAGGAATTTGCTCACTGAAATAAGTTGGAAGGAAAAAGAAAAAAGTTGATGGTTTCACTTATAGGAGGACTATAGGAAATGGAACAAAGGGTCAAAAAAAAAAAGAGAGAGACAAAACTTGCAGGTAAATATAGCAGGGGAGGGAAAGGGAGATGAGTCAAAATAGGGTAGGAAGGACTATGGTGACAGTTCATGGATGATTTGGTGATAGGAGAATTATGGAGACTACACTTGAGGGGAGAAATCAACTGTTACACAAAATAAACAACAGTGTAAAAAAAAACGTTTAATAGTGAAAAAGTACTGAGCTTAAGTGCAGCATAATTCTGTCAAAATATAACTTTTAAAATACATTTTTCCCATAAGAATGTACCTTTACCATTGAAATATTTTTAAAATTAGGTAAAAGGAGAAAACGAAAATTTCTAGTAAATGTGAGGGCTTTCTGGAGACAACTACTTTAATAACCATATTTTGGTATAATTTCCTTTGTTTTTGTATGTATTTGTTTTGATCCTTTGTTATTTTGTCACCTTACATTATATTATTAGATTTTCCATTGCTATCCAAACCATTTCTTAATAATGGTTGTATATTATTTCAAGAATTTAATATTCATCATTTAAGAAATAATAAGGTTTTAATGTGTGTCAGGCATTCCTCTAGGTCTTGGGAATATTAGTGTAGTGAATAAACCAAAGCTTTAGTTGTATAGAACATACCTTTTTGTGAATAGAATGATAATAAATATATGCTGTGTATCCACGCGCATGGGTGCATGTTCCTTGATGCAGTAATGTGTGCCTTGATGAAAGTGAGACGCAGGATACAGGCATAGAGAACGACTAACTGAACATCTTGCTTAGTTATGTCTCTCAGGGAAGTTTTCTGTGAAAAAGAAGCATTTAAGAAGAAACCTAAGAAATTAGGGCGTGAACCCTGCCAGGTTCTTAGGAAAGAGCATTTCCAGTAGAAGGAACAAGAGTGCAAAAGTCCAAAAGATAGCAACATACTTATTGTGGTCTTAGAACTACAGTGATGCCAGGGTGGCTAGAGTAGAGAGGTTGGAGGTAGAATTCTGAGATGTGTCTGGAGCATCAGATTATGTGGGGGCATTATAGGTCATGGTAAGGATTTTGGGTTTTAATGTAGATGTGATGGGAAAAAACTGGAAACTTGATGATACATCTGAATTTTGTTTTAAAAAGCCACTGTTGTTACTAGATGAAAAGTAGACTGACAAGAACAGTTGGTAGTGGTGATGAAGTGGAAATGGAGACCAATTAAAGGGGTCATTGTAGTGTTACAGCAAAAGATGATGGTGGCTTGCTCTAAGGTAGTAGCAGTAAAAATGATGAATAGTAGAATTTAGTGTTTATTTTGAAAATAGCGTCTGTAGGCTATGATGGTAGCTTAATGTGAGATGTGAAAGGAGTAAAGGATAATGTCATGGGTCATGGCTTGAACTGCTGGGTGATTGTGGTACTAGTAGAGCTGAACACTAGGGGAGCAGCAGGGTTTTGTTGAGAAAAATTAATATATGTAAACATTAATTTGGAGAGGCATTAAACATCAAGTTGTTTCCAGTTAATTTACTTAGTTTCCTGTTTTTGCTGTCAGAAATAACTTACTTGAATTTAATATTTTTTTTGCTTTATTTTAAATAATTGCATATAGCATTTTTAGTTAAAATACTGCATTGCCTGTTGCTTAAGTGTTACTGTCATTGCAGGTTATTATTATTTTATTTTCATAAATTATTGGGAAGGTAACATTTAGGAAATAGTTCAGAGCATCTATCAAATGCCAGTCTTTAAAATAGTATAATGGAATGATTATCTTGGGAACCTTATGTGGAATTTCAGAACTGCGTTGGATTTATATGGGTTAGCGTGTTTCTTACCATTAGATCAATCATTTCTTTTGACCACTAAATCAAACTAAAGTGAATTTTCAGTTTATTGATCACAGGTGAATGTCATTAAGTAGTACTAAAAATCAGTCACTTGCACTTAAGAACCTATTATGTGCAAGGAATGATGGGTAATAGTGGCTGTCCAAATATGTCCACTCTCAGTTATAAAGATTCAGTCAAATGACTTTATTAGACAAATGAGAAAGCTCAAGGAACTCACTTTCAAGTTCTTCAGAAGTTTTTTTTTTTTAACACTAATACTCATCTCTAGTTATTTTAATTGTTGTGCAATCAAGGTTTATTGAATGTGTATTACTTTTAATATTCTAAAACTGCTCTCCATATTTTTGCGCTTTTCATGTTGACATTTCTGAAACTTAGTAGAAAGAAAGTTGATGTATGTTTTTCATTTTATGTTTGTGCATACTGTTTGTTTTTCAAAAATAATAGTTACTTTTGAGGGTACAAAATAGTAGGTGTGAAAAATTCTTTTCATTAGGAAGTTAACCTTTGAAAAATTAATAGATTAAAAAATGTAGGTATGCCTACCCCATGTAATATAAATATAACCAGTTAGCAAAATGAATGGGTATGTGTGTTAACTTGGGAAGATCTCTGACGTGTTGATAATATTTTTTTAAGATTTTGTTTAACTTTGCTTAGAAGAACTGGTGCAGGGGGGCCGTGGGCGGTAAGAGGATTCACCAGAGACAGAGTCTGGAGCAGGACAGGCAGATTTATTGAACTATATCCTTAAGGGGAGCAGCAGGCACGGAGAGGTCTGTTGTGCCCTAGACAGATTAGCTTACCTGGCAGGGGATTGGAATTTAGGCCTAGATGGTGATAACATTGAGACTTAACACCTTAGCCACCAGGGAGGCCCTGGATAATACTTCTTATTGTATGGTTGCTTTTTTTTGTAAAATATTTGCATTTGTAAATATATAGAAAACTTTGGAAGAATGCATACCAGATTCTTAAGTTTAACCAGTATGAAATAAGGTGGGTTTTGAGAGCTTAAGTGGACAGTACTGCTCCATAGTGTAATGAGTCCTGAATTGTTTTTTTCTTTTTTTACTTGTTTTTTTCCTTTTTCCTCTTTATTTGACATCAGTTGTGGTCCCCATGGATTTCCCACTACCATTTCACCAGTGTATCACCTCAGTCCCTTGTGCTCTTTTTGCCCTCAACCCATTCCCTCCCCCTTCCCCACAAAGTGTTTCTGATTTGTCCTTGTCTTTTTGTTTTTGTTGTGTTTTTTTTTTTAATTGTTATTGTTTTTTCCCTTGGTCGCTTATTTGGTTCCCTTATATTCCTCCTAAAAGTGAAGCCATCCGGTATTTTTCTTTTGCCTCTGACTTATTTCGCTGAGTATAATCCCTGTAGCTCCATCCATGTTTCTACGAATGAGTTCTAAATTATATGTGAAAATTGACCAAACTTGGTCAGAGGAGTTGACAATGGGAAACTGACAGAAGAGTTTGTAGAATGTGTGTGTGTGATCAGTAACACTGAGCTTGTAGTATGCACCAGGTACCATTCTAAGCATTTCACTTGTATGAATTCATTTAATCCTTGTAACAAAGATAGGAAGTTTATATATAATTATATTCTTTTTATTAGTTAGAGAAACAAGGTACAGAGATGTGATGTCTTGCCCATGGTCATCCATCTACATCTAGTAAGTGATAAAAACAGAAATTAAATTGTATTTTCTTATTTTATAAGATGGATTTTAATTCAGGTATATCTTTAACATTGAGTGATAACTGGGTTGTCAGTACTGTGCTAAGTGCTGTACATATATATGGTATGATTCCTTATGACAACCTTCATTTATAAAAAGGAGGTGGGACTCAGAGATGGCATATAATTTGCATACAAGTCCATCTAACTTTATATAGCTACTGTGGTACATTTTGCTGTGTGGAAGCTATTGCCTTTTCGTTGAACCCTCACAAATAAGATAAAGAGAAATACTCAACTTTACTGAGATCAGGACTCTTAATAATTTAATGAAAGCTGTGGGTCTACTTTACAGAGTGGTGACCATATCGACACAGGAGAGAGTTCAAGGATGCTTTGAACCTAGCTAAATTCTTTGCTCTGGTCTAGACTGCTTTCTTTTGAAAGAGTACTGTGTTTCCTTTGAAAGGGTACAGTGATTCTCAGTATTGAGAAAAAGACCAATTGTTGCTTTATAATTATGTATTAATGAAAGATACCTTATTAAGATTTTACCTACCTGACCATATTGAACTAACTTTTTTTTTTTAAGCATTGTATGTGTAGATCTCATTTATATCCTGGTTATTTAAAAATCTGGGTCTGTTTATCTTGGTGTCTGCTGAGAAATGACATTTATGAAAGTTACAATTCCTTGTTAATGTTTAATGTGGATTTGCTTATTAAATGTAAAATCCCATGCCTAATTAAAATATTATTTAGTATGTATTCACTTGATTCTTTCTTTTCTTCAAAAGAAATATATGTGAAAGGTGTTCTGTTTTTAAATGTCAGCTATAAACGACTTGAGTTTCTTAGATAGGAAAATAGTACAAACAATAATCAAGCACTTTAATGGTAGAGAACTTTGAAAATGTGTTTCTTTATATTCTGATATATTCCCTTCAGGGCCATTTTACAAAATTTTTTTTTTTTAAAGATTTATTTATTTATGCATACAAGCACTGGGGTACAGGCCAGAGGTGTGGGGGGGTGAGAGGATTCACCACAGAGAGCAGGGAGCAGAACAGGCAGATCAACAGAAGTACACTGCTGAGGGGAGCAGCAGGCACAGCAGGAGAGGTCTGCCACACCATGTGGGTCTCCCCCCTGGCCGGCAGCAGGGATCGAACTCGTGCTGCAGTGGCTGCGATTTGCTTCTTAGTGCGTTGCTTAACCCACTGCGCCACCAGGGGAGGCCCCATTTTACAAAATCTTATATGTACCCTTGTTAAAAACAAAACAACTACTAGGGACCAATTTAAAGTAAGTATTAGGAAATTGGATTGTCATAAGTAGTTCTGTAGCAAATTGAGTCATAATTGTTTTAAGGAAAAAGAAACAACATTATTTCAAGACACAGATTTATTATTGCCATAAAGTTGGTGCTGTGAATAGAGAGGTCATTTTTTGCAGTAAGCTTTGATACACATGGAAACATTTAAATTCTGTCTCATGCTATTCCCTTTTTATCTTTTAAAAGCACATTCTGGCTGTCAAGAGAATCCTATAGGCAAGATACTGTGAAGAATTAGCATCTTGATCCGCTTTGTCATTCTGTGATTGCTGAATTGCCATGTAGAAAGCAGAACCTTCAATAGAAGGTTGTTGAATTTCTTCAGCTGTCTCTGTTTCTAAGGCCTCTAAGGGGACAAGCAGATAATGAGAATCACAGATAATTACTCTGAGTGGCTGCTGGGGCACAGAAGATAACGTGAACCTTGTCTTCCTCAGCGGCATCATCAGCTTCGTAGAATTTTATAGTCCAATCTGGAGACATAACTAACAATTTTCAAATTGAAGATTTTGTTCACTATAAAAAGGAATGTGTACCTGTAAAAGTAAATAAAAGAAACTCAGAAAAAGTCTATGGGGAAATAATGATCCATGATCTTCCTATGAAAAGGGTTGTGTCACTCTGTTTGACATTTCTTACAGTTGTTTTGCTGTTAAAAAAAAAAAAAGTCCGGCCCTCCCTGGTGGCCCAGTGGGTTAAGCAACGCACTATGAGGCAAACCACAGCCACTGCAAGCATGAGTTTGATCCCTGCTGCCGGCCAGGGAGGGGACCCACATGGCACAGCAGACCTCTCCTGCCTCACCCGCAGCTCCCCTCAGCAGTGTGTTTTAGTCCATCTGCCTGTGCTGTTCCCCACTCTATCTCTGGTGGATTCTCTCACCCCTCACACCTCTGGCCTGTACCCCAGTGCTTGCATGCATAAATAAATAAATCTTAAAAAAAAAATCTGTAATCAGTGTACCACAATATCATATCCTGATTTTTAAAAACTATATTATAAACAACTTCGCATTTTAAAAAAAATGCCTTTGATTACGTTTTTAAGGTATGGTTACACATTTTTCCAATGGGTTATATATTTTTAACTGCTGTAAATGTAAAATCAAACAGCCAACTCACAGCCTTAATTTTTTTCCTGATTAAATGCCAATAAAAAAAAGAGAAAATTCTAAGAAAGTAAAAATCAGCCTTTAAGTCTCAGAGAAACACTTGTATGTAGGAAGACTCTTTATATTTTTAACACATATATAAAAAGTACACAGATGTAACTAAAAATTAAGCATATATAACTTTAAAGTTCGTACTTCATTTGAACTGTTTGTATTAGCATTTTTATCTTAGCATGTTACATGGAACATTCCATGTTAGTATAAAACTAAACATCATTTTAGAGGACTATGACTTGTCATTAAATACAGAATGACATTATAAGATTTTTACTATATTGAGGAAGTAAGGCACTTTTAGAGGTGGAGATGTTTCTAAGTGTTTCTTTTACACTTGACCTATTTGGGTTATTGAATTAGTATAGCCATTTTGTTATTTTTACATTCTTTTATCCTTAATCTTGTTATTCTTGCCTTGGTTACCTTGGTAATTTCTTTATGATAATTCTTAAATAGTTAAATAACTTTTATTTAATTTAATTTATTTTATTTAACTTATTTAATGAAAAAAGAGCGGTGGCATACATATGGCCTTAAATTATGTAGAAAGGTCTGTAATGAATCGTCCCCTCCCTGCTTGTCACCTTTTAGTCATCTCCTTCACAGGCAGTTCCTTATCATCATTTTTTATTTTAGCTCCTCTCACATTACCTCTGTATCTCCAATAATATTATTTTTCTACCGTTTAATTTGTTGTTATTGGTTGACTATGTTCTTTGATGGATGTTTCAGTTCTCATAATCCTCCTTTTATTTCCTCTTGCTTACAGCTAGGTCACTGTTTTTTGGCCCCCTAACAACTGAGAACTTTTAGAACATAGAATTTGGATACTTGTTGAAAATCGTATTCTCAAATGAAATAGATTTGTGTTGCTTTATTTCTTTTAGTCCTGTTTCCTTCTTAACTTTTTATTTTTTTGCCTTTTAGCCTTGATTTTTTCACCTGTAAGAATTATTATTACCAACTTTTATATTAAAAGAGAATAATCTTCATTAATCTTGCTTGTGAGAGTCTCAGGAGTTCCCATGTGACCATTGAATTAAACAGACTAAATCTTAGGGAAAGCATCTCTGTGTCTAGTTCAAATGTAATTTTAGAGATGGTGCCATGCTAGTCTCTTGGGATTATCTCCTTTGTACTATGTGAACCTAAATTATATTGAGAATACTGTAGAAAATCTGACTTTCAAGAGTATGGGCATCCATTTCAGAATCAGTACTTGTTTTCTTATAAGTATTATTTTGTTACATAATCAGAATTGGTCCTTTTTCATTAGTCAAAGATTCAGTGTTACATGTTAATTTCATTTATTTTCAGTGGTGGTTTCGTTCTTTGCCTTAAGTTCTATATTTTTGCCAATTTGGTTTGTGGGCATACCAGCAAGGCAGATATAAGTGAATTAATGTATCACCAGCTTGATAAAATCCCTTTGACGTTTTAAAACTGATCCAAAACTCATTTCTTCTTAATAGTATTTATAGTCTAAAACAATCATTAGGTTTGCACACATATACTACAAACATGTGTTTGAAACTTAGATGCTCTAGCTACTGAGTCAAATTATATATTAAAAAATATATAATTTTAATATTTGATAATTTAAATATATTTAATCATATATTATAAATATAAGTGTTTATATGTTTAAGTCTATAAATATAAACATGTTAATATATTCAGATATAAATATATTTAAATATCTATATATACTAACTATATAAATATAAATATGTTCATATATTTAAATATATTTATATATTACATATATTTAAATAAAAGGTTTTTATAAACCTGATGTTTATAGGTAGACATTTTAGTACCTTCCGTTTTTGTACTCTCTAAAATTTATCTCGAATATTTTTTATATCCCTTTAAGGTCTCTTTATTTAAAAGTTAGGAGGGCTCTCCCTGGTGGCGCAGTGGGTTGAGCAATACACTATGAAGCAGACCGCAGCCACTGCAGCACGAGTTCGAACCCTGCCCCTGGCTGGGGAGGGGACCCACAAGACCTCTCCTGCCTCGCCCACTGCTCCCATCAGCAGTGTATTTCGGTTGATCTGCCTGTTCTACTCCCCACTCTGTTTGGTGGATTCTCTCACCCCCCGCACCTCTGGACTGTAACCCAGCTCTTGTATGCATAAATAAATAAAAATCTTTTAAAAAAAATAAAAGGAGAGTAAAATTTCAAGGTATTTGCCCATATTAATAAAGATATTAAAAGATATAACAAACTAGGTATGGTTATGTTTTTTCCCTATATTTTCAGTTCCTCAGGTTTTGATATGAAAAATAGAAAAAAATAGTAAATAATATTTTTATTTACTGAATAGTAACTTAAGGCAGAAATAGTGAGCCTGTGGTTTGCCATTGTGTTAGCCAGTGCCATGATCTTAATTTCAAGTTAGATGAGTAGGATAAAGGACTTCTAGTGCTGCCATATGAGTCTTTTCTGCAGTTCTGTGTCACTCATTATTATAACTAGAGAGACAAACCATATTGATTCCATACCTAGACAGTGAGGGTAGCACTAAGTATGTTGCAGTTAACATTAACCAAATTATCTAAACAATTTTTAGCTGGTTTTTTTTTTTTTGTTGTTGTTGTTCTGGTTTATAAATTGCAAGCTTTCTCATTTTTATTTTTTAAAGATTTTTTTTTTTTATTCATACAAGAGCTCTGGGGTATAGGCCAGAGGTGTGGGGTGATGAGTGGATTCATGAGAGACAGAGTGTTCATGCAGAACAGGCAGATCTACTGAAATGCACTGCTGAAGGGTGCAGCGGGTGAAACAGGAGAGGTCTGCTGCACATGTGGATCAGCTCCTGATGGGATCGAACTCATGCTGCAGTGTCTGGAGATGGCTTGATATTGCTGAGACTTAACCCCTTGTGCCCCGGGGAGGCCCCATTCTCATTTTTTAACTTGCTAGCTTTGTTAATGAGCATTGAGGCTACCTGGAACTTTGGTAGTGATTCCACCTTGTTTACTATCTCCAGCCTGACTGCTCTCCTGATCTTAGGTTCATATGTTCATATGGCTCCTAGGTGGGGGTTGCGCTTATCTCCTAGAGGCCATCTTTTCATATCCTTGCAGAGTGGCTCTCTGACAACATAGAAGGTAACATAGTGTCTGAGGACAGCAGGAGGGCGTTTCTCTGCCGATTGACTCACTGTGTTTTAAAAGGGTTCATGTAGGATACCTGTCTCTTAATTTGTTGAAGTCAACTGTTTGATTTGCCAGTCATAGAAGAAGAGATAGCCCAGCATATATCAGTGATCCTACCCATTCTTATGGATAGGGAATTACCCAAGATATATACATCAGACACAGAACTGTTGAGAGCTCTCTTAGAATTTTGCTTATTCTGATCCTTGAGGATTCACACATAGTACACGCTTAGTTAACTTGACATGCATACAGTTTTGGAGGGCAGGTGTTTTGTCTTTTTATTTTGTATTTCTACCATTCTTACTGATCTGTGGTTGTCACTTAAATATTAATAATTTTAAGAAACAGCTACATTTTTCTCTTGTTTTCATTAGTTACTAAAAATGAATTTTAAAATATCTCAGAATTAAACCTAATGGTTACAGAATCCGAGGTAGAACAGTCCATGAGGGCATCTATTTGCTTCAGTATTTAACTCTTATTTGAATATTATAAAGTTGCCAATTTTAAAAAATTAAAAAATACTTGCATACCTGGAATTTCATATGATTCAGCCTAACAAGTATAACTGAGAGTAGGAATGAGAGGAAAGTCATTTTCTGTTTCTTAGTGGTGGGTGGGGATTAGTACTGTTAGTGTCAGAATTTGAAAAATGTAATGCTAGTAACTACAATTTTCTAGTACTCATATACTGTGCCTTTTTTAATTGATTAGGTAGCTTTTACTTATTTTCAAATATCTAATTATCTAGAAAAAGAACTAGATTGCATGAAAAATGGACAGTTTACTTGTCAACTGGGAGAAGACTGTCAAGTATGGAAATTAATCAAATTAGAAAGTGTTTGGGATGTTTCCAGTCTACCACAAGTTGAACTTGGTTATTTCCATGTGGGAGTTTTAGTTGTTGGAATGTTTTTAGCTGACCTCACTAAGTACACTATCTTGAGATATAAAAGTAGGGGATGACTTTTCAGGCATAAGCCATGTGCCAGTTTTGTTGAAAGCATTAATAATGCTTGTTAGCAATCTAAGCGTTTTCCTTTGTAATCCTTTCAGTACAGATTTATTTATTGTGTTTTTATACTGTTTTTATTGCGTATATCATACTATATATGTATATGCAACAGAAAAACACTTTTATGTGTGTGTATAATATTTAATACTAAAATAGTATTCTGCGGTACCTCTTTGTCTAGAATCTAGTCCAAGTCTATTATCAGTACTTACTTTTTTAAAAAGATTTGTTTATTAATGCATAAAAGAACTGGGGTACAGACCAGAGGTGTGTGTGGGTGGGGGGGGATGAGAGAATTCACCAGAGGCAGAGTGGGGAGCAGAACAGGCAGATTGACTGAAACATTGCTGAGGGGAGCAGCAGGCGAGGCAGGAGAATCTGCAGCGCCATGTGGGTCAACTCCCGAGTGCCCTGCCAGGGCTTCTCTGCACTGACCTCCCTCAGTGGAGGCAGCTCTCCTCAAGGCCTCCGCCTGCAACCATGCAGGGCTCTCAGCAAACTTGTCCCATTCGGGGCAGCTCTTCCTGCCTGTTTGTGCCTATGCTGTGTCTTTTATTCTTCTGTCCCTCTTCCTAATAAAACTGCTCCTTTAAATATAAAAAAGAAAAGAAAAGAGGATTTGTTCATAGGAGTGGAAGATCTTTGTCATGTAGGGGGAATGCTTATTTTCAAGGTTACCAGCTAATGTTAAATTCTTTTCCAGAGTAACTGAATGAAAATTCTGGAAGCTCTATATTATTGCCTATCCACAAAAATACAATACTTATAAAAATTTATTGATCATATTATATGCTTGAACTTAAATACAGTGCTCTTCCTACACACACACACACAACACACACACCAAGAAGTAGTTAATTTTGTTTAGGATTAGTGTTTTATAAAAGATAAAAATAGTTTTGGAAGTGGTTAGTTGCCATAATTTGCTATTTTATACAGTTATTTCCTGCTTCCATGATTGAAATGGTAGTTATACCTTTGAAATAACAGAACTTTTTTCCCCTTATGTGAAAACTTAACACCACTGCCTTCAATGACAGTATGATATAAAATGAAATAGCTTAGCAAGTGAGAACAAACTTTAACTAGAGATTAGATTTGTAATCACTAGGAATCCTTGGAAGGAAGTATTTAGAGTTTCCTATTCATTTACCCTTGTGCCATTTCCTTGGAGTACTTAAATTTTATATAATTTAAATTGAAAATGGTATACGTTTTTCCTTGGTAGAGATATTAATCGCTATGATACACTAAAAGCAACTGTGTAGTTTGTGATGGGGTTTACCTTTGTAATAGATTCTTTTTTGAGTTAGTATAGGGTATGACTATTTTTTTTTAAAATGTAAAGGCCAGAACTGTTTTGTATAGAGCTGCTTTTAAGGAATAATTTCTTAGAATGACATTCTTTTATTATTATTTTCAAAGACTTTTTTTTTTACCTGGCTTGCTTGTCAGTAGAAACTCCTAAATTTGGGAGGAAGTGCTCTACTAGAATATTCAGGGCCAAATATTTTCTGCAGTTTGTCATAGTTTTAGGAATAGCAAAGAATATGCAACTAAGGGATATCTGATTATTAATACGGTTTTCATTAGTACTGCTTCAAGGAAATTTTTAATGTAGCAACAACATAGTATTCAACCAGATACCTTTTTCTCTCAAAATTTGTATTTTAACAGGTGGCACAACACTTTAAAAAGGTGAATGCAGGCAGTTTTCAGGAAAAAACATATTATTGGTGTATTTATTTTAATTTTTATAAATATATAGAAGACTCTCTTTACAGCTATTTTTCCTTTCTATTCCTCACTATTGTACATATTTATTGATAGCAATCCGAACTAACATATATCTTTTTATGCCTTCATTTAAATTATGTTACTTTATTTTCTCATTTGCTATTTCTGCCTTTTTTGCTATCATGGTAGTGCTGCTGGATATATCTTTAAGTTCCCAATTTTTGAGGTAAGATTTTCCTTGAGTATGTAACCCAAAATGGAATCATTTTTTGGATATGGTTATAAGGCATTTATGACTCATTGTTTTATAGTTTTTTTCTGTGTGTGCTGTTTCTTTAAATCCCTGCTAATAGTGGGGAGACGTTTTTAAAATAACATTTTAGGGCCTCCCTGGTGGCACAGTGGGTTAAGCAACACACTATGAAGCAAACCGCAGCCACTGCAGCATGAGTTCGATCCCTGCTGCCGGCCAGGCACGGGACCCACATGGTAAGGCAGACCTTTCCTGCTGTGCCCGCTGCTCCCCTCAGCAGTGTGCTTCCGTCGATCTGCCTGTTCTGCTTCCTGCTCTCTGTGGTGAATCCTCTCACCCCCCCCCACACCTCTGGCCTGTACCCCAGTGCTTGTATGCATAAATAAATAAATCTTTAAAAAAAATAAGAATAAAATAACATTTTACAAGTTTAATGCATGTAGTAATATTTTTGAATATTTTTCTTTCTACTCTAATTTTTTTCTTTTTTTTTTTTTTTTGGTATTTTCCTATGCTGTGGTTTATTATGGGTAAATTTAATCTTTGATTGTTTTGTCAAGATGTATTGGTGAAAAAACCTGGCATTAAGTTTTAAGTACAAAATTCTGTTAGAATTATATATTCATTTTGATGTTTTACTGTAGTAGAATATCAAAATAACTTTAAAATGTGAAATAGAATATAAATTTACAGAACCTTATTGTTGAGAAATTTATAAGTACTCATTTCTGGTTGTTAGTTTTCTAAAGTAGGTGTTTAAATAGTAATTTAATTATTTTCCTTTGAAAACTTTCCCTGATGAGTTGTATAAATTTTGCAACATGCCCTTATAAATGTAATTTTCACTTAAAATGGGGAAAAAGCTTTTTAAAGAAAATTACAAGGAAGAAATTAAATACTAATAATTCAAGTCTGAAACTCTGGTCACATGTTGGCATCATTGATGTCTTTTTTTGCTTGTATGCTTTTGATGGTAGTTGGTTCTTTATGAGCCCATCTTATTTCAGCATTGCAGCCAGATAGCTGAACCTACAGGTTATTTCTTTTCTTTTTTAAAAAGATTTTATTTATTTATGCATACAAGAACTACGTACAGGCCAGACACGCAGGGGGTGAGAGGATTCACCAGAGACAGAGTGGGGAACAGAACAGGCAGATCAACTGAAACACACTGCTGAGGGAAGTAGCAGGCATGGCAGGAGAGGTCTGCTGCACCATGTGGGTCACCTCCCAGGCTGGCAGTAGGGATCGAACTCGTGCTGCAGTGGCTGTAGTCTGCTTCATAGTGCATTGCTTAATCTACTGCGCCACCAGGGAGGGCCCTCTACAGGTATTCCTGATTGACATAAGGGACTCTTAGGTTTGCAGAGAGAAAATATTCTTTATAGCTTCTGACTTAGTTGAACTCCTAGAAAATCTAATGTCATTGAGTAATCACTTTCTTTTCAGAATTCAGGGGATCTAAGAACTTGGAGAAAATTTCAAATTGAATGTCCTCATTTCTTTGGATTATGTATGTTGGGCAACAACTGCCATTGCTTCTTATTTTTAAGATTTATTTTTATGTATTTATGTATAGAAGAACTGGGGTATAGGCCAGAGGTGTGGGGGTGTGTGTGTGAGAGAGAATTCACCAGAGACAGAGAGTGGAGAGGAGAACAGGCAGATCTAATGAAATACATTGCTGAGGGGAGCAGGGGACCAGACAGGAGAGTTCTGCTGCACCGTGTGGGTTAGCTCCCTGGCTAGGGATTGAACTCTTGCTGCAGTGGCTGGCAGTAGCTTCATAGCACTGAGACTTTGACCCCTGCACCATTAGGGAGGCCCCACTTTTTATTTTTAATACAGAAATAACACAAATATTACTGTTACAAATTTGCATTAATAATAACATTATAATAATAAAACATAGCTATATATTTTTTAAAGATTTATTTATTTATTTATACATGCAAGAGCTTGGGTACAGACCAGAGTCCAGGGTGGTGAGGATTCACCAGTCAGAGTGGGGTGCAGAACAGGCAGGCTGACTGAAACACACTGCTGAGGGGAGCAGCGAGTGAGGCATGTTGGTCACCTACCTGGCTGGCGGCAGGGATGGAACTTGTGCTGCAGTGGCTGAGGTTTGCTTCATAGTGTGTTGCTCAACCCACTGCGCCACCAGGGAGGCCCATATAGCTATATTTCAGTATAATTGATATTATTGTGATCCTATGTATTTGTGATCCTTTTTTCTTTTTTTGCGTTTTAAAACATGATTCTAGGAAGAGGTCTATATTTTCAACTAGACTGAAAAAGTGTTCCTGTCTTCAACTCCACTGTAAAGAAAATGGACATTTTTGTATTATGTTTACTGTAGAATTATCCTATTTATGAAGGTTTGTCAAACTGTCATTGCTAGTCTGGGTTAGCCTGAGAAAGAGAAGCTGACTAGGATTGACTTGTGGACTGTGGAAAGGGTCCTCACTGAAATGCTTTCATATCCATGACAGGTTGAAGGACTGTTTATTTCCGGGAAAAAGTGGAGAATGTAATTTTTGTATAAAAGTATGTTGTTTTTCTGTTGTATAAATTCATGATTATTATACTAGAAAATTTTAATGAGAAGAAAGTATTAACTAAGATTTCAGTTAAGATTTGTATTTCCTTATGGATCTTTATGATACGACCTATACACTTGTGTGTATTATGTATACTATACATATGCACATATGTAGACATACTGACAGAAATATGTGGGTGTACATGTGTATTTTTAAAAATTACATCATTTTTTATTGAGGTAATGTTGGTAAACAACACCATGTATGATTCAGAGTTACAGAGTCACACCTCTTCAGATGTTACCACACCACCCCCACCACAAAGGAACCATAATTGTCCCCACAGTCCACTGTGCCAGCCAGTCCACTTTGGTCTCCATCCTTGCCTCCCCTTTTGGTAGCCTCAGTTCTGTAAGGTTTTCTGCTCCTTGGTATTCTCAGAAGGTGGCATGCGTCTAAGAAATTATCTATTTCTTTCAGGTTATTGCTTTATCAGCATATACATGTTCATGGTGGTCACTTATAATTCTCTGTGTTTCTGAGGTGTGTGTTTTACATTTTCCTCTTTCATTTCTGATTCTGTTTATCAATTTTCTTTTTTACCCCTTTGTAACCATAGCTATTATTTTGCCTGTTTTGTTTACTTTTTCCCAAAGAAATAGCTTTTGGTTTCATTGACCTTTTGAATTTATTTATTTCTATTTCATTTAGTTCTCTGATTTTTATTCTTTCATCTTCTTGCCTTTTGGTTTTGTTTTTCTCTAGTCCCTCAAAAATGTAAGTAAATTACTTACCTGAGGTCTGTATTGTTTCTTGTGGGCCTATATTGCTATATATACATATCCCTCTTAGTACCAATTTTGCTACATTCCATAATTTCTGGTACCATATGTCTTATTTTTTGTTTGTCTCCTGGTATTTTAAAATTCCTTCTTCAATTTTCTTGCTGAACAAATAATAGTTAGTAGAAATATTATTCAGTCTCCACATACTTGAGGTTTTTCCTGCTCTTTTTTTGTGGTCGATGACTAATTTGATAACCATTATGAGGAGAAAAGAGATATACTTTTTCAAATGCAAAATGAGATTAAACTATGTTAGTATAATCTCCCTTTTTTGCATCAGATTTGTTGAGGTATACTTCATATTAAATAAAATTCATTTCTTGTATAGTTTTGTAAGTTTTGACAAAGTTATGTCATCCCCACTATAATTAAGACAACAGATATGTCATTCACTCAGATTTTCTTGTATCCCGTTTGTAGTCATCATCTTCACTTTGCAATCAGACCTTATTTTTTTGTGTCATATAAATAGCATTGTATAGTTTATAGTTTCAGATTAGGCATCTTTCACTTAGCATATTTTTTCCTTTAAGGTTTTTGTGTTTTAAATTACGCTCCAAGGCTATTTTGATGAAAATACTCATATTTTTTTCTAAGAATTTTAATGCTTCATTTAAAAATAATCCTTTAGTCATTTTGGCCTTGTTTTAGTGTATGTTATGAGGCAGAAACTTTTTAAACATAGGTCAGTTCATCAAAATTTTTCAAATTGAAGTTGCTAATAAAATACTCATATTAAATACTGATTTTTCCACAGGTAACACAAGTAGCAAGACAGCCGGGACCCCCGACCCCATCCCCTTATTCAGCACATGAAATAAATAAGGGGCATCCAAGTCTTGCGGCAACGCCTCCGGGACATGCATCGTCCCCTGGACTCTCTCAAGTAAGAACAGCTCTTCTTTGTTCAAAAGGAACTTTCCATATAAAAGCAGCATTTCTGTTTTTCTAAAGTAGTAACATACAATATTACTTGAAGAGTAGTTTCCAGTTTGTTTTTTACCTTACATCTTTTAGACACATCTCCCCTAATGGTGATCACTAATAGTTTTATACATTTCTTTTCTGAACTTAATTAAGAATTAATAGTCAGTGATATTTAGTTTTCCATTTGCTGTTTTGGAAATTGGAGTATGACTCTAAAGTCCATTAAAAACCACACAAATCACTTGTTTGCTTCTTCAGTGCCTAATTTGTCTCTTCTCCCTTTTTGTGGAGTGTTGGTGGTTATTTTCTAATTTGGTAAAAAGTAAGTATTTCCTTCTCAAATAATTTTAGTGGTTTTTTTGTTGTTGTTTGTTGATTTTGGTTTTTGATTTTTAGAATTTATTAGGTCTAAAGACTTGTTGAACCATTAAAGACTATGAATTCCTTAGTGTATTTTCAGTTACCACATCCAGCAGTAAGTGTTTAAGAAGAGAAGCTTTATGTTTTGTGAAGATGGGAGTGTGGGCTGCATTATTTTAAAGATTTTATTTATTTGTATATACAAGGACTGTGGTGTAGGCCAGAGGTATGGGGTGTGGGGACAAGGATTCACCAGAGACAGAGTGGGGAGTGGAACAGGTGGATCCACTGAAATACACTGCTATACAGGAGAGGTCTGCTGCACCATGTGGTCAGCTCCCTGGCCAGTGATCAAACACAAGCTGCAGCAGTGATAGCATGATAGTGCTGAGACTTCCAACCCTGTGCCACCAGGAAGGCCTCTGCTGCGTTTTAAATTTTAACCTCTTTCACAAGATGTTGTTCAGTTTGCACCAGCCCACCTTCACATGGTTTTTAGAGTTGTGGTTAAAATCGTCTCAAGTTAGAATCTCTTGTTGGACTGTGGAGCGAGACAAAACAATAACACTGACCTAACGTCATCCTTTTAATGATGAAAAATTAATTTCATAATGTTATTTTCAACTTTGTCTTCCATGTTTTAGGCCTTTGTAGATGTTGAATAATAAAGAATTACTTATTAAAAATAATGCTAAAATCTAGTGATTATAAGTTAGGGGTTGAGTAAATGATCATTAGTCTATGGAATGTTCGGAGGACGAATGAACAGCTGGCCAAGTTAAGATTGAAATAGTCCTGTTGAGGGAGATATATTCATAAATAAATTTGTCATGGACTTAGTACTATGCTTTAAACTCTTAAGTCTTTTTAATTTTGATTTTTAATACCAGAACATGTCTTCAGTGTAAAATGTGGTTCTTGTGTTGATGTTCATGTTTTTTTATAAATACTTCTTTTATTTATTTATGCATACAAGAGCAGAGGTACAGGCCAGAGGTGCCAGGGAAGCATAAGAGGATTCACCAGAGACGGAATGGGGAGCAGAACAGGCAGATCTACAGAAATACACTGCCAAGAGGAGCAGTGGGTGAGAGGAGAGCTCTGCTGGACCATGTGGTCCAGCTCCCTGGCTGGGGATCAGATGCTGCAGTGGAGCGGATAGCTTCACAGTGCTGAGACTTAACCCCTTGCGCCACCAGGGAGGTTCCCTGGTGTTCATGTTTAATATAAAATATTATAAAGCACATTGGGATTGGAGTAAGAAGGGTGTGATGATAAGAAAGAAATCTCTAAAATAACACTAGTAAATATAGGGAGTAGCTCCTTTTCTTGTAGCTAAGCTTGGGTATCTGTGGATGAGCCTTCTTCTATAGAATTGACATTGAAAACATTGACTTTGGCTTATCTAATGTTTGAGAAGTTACTGTAGTATTGTACCAGTGGAACATACTGGAATATTTCTAGACCTTCCTGGAAATTCACCTTATGGGGAATGCTGTGCTAAAATGGCTACTGTAGCATTGGTCTCCTTTAGCAAAGAGCTGTTAGTCGGCACAGTGGCTAGACTCCTTATTGCATCTCTCTTTGCTGCAGTAGTTCAGATAACCTTGGATGGGTTGGATCCTAAGTCTCATGTAGTAAATAAAGTAAGTAGCTTATGTTGCAAGCTAAGTTCACATAGAGCTTTCTTTTGCACTGTTCTTCACTTAAAATTGGAAACCTCCAGGTGCCTCAAATTGACTGAGGCAGTGCAGAAGTTTGCCTACAAAATCTGGAAAAGGCTAACTGTATCTTGCGTCTCTTCCTGGTGTTAGTCTCTTACCCACTCTGGATTGAGATCTAGAACTTGTTGGAGAGAGGTAATCACTCACAGAATGGTGGAGAAGTTGCTGTGGTGCTAAGTCAGTGAAAATTACTGGAAACCCACCCTCTTGAACTTGCAGAATTCTGTTGAGGGAGGTTTCTTAGCCATCACACTCTGATGCAAAAGTACCTGAGAGGAGGGTAGCAGTGGTAGCTTTTGACCACTGGGTACTGCTGGCTGTTATGCAATGCAGTGCCAGAAGCCTGGTACTGAAGGAGCTACGCACTCTTGAGGAGCTCTGCACTGGAGAAGCCAGATTTTGGAGAAACTACCTCTACTTCAAGAACCTTCTGTGCAAGCTTTCAGGAACCAGGAAGCAAAATGCTTTCCTCTACAATATCTCTGTGGTGCCCTCTACTGATAAAGCTTAACATTATGCTAGCTGAAATGGAAAACTACTTGAAGAACCCAGATCTATTTTCACTGTATAGGCAAACAAAGTGAATTTTTAGCTGAAAGTCAAGCAGTCAATAACTGACACATAGGGTAAGAGCTTTGTTTTCCATTTTAGATTCTTACTGTTTCAAGTTGTGATTTGACTCAAAACATTTGGCCCAAAGCACTTCAGTTTTCTGAAAGACAGGGCTGCTTGCATTTAAGAAAGTGACTCAGTTTTTGAGCCCACAAATCCCTTTCTGCATGTCATTTTATCAGCTTCCTTTAGAAGCCAGGGCACATGAATTCCAGGGAGCAGGGTTACCAGATATTGTATTTCTTTTCTTTGTGGTCTGTTTTCCTACCCTTTTGCCTAATCCGGTGGATAAGTTCAGTAAATTATACCTGGTTCACTAACTCCCCTACCCCACCATTCATGTAGAGGCAGGCTTATATAGATTGATTTTGTATTCTTATAATGTCTTCATATTGTTTTTCTAAATTGGCATACCTGGAAAAATGGCGGAGTTTTGTGGGAAACTCGGTACTCCTAGGTTTAGTTGTTGCATGGTTCATAGATCTTAGTGGAAAGTAATGCCTTCATAATAGAACGAAAAGGATTACAGGCTTAGGGTCAAACAGACCTGGCTTTGGAACTTGGTCTGTCACTTTTTGTTTACATGATGTTGGGTAAATTATTTACCTTTAGAAACTGGTTTCTTCATCTGTTATATAGGGGAGAATTAGAATTCTACCACCCTTTGAGATGGTTACTATGAAAAAAACATCATGGGTAGGATAGGACAGACATACTGTGTGAATTCATAATAATGGCATTTATTATTTTCATGACTGTCGGACTTGGCTCAGATCAGGATTTATGTGTGTGTGTATGTGTTTAACTGTCCTAATTTGGCTACTTCTGGCTTTGGTGTGAAGATCAGAAGTTGTCTCCAACAGTTTCAGATGTTTTCTATGTTTCTCTTTCCCTGATATGAGAATAAATGTTGAGGCCATTTATTCTTTTTATTTTATTCATTTTGTGTTGGTTGTAATAGTTTATTCTTGGTACTGTTAGATTCAGATCAACTGACGGTAAGATGAAAGGCAGTTTTTTACCCACATTTTTGTCTTCTTATTGTGATGCCTCCTCTTTGGTGAATCAGATTTTTTTATTTGGCATAGCTGTGCTGTGACTCGATCGTTGAAACAAAATAAACCTGGTAGGGTGTAAGTGGTAGTAGCTAAGCTAAAGCAAAATGAATTTCATAGCTTTGAAATATAAAAGGGGAAAAATGTAGAAAATTGCTCCTTATCTCTTGTTTACACTATCATGGCATCTTCATCTGCATCTTTTCTTTCAAAACAGTTTCACACATGTATGTGCATGTGTGTGTGTATATATATATGTATATATACATGCTGAGTTTTAAGGCTTAATGTTCATTTTCTTTTGTTTAGATGACTTCTAAATCTTTCCTTTCGGTCTGCTGGACGTTTTGTTTAATCCAAGCAAAAACTTAAACTATTAGAAATTTATAGTTAAAATGACATTTTAGAACTATGGCAAATTTGTGAAACACAGTGTCTTTTTAGGTATGAATTCTTTTCAAGGTGTCCTGAAATGGTAGTGCTTGAAAAGTCTCTAAAAACCAAGAAGTTCCTTACTCTGGGACTGCTTTGGGATTTAAATGGTCTTTTGGGGGCACATTTCATAGAGAAATGTACTGTCCCATGAGTTTGGAAACCTGCATTGGCATCCCAGAACTGCTAGTGCTCTTTCAGATTTCTGCCCTTTTCGAAGAAGTTCTTATTAGTGCTTAGATTTTCTTATTATTAGGTAAAATGTGTTTAATTAATGAGATCTGAACTCCCTTTAAACTTTCAGTGGGTTTTAGAAACAATTTCAGAGTAGCAAGTTGTCACGAAAATTTTTTGAATTATAGATATAAAATCTGACAAACTTTGCATTCTCTTTCATTTTGTAGCTTTTTTAAATGGTTCACATTTGTTTTTCACAGAATTGAGTTAAGTTTCAAACAGGTAGATCAGGCAGGTTCTACATCTAGGCCTCTTCTTTCTGCTTTACATTCACTGTCTCGGTCTCTAAGCCATGTTCACAGAGATCAGTGAGCAGCCATGCTCAGGATAAATAACAACAAAGTAGAATGATACATGTTTAATGCCCCTATTCCTGGAAGTTTCATTCGATTCCTCTTTTTTTTTTTGGATAAATCAACTCAGTTGTGTTACATATGGACTGACAGGGTCATGATTTATGATCCAACTAAGCAAAGGACTTCTTTACTGTGGAATGGTGATTGAGCATGATATTTATTTTAACACTGGAAGTTTCATAGTTAGCAAAGAAAGCGTTTCACATGACTCATGGTCCCTATAATCTGTTTTCTTTACCCAATTGCCACACTTCATTTTCCTTATAGAGGAATGGTTTTAACTAAGTTTAAATTTTCAGTGTTGCTTCAGTTGTTATTGACTGTTTCATGTTTTGTAAACTGTTCTTTATTAAGATAAATTGTTATTGTATTTACTCTAGGCAAGTTTTCATAATTTCTTGTGAATTTTTTTTTGTCTTTTGTGAAGAGAGTAAAATTCTATCTGACAACACTGACAATCATCCTGCTAATAACTGGGACAATGTAGAAGTGTTAAAATGTTTTTCACATTTCCCTGCCAAAGTAGATGAGTATTGAATTTCCTTTAAAAAAAAAAAAAAGTAAAGGAGAATTTATCATTTTATATTGCACTTCCCTGTGGAATACATTGTGGCTATCTAAGGCAGTCTTTGTGGTGAGTGGTGTTTGAAAAGCTGCATTCATGGTATATGGGGATTTGAAGTGGGCTTGGAAACTTGTAGTTCTGACTACATTGGTCCTGCTGGTTCTAGATCCTCTAGGGTGTGTTTGTGTGGGGATGGGGGAGTTGGGGAAGTTAATGTATGTATTTAAAAAGAGCATCATTGAAAATTTCTTCAACAGTAGTCACTAAACATTTTGCAAATTACTTTTACAAATGTAATTCCTCAAAAATAAGTTACAAAGGTCTGTAAAATATCCAGATCATGTATACCTGTGGTTTCATCTGTTGTATGCTAAATAATTGTCGTAAATGCTTTCTTCTGATTGTTGAGATTTACTTTAATGTGGTCATATTTAATTAAAGAATTTGAACTCTTGCCATTTTCTTTTGTTTTGTCAACAAAAAATTTTGCACCATATTTATAAAGTAGCACTTTGCCAAATGTTTATTTTGATGATAGAATCAAGTTCTAATCTGATAGATGTTGTATAATTTAACTCTTCTAATATGAGTAAGAGCACACTGTTTGCAGATACTTTTGGTTTCAAAGCAGTAAAACCTTTGGACTCAAGGCTGCAGTCCAGTGGTTTTCAAGGTTTTTTGAAACAGTAAGATTTTCATTGCCCCATATGATTTGTATAGTGTCTGACCCGTAAGTAATTATGGATGAAGATGTCTCCAAATGACAATTTCCAAAAGTAACAATTTGTGATTGTTTACTGTACCTTATATGGCTAAATAGAAGTTGTTTATTTTTATTTTTTCTCTGACTTGTACTTTTAAATTTTTGGTACAGTTCATTAAAAGTCTTATTTTACTGTTACAAGTTTAACTAAAAATGGAACAAAGTTACATCCTTGGAAAGCTTGATCTCAGGAGGCCTAATTTTGAGAAAGAATTTTTGAATCTTCTATCTGTACTTCCATCTGTATTTTCAAATAATTCTTTTATCATAAATCAAATAATGAAGGTTGAATTCCTAAACTGGGAAACTCTTGTTGGGATAGCCATAGTAAGGATCCAGGTTTTTTTGTTTTTTTGTTTTTTTTTTTAAGATTTTATTTATTTATGCATACAAGAGCTGGGGTACAGGCCAGAGGTGCAGCAGGGTGAGAGGATTCACCAGAGACAGAGCAGGGAGCAGAAAAGGCAGATCTACTGTGATACACTGCTAAGGGGAGGTCTGCTGGGCCATGTGGGTCACCTCCCTGTTCTGGGATTGAACTCCTGCTGCAGTGGCTGGCGATAGCTTCATAGTGCTGTGACTTAACCCCTATGCCAACAGGGAGTCCCCAATATAAGATGTTAAGGTTTATCATTTTTTACTAGGTATTTCAGTGTAGAGAGTATGATATGGATCAGTTTACTTGCCAAATCGTTTCATTCCAAAACTTTATATAATTTTACAAGTATTTCTGAGTTGGGTTAATAGAAAGAATGGCATGACAGATACAGCTGTTCACATGGGTGTTAAATGATGTTAAAGTGTACTTCAGTCAGTGTGGGGATAATGCTCATTATATATCTGTTTTTGAGATAACAGAGTTAAGGACAATTGAATGGTCCTCATGCAGAATAAAACACATATTGCGACTTAATGAATGGTTGAATTGCTTATAACGTTCTGGACATTTTTCAGTGTCCAGAATTCACAATTAAGAGCAGTATTTGTGGTAGATAACATTTTAAAAATTATAGCCCTTTAACTTTTCTAGCAGTTATTCTCTGGTGTTGAAAAGAGATTCCATTTAGGAATGAATAACCTCTCTGCAGGAGTATTGTCTTTTTTTTTTTTTTAATACTTTA
This sequence comes from Galemys pyrenaicus, assembly GCA_019455555.1. Taxonomy (NCBI): domain Eukaryota; kingdom Metazoa; phylum Chordata; class Mammalia; order Eulipotyphla; family Talpidae; genus Galemys; species Galemys pyrenaicus. The sequence continues at coordinate 2,894,092 of JAGFMF010012145.1, read as the reverse complement.
TTTTTTTAAGATTTTATTTATTTATGCATACAAGCACTGGGGTACAGGTCAGAGTCCAGGGAGGTGAGAGGATTCACCACAGAGAGCAGGGAGCAGAACAGGCAGATCAATGGAAGTACACTGCTGAGGGGAGCAGTGGGCACAGCAGGAGAGGTCTGCTGCGCCATGTGGGTCCCTCCCTGGCTGGCAGCAGGGATTGAACTCCTGCTGCAGTGGCTGTGGTCTGCTTCATAGTGCGTTGCTTAACCCACTGCGCCACCAGGGAGGCCAGGAGTATTGTCTTGACAAAGCCTCAAGTACAGCGAAACACTGAACTAAGATAAAGTTCCAGAATGGTTTTCTGTCAGTCACTCTAAAAAAGAAGAGATTGGTCTTACTGTCTTTTACTATTTCTGAGACAAACAGGTCCACCCCCACATTTACATTATAAACCATGGGAAAAATTGTTCAGTTTGTTTCACTATAAAGGCTGCATTATGGAAAGCGAAGTTTCTTTCTGAAAACAAAGATCTGGTTGTGAATTATAGTTCTACACTTATTATTAGGAGATTTTGGACAAGTTAAATCTCCTAAGTGGGTGTTTTGCAATTTGTTAAATGAAAATAACAATGCCTATATCACAGGATCATGTGATCATTAAATCAGTAGAAGATGCAAAGGTCCTGGTAGGTTCTGGAAGATCAAGAAATCCTTGTATATTTCCTATTTTACAGTAGCTTTGGAATATTTAAGTTTGGAATTAATTTTAGGGAATGAATTCTTAACTTGTGTTGGCATTCCAATGCAATATCATTTTGAGATTTTTTCTATACACTTTATATCAATTCATAACTGAAAATCAGACCTTCATAGGTAGACATTTCTGTCATTAAATTATTAAAATATTTTACTTTGAGTGTCACTGTATTTATTATGTCTGATTTATTTCTCCTATAAAATTGTTTTAAGAAAATTTCATACTTCAGATAAAGCTGACCAGTAGAGTGGTTTAGAAATCCCAAGGGTGAAACCACTTAGAAAGCCAGAGAATGATCTTGATATTATCTAGAAACATATTGAGATTCATCTGTGAACTTTTCTAAAAATCATTCAACAGTGTTAACCGCCAACCATTATAATAAAGCAAAAGGAAAAGTTTCATGTAGTAGACAAATCTATTATTTGCTGCTTTCAAAAAGCAGTCCTCATTGTGCTGTGATGTATTTGGAAAAAAAGCTCAAGTGTTAAACAGGTTATTAGTTTCTGGTTTATATATGTTGTCTTTCATTTTATGAAGTATATTATGACCTCTTACTGTTTTTTTCTGCCATATTCTTACTCCTCTTTTTGCCATTTTTTATTACTCTATAGAACTCTGGGCAAAACAGAAAGCCTACAGGTGATACTAGGCCATTGGTGTTACTTTGTTAGTAGGTTTTTGAATAGAATTCAAGATGAAAAAGTTTGAAAGTCAAATCTGAATATTATCAGTTCTTATTGTAAGTCAGTATCAGAAAATATTTTTAACACATTTTTTCTAACTAAATCAAATAAAACAAGTATAGTTTCCCTTCAAGATAGGAATGGGTTCAGAGGATGAGGTGGAGAGATGAGGCACTCTACTAGATTAACTATTTTGTTTTAGCTGAAGCTTGGTTCATATTTGTCCTAAGTCATCTTTTGGAGCTATGCTTTGATAGAAAGACTTTGATTTATAATGTACTTATTTTTAATTTATTAGATGAGCCCTGTCATCAGGAATGAACAATTCTGGTGAAAATTAGAAAGAGGAGAAACCTAATGAGAATCTGTCTGGAGAGACACTATTTTTCATCTTTTATGTTTACACTTTGCTGGATTGTGATAAGAAAAAAAACTTACAAGAAATGAAGGTTCTGCAGGAACATGTCTGTGATATCTTCCTAGTGTTATGACTGACAGTAGAAAACTTTGGAAGTGACTTCAGGAAGACACAGGAATGTCTGTAGATTTATGATAGTAAAGTCTTTATGTGGTTTAATCTCTCCATACTATTTTTAAACCTTTTTTTATTGACTATACTTCCTTCATACATACCAGATTTTATTGTTAAGAAGTTCTGTTTGACTAAATTGCATTTAGAAAGCCTTCTCCTCACAAATGGTGGGGTACAAGAGTGCATACTGTGTGGTAGGCACAGCTAGGTTAATTTAGAAAAGGATACCTCACAAAGTTTAGTTACTTTCCTTACAAACTGCCAACCCTGAATTTAAGCCATTTGTTTTTTTTGTTTGTTTTTTTAAAGATTTATTTATTTATGCATACAAGCACTGGGGTACAGGCCAGAGGTGTGGGGGGTGAGAGGATTCACCACAGAGAGCGGGG
>JAGFMF010012145.1:2816295-2891699 GCA_019455555.1 Galemys pyrenaicus | reverse complement strand
GGGGGGGGGGGGGGGGGGGGGGGGGGCAGAACAGACAGATCAACTGAAGTACACTGCTGAGGGGAGCAGCGGGCACAGCAGGAAAGGTCTGCCTTACCATGTGGGTCCCCTCCCTGGCCGGCAGCAGGGATCAAACTCCTGCTGCAGTGGCTGCGGGTTTGCTTCATAGTGTGTTGCTTAACCCACTGCGCCACCAGGGAGGCCCTAAGCCTTTTGTTTTTTTGAGAAGATTAGATATTCCAAATTTTATATGACTAGCTATTCTATGCTCCAGAAGAAGCTTAGTTCTATGACCAGAAAGTTACCTTTTGCTCCTCATTTGCTTTTCTGCATTTTAGTCCATAAGAGAGTGCTTGTAGAATCTCACTGTACTCGAACTTCTGCTGCTGGACCTTCTGGTAAGCCCATTTTGTAATCAGGCTTTTTCCCCATAGCACTTTTTCCTTGAACTTTCTTGCCCTCCCTCTGTCTCCTTACTCTGTGAAAATTTAGGGAACATTACTTTCATAGACGTCCTTTCAAGTGGATTTTTTTTAGTTTTCTTTACATATTGGGAGGTAGGCTCAGCATTTTTCCAGCCCCTTACTACTATTTCTAGGTCCTTTCTCTGTGACCTTGTGCAACAAATGCATATATACCTCTCTTTGTTGCTACCAACCCCAATTTTCCTACCCACATTTCCCCCATTCTTTGAAGTTTCAGTTTAGACTCACAATTTACTTCTCCATATTACTTTCTGCCATCTATTATGAGTACTTCTAGCATTTATTTTTGCTCCATCTGGCCGTTGTCTGTGGGCTCTTAGATTTAAACTCGTCTTCTTCATTTTTTTTACTTTTCCAGATCACTTTTTCTCTGTAAGCATCCTTAGCCACCTGATCATTAAGCATTAGAGCATCATCTTCCTTACTCTTTATATCTAGCTGCTCAGAAAGACTTGCCGTTTTGGTGCCTCTCTGTGCCCTAGCGCTGTCACCACTATGGCCTGAGTTCCATCCCTGCCTGCCTAGCCAGGGAGCTAACCTGTGTGCTAATAGATGGCACAGCAGACCTCTCCTGTCTTGCCCGCTGATCCCCTTAGCGGCATGTTTCACTTGATCTGCCTGTTCTGCTCCCCACTCTGTTTCTGGTGAATCCTCTCACCCCCACATCCATGACCCAATTCTTCTATGCAAAAAAAAAAAAAAAAAAAAAAAGTCTTGCTGTTTCAGTATACTAATTATTTCTCAAACTTCCTTAATTTATCTAGGTCCACTGTAACAGACTAGATGCCATCATTGTGTATCTAGACCTTGCACTAATTTTCTAACTGATAGCACTGACACAGATCTCTTTTCTAGGACTCCCTATCATTGTATTAGTTCTTTGTGTTAAGCCCTAAGATATGACTGCCCTGTTCAATACTGTCTTGGAAGGTGAAGTCCTTATTTATCTTGATACATTTTTTTACACTGACCTTATTTTATTCTGTGGTTATCCTATTGCCTCCACTCTTGACTCTCCCATATCTATGCTCTGGAATTACTGACCTATTCAGATACAGTAGACATGCCCTACTTTCACAGGTAATGTGCTTCTGTTTGCTTATGCTCTCTGTTCTGCCTGCAGATGATGCCCCTCTCCTCGTAAGGCCAACTGGTGGCTCATCTGTCCATCCCTTATTAAACTTAACCTGTGAAGGCTCTCTGGAAATCTTTCAGGAAGAATTAATCATTTTGTCCTTTGCTTCTTGGCATTTTATTCACATTTCTTGTAACACTTTCTATATACTGTTAAGTTGAGTTAGCTAAGTTGTGAATTCCTGGGCACAGGAATCATACCTTTTCAACTGTTTTTTCAGGACTTACAGGTGATGCTGGAAAATAAAACATTTTCAGATTGTTGGATCTTAAATGATTTCATTTCATTGCAATTTGAGTTGTTGTGGCCGTAATATTTTCCACTGATGATGCTACTAGTTAGCATTCTTGAAGGAAAGAAAATCTAAAACAGTTTTGCTTTGAGGCCTAGTTATTTGTAGTGGAAGGTAAGAATATAGCCTGTGCCATTCAGGATGCTTGGGGAAGAAAATCTAGAGGCTGTGTCGGTCATGTCCCAAAAAAGCATAAGCTATTTGGCCAGTAAAGTAAAAATTACCTTCGCCTTTAGGTTAACTGGGTGATGTGTTTTTCTTCTAAATAGAACTGGCCTAATTGAGATGAAGTTTCCCAGAACCTAATTAATTTGCCATTTGTTTTTGCTTGCCTTTGTTTTTGTATTGTCAGAAACACTTGGTATATTGGTTGGGATGTGGTTAGAACCATGTAGTACCCAAAATGAGCTTATCATATACTGGTTGGTGTTACTGAGGGAGTGGTTTCAGGGAATTGTTATTTGGTGGAAATAGGAGAAGACGACATTTGTTATGGTGAAACAGAAATTTCCATTGAGTTACTGGGAGCTGGAAGTGAAAAGACTATGTTAGATGACTCAGTGGTTTTTTAAATCTGTCTCATGTGATTGAGTGTGTATGATGTCTGTTTATTCTCGGCAGAGTAATACTAGTGGAGTCACATTACAAGGGCAGCATAATGTTTATTTAACCAGCTCAGTGACTGTCTTAAAATAGTTTGATGGGGATTTTTGTTTTCTTGCTACATCAAGCATCATAAGATAAAAAATTATAATGAAGACCCAAATAGGGTAGGGCTTTCCCTTATAAATCACATGGAATATGTTGGTGGCCAATATTGGTTCACTTTATTTTCATTTAAAGATGAAAGCTTTGGTGTTTGACTAAAAGGTTAGGAAAGTAATTCTTCACATTTACATTTGATCTTGTGTTCTGGACAGATAAACTTTTGGGTCCTTCAGGGCCTTCATTGACGTATTTAATTGATATGCTAACTTTTTACATAGAAAGTTTTCCTTTTTCATGGGTTATAGCAAATGCTTTTTTGAAATGGAAATATCAGTGCTCTATATTTGCTGGATATTATATTAATATTAAATTATGACTGTAGCAATTTAAATTTTTTTTTAAAACTTGGCAATTCTTTTTTTTTTTTAAAGATTTATTTATTTATGCATAATAGAGCTGGGGTACAGACTAGAGTCCAGGGAGGTGAGAGGATTCACCAGAGACAGAGTGGGGAGCAGAACAGGCAGACTGACTGAAACACACTGCTGAGGGGAGCAGAGGGTGAAGCAGGAGAGGTCTGCTGCACCATGTGGGTCCCCTCCCTGGCCAGAGGCAGGGATCGAACTTGTGCTGCAGAGACTGCAGTTTGCTTCATAGTGTGTTGCTTAACCCACTGCGCCACCAGGGAGACCCAGCAATTTAATTTTTAAATAATTTTCTTGATATACTCGTCCTTAAGATTTGTACTACGGCTTACTGTAATTGAGTGTTTGGTGTACTGGAATTGAGTCTTTCATTGTGTCAGAATGTGATTTTTACTCGGTATACCTATGTGTATGTACTTGACTCTGAAGGAGAAAGCATTTGGTATCCTTGAGTGTACCTAATAATCATAATCTGCTCATTTCTCTGAGTAACTATGATTTATTCTTGACATATGAGCGTTCTGGCTCCACAAGGTACAGCATATTAGAAAATGAAGTTGAGCTTGTGATTTCAGAAGGCTAAGGGAAACTGGATTCAGTAAGAAGAAATAAATGCCAGCATTCTGTTTACAATAATGTTTAATTTGGGGATATTGATCAGTTAGTAATCTGCAGAATTACATTGCTTATGAAGCTTGAAGGTATATATATATGGAAACTTGAAAATACATAGTTTTCATGTTGGTGAAGAAAATGACTTGTTATATCATTTTGTGTTAAAAAATAGTAAGCAAATATAAGGATTTAAAATATTTTCACTATCGTTAGATGGTTTACTGGGATATTTAGCATCTTTTCTATTGGTGCAGTCATTGGGAATGTTATATACCTGAAATGGTATATAAAGTCACCTTCTAATTCACTGCAGATAAGTGTGATTTGACTTGAACACTATTTGAAAGTATTTCCAACAGTGGTGCACTGGTCCCATACCTGCCCTTATCCCAATAGATAAGTAATAAGCTGGTCCTACCTCAGTGTTAAAATTATCTGGACTTGAAAACCTAAAGTTCAGCTATGGTACTTAGTTATGTTCCAAAGGACAAATAAGAAAGTGCTTTTAAATGGATTTAGCTAGTCTACAAAAGATAAAATCTTTTTTGGGAAAAGAGAAAGTGGTTCTCCATTTCTTATCAGGTGGCACCTGCAGCAGATATCCACTGAACATTGAATGGCATGCAGAAATGATGCTTTCCTCTGTAATGGAGAAATTATTTTCCTCTCCTCTGGTCATCTGTAGTATTTCTTGATGGTGGGGCAGGGAGTATGTAGTAATTGGCAGTGCATTGTTGCTGTTCACCAAAACGCCTCATTTGCATTCTCCTTGGTACTCTCTTTCCTTGAAAATAAAAGATTAGAACTTCATTTTTCCTTTCACTAAAATATGTAAAAGTCTGTGTTTTGTTCAGACCTTTAAGTAATTATTTAAAAGCTGTATTAGGTGGTTTTGTATAGCTAGTTAACATTTATGAGTTCGAAGAGAATCACAGTGCTATACGCAGTTCTCATTGTCTAGACAAGTCTACTTTGTCAAATACTGCTTAAGCAGTACAAGATTATAGACAAGTATATATCTACATATGTACACATATGCATTTATCTGACAACTAATTGATGAAGTTGAGTAAATGCTGTTGAACCAAATTTCTATCAGACATGATAATGTTGTGTTAGTACTTAAAACTTTTTTTAAGTTGTGGTAAAATACTCACAATGGAACTTACTGTATTAACCAGTACAGTGGTACTAAGCACTATTGACCTCAAAGAGCAACCAGTTACTTCACCAAAAAAAAAAAAAAAAGTTTATTCAAAGACAAAAGCAGTTGGGCAGGTGTAGTCCTCACAGGGAGCCCCAGGAGCACTTCCGACAGCAAAAGCCAGTGTTCTCTGGATAAAACGTTTAGAGGAGAGTGTTTGCTTCAGCCGTCTTCCCGCTGCCAGGGTGGAACAGCAGTGTCACTCCTGTTGAAGGTCCGAGGCATCTTGGCTCCTTTACTTGGCTGGTTGAGCGTGCATGGGGATTCTCTTCTAGTCTTCAGGCCTCATTTATTGATATTTTTTTCCTCATCACTATTCCTTAAGTCCCCTTGCCCCTACATTTATTACTGTCTGTTAGTTTTGTAAGTCTTTTATTTTGCCAAATTGTTTGTTAGGTAAATATTCAGCATTTGTTTCTGTCATTCTGCTTTGCTTTAATTCACATAATTCTCTTTCTCTCTGTTGATGTAAATTGATTATATTTCCCTTATGACTGAGTAGTATTCATTGTGTGGATAGACCACATATTTTTGATGGACCATGGCTTTTTGATGGACATTTAGGATGCTCCCATACCCTAGCTATTACAAAATAGCTAGATTGTAGAGCATATACTTTCTTTCACTGATGGTGTCATGTTTTCCCTTTTGGTGGGATGTCATTTTTATCTTAGTACATAAAACCTTTCAACTTGAGGTACTCCAAGTTATTTATTTTTGCTTTAATTTCCTTAATCATTGGGGTTGAGTCTTCAAAACCATCTTTATTGATGATGAGGTAGAATATAACATTGTGTTATCAAGTTTACTAATTCTCTTTATTGCTTGTGTTTGCTACTTACACCCTCTTACGTTTTTAAAACCTGTTATATTGGTTTTTAGAGTCATTAGCTTTAACTTTGTTTTGTAATTTGTTGGCTTTTATTCTGTCCCATTTTTTTATCATCCTTTTTTTTAAAGTTCAGTGAATATATCATAACTGTTGGTGTGAACTGTTCTTCAGGAATAGCCTGCAGACTTATGGCCTAATACTCACAAGGGGTAACAGGTAGAAAGGAATTGAGGCACCATTAGTGAGCATCAGATATTCAGACTTCCTGCTGTGCTGTGTGTGTTGTAGATAGCCATTGTGATGCCCTCGCTAAGCCAGCTCCCTAGTCTAGGTGTCTTCTGTAGTCTTGTGTCATATTCCACCGTTGCCTGTGTTTGATCACTGTGTGCATCCTGGACACAGATTATAACAGAGGGAATCACAAAGCTAGGAGTTGTCTTTTCTTTGTAGTGCAGAGCTTTCTCCTGGGGTGTTTACTTTTGTTGTTAATAGGTATTAAACTTGACTTAGTGGAAGTGTTCATATTATTTTCTTGGTGTTAGCCCTGGGTGGGCGTGGTGACAGTTGTTTTGAATATTTCAGGCCTCTACTGCAAGTAGTGGCCTCTTTTGTGAGGAGACACATGATCTGATCTGGTTGTTCCTGCAGGTTTGGGCTCCAACTATTATATATTGGGAGCTTCAGTAATCACCTAATCACTCTATACCTCTCCCCCGGTAGTTCTCCAGAAGCACACCTTTTATCCTAGCTATATGATTCAAGATTTTTTTTTTTTACAATTTTCTATCTCTTTTCCATGGTTATGTTCTTTAATGCCCAGAAGTTTTAATTTTGATATAGCCTTTTTTATTCTTTCATTGCCTGATTTTTGTTGTTATAAAAAAAAAAATTAGAACTCCTGGAGGTGCAAGGGTAAGTCTCAATCCTGTGAAGCTGTTGGTAGCCACTGCAGCACCAGTTCGATCCCTGACCAGGGAGCTGACACACATGGCACAGCAGACCTCTCCTGCTGCTACCCTCAGCAGTGTATTTCAGTAGATCTGCCTGATATGCTCCCCACTGTGTCTGGTGAATCCTCTCACCCCCCACACCTCTGGCCTATACCCCAGCTCTTATATGCCTAAATAAATAAATCTTTTAAAAAATTCATTGCAAAATGCCAGTATTCTTCCAATTCCTAATTGGAATTCTAATTTTCTCTGATGGTATTTTTAGGTCTTATAGTTTTTCTTTTTTTAGAAAAAGATTTTATTTATTATTTATGCATACAAGAGCTGGGGTACAGGCCAGAGGTGTGTGTGGGGGTGTGAACGGATTCACCAGAGGCAGAGTGGGGAGCAGAACAGGTAGATCGACTGAAATACACTGCTGAGGGGAGCAGCGGGGGCAAGGCAGGAGAGGTCTGCTGCACCATGTGGGTCCGCTTCCTGACTGGGGATCGAACTGGCACTGCAGTGGCTGTGGAAGCCCCACAGTACTTTGCTCAAGTGTGCCATCAGGGAGGCCCTTTTATGTTTTATTCTTGATCCATTTTGAGTTTTTTTTTATTTTTGTATGGTGCAAGATAAGTGTCAAGCTTCATTCTTTTGCATGTCTAGTTTTTCCAAACCACTTGTTGAAAATATTGTAATACCGTCCTTTCCCCGTAGATGGGTCCTAGAACCCTTGTCAGAAATTACTTGATTATATATATGAAGGTTTATTTCTGGGCTCTAGTCTCTTCTGTTGGTCTTATGGTCCATTTTTATGCTAGTACCACACTGTTTTGATTTTGTATAATTGTAATAAGTTTTTGAAATCTCATAAGTGAGATCACCAACTTAGTTCTTTTCAAGTTCATTTTGGGTGAATTTTTCTATTTCTGGACAACATGCTATTTGGATTTGGGTAGGAATTGCTTTGAATTTTTAAATTGCTTTTCTTTATTTATATCATAATGAAATGTTTTCCAATTAATGATCATGGGATCTTTTCCCATTTATTTGTATCTTCTATTTTAATTTAGCAGTGTTTTATAGTTGTCAGTGTACAAGTCTTTTACCTCCTTTGTTTATTTCTAAGTTTTATTCTTTTTTGATGCTACTGTTAATGGAATTTACCTTTAAATTTCCCTTTCAGGTTATTACTGTATAAAAACACCGCTGAATTTTGTGTGTTCTTTATGCTGCAATTTTGTTGAATTTGTGTATCAATTCTCAGAATTTTTTTGATGGACTCTTTGGGGCTTTCAACACTTCTTTTTATAAAATCGGAATGCCTTTTATTTCCTTTTCCGTTGTAATTGCTCTGGCCTGAACGTCCAGTACTCTGCTGCGTTTTTGTAAAAAGTAGGCATCTTTATCTTATTCTTTATATTAGAGGAAAACCTTTCACACTTTAATTATTGAATATGCTATTAGATGTAGATTTTTCATATACGGTCTTTATTGCTGAGGGGAGCAGCGGGTGCGGCAGGAGAGGTCCGCTACACCATGTAGGTCCCCTCCCTGGCTGGTGCCGAGGATCGAACTCGTGCTGCAGTGGCTGTGATTTGCTTCACAGTGCATTGCTTAACCCACTGCGCCACCAGGGAGGTCCTAGTTTATCTTTTCTGATTACTGAATTAAAAAAAAAAACTGCAGAATTTTTGTTTCTTTTTTATAGTTTCTATCTCTTGATACTAGCATTTTGTTCATATATTGTTTTTCTGATTTCATTTAGGTCTCTTATTTTCCTTTAGGTTATTGAGCATAGTCAAGACAGTTGTCTTACTATGTGTTTTGTAACCTATTACAATAGTAACCTTTGATGAGAAACATCTGACTATAAAATAGACATATGTCATTTAGGAAGTTAATCTTTGTGATGATTTTGAAGATATTTGAAAAATGCCAATAAAATGTATGATGATTATTGAAATGATGCTCCTGCCTATCCCTAATTCTTCATGAAGTTTCAGACATTTGCTATAAAATGTGTTCAAGAATGTATCCACTCAAGCTTTTGCATCTTTTCAACAAATCACAGTAGTGTTTTAAGCAATTTATTAGGACAACTTAATCAGTAGGTCTTAATTAAACATATTGCTACTTGCAGAGAAGAAAACATAGAGGCATCTTTCACAGTGTCTCTCCTTGTAGCTACCACAGGAGGTACGAGTTAAATCATTCCTAAGAAATTTTAGAAAGCCAGTAAGAATGGAAAAATGCCCTGAGAGAAAGCTGCGTAAATTATTGGCAAAGTTCCATGGCAAATGCCCCTATTAAAATCCAAAACTACTAAAAGTACAGTACGCTGTGAGAGGAGCCACTTCATGTGTGACTCTTTCATGTTTTGTGTTTAGGTGAAGCTGCTTGTGCACAAACTGAATCAGCTGTTGGCATGTATATAGTTAAAGAATACGTAATTGTTGTCCCCAAGTTAAAGGAAAATAGATTCTTTGTTTTATGGATAATCATCCACTGAGAGCAGTGATACAATCTGTTAAGAACACGTTGGCATTGGCATTGACAGGGTACCAGCTCTAGGTGTGGTCAGGAAAGGTGTTACTGTAGTGAAAAATATCGGCCTCAATGCTGATTCCTGTACTGCCTTTTCATTTTTTTGTCTTATCTTATTTGACCCCAGTGTTGAAGATGTTACTGAAAGTTTTGAATGAGGTCAAATACGCATCATGCATATTTTCAGTATGTTCTATGAAAAAAAATTGCTGCTTTTTCTTTTGTAGTACACTAAGAGAGAACAAAATTCTCATCTAGTTTTGTGAAGTATAAAAAGAGATAACATTCTATGTAAGTGGTACATCTTAGTGATACTAAAGTATCAAGATTTCTTAAGACTAAAGAGCTTCATCACTAAGGACATTTGACTTCCTTAAATAAATAATTAAATTGATGTTGTATTTTTCAACTATGTACAAATATTATAATAGAACTTGATCATAGACTTTCAAAATTAAATGCAGCTAGACTGATAGGGGATAATACATCTAAAAATCCAGCCATCCAGAGTTTGAGTGTGATACCTATACGTAAACAGTGTCTGAAATAGTGAAAGTAACATCTGGTGAGAAACTTCTGTATGAATTTTTCAGGTCACATTTGATCCAGTTATCACCTGCATTTATAGATGAGAGATACTTGCTGCCAGGTATTTCAGTTTACTGCCCGATTTAGTAGAACTAGTGGGAAAAAGGAAATCAACCTGATGTAGGCCCTTAGTGTGAGTTATAGAAATGGCTATATATATTATCATGTTTCAAGATTGCAAAATATACTGTGCAAAATAAAACCATTATTTCCTTTCATTACTTTTGTTTTCATTATTTGAAAATTATGAGCAGTCTTTTCAGACATTTGCTTTAAATTTGTAATCTACTGTTGAACTCTCATTAGATGGTCAACAGATTCCAAAACCAGTAGAAACATTTTTTCAAAGTAAAGTTAGAATATTTTTTTAGACATATCATTTGCTTGGTTACTTTAGGGAAGATTCCTAAGTTTCCCAATCCTTGTTTCCTCATTTCAAAATTGATACTGTGGTAACTAAAGAGAGTTACATAGTACTTGACTTTATCACATTTAATCTTAGTAACTGCCATGTGAAGCTGGTGTGTTGTTTGTTTTCACATTTATGGGAAAGATAAGTTACTCACCTAACTTAGCAGTAGTATGTAGTAGTTGTTAAGATTTGAATCCTTGTCCTGTGATTCTGTGTCCATTGTTATTGTTAGTATTTCAGTTTAAGTGTTTTGAGTATTTCTGTTTTCTGAAATCACTAGCATGCCTATTAGTCTGTAGTCTTTTACATAGATAGTGAAAAACTTAAACTCTTATTTTCAGAAAACTTAGGGTAAGTTAGTATATAGGATCACCATTTTCAAGCTTTTATCAGAGTTCTCCCTGAGTATAGATTTTTTTTTTATGGGGATTATGTAAAAGGGTTATGGTTTAAGCAGCAGGAAAGAACAGCAATAATATATCAGGTTAATGAGTGAACTGCTTGCTGTGGCTCTGGGATGTCTTTGTCAATGGCTACTTTTATTTTTAAGTGTTTTTGAAAACTTTTCATGGCAATAATAAGTTCCCTCAACCATGTTTGATTTATTTGTGGTTTTAGCTGTCTGTTTCAGAAACTGATGAATTTGCAGTGAGGGTTCCTTACACTCCTGGTATTAAATATTTGCACACAGATACTGGATTGCAGATGTATCCTTATTAGGAGGTTTAAGGTAACCTCTAAAAAATGATGCACTAATTCTGCATTGCTGGGTATTCTGATAAAGATGTTTTAAAAAGAAAAAATACAAGTTACATTAATAAACAATTCTATAAACTTTTTTAGCATATATTTGAATTATCATGCCATATTTATTCAAAATATGATATTGTTTTTGCCATTCTTTGACAGACCCCTTATCCCTCTGGACAGAATGCAGGTCCAACCACATTGGTATACCCTCAAGCCCCTCAGACAATGAATTCACAACCTCAAACCCGTTCTCCGGTAAGTAAGCAGAAGCTTGTCTTAGATAATCTCTTCACCTAAGTTTTTGTGTCTGGTAGCTTAGGTTCCTTTGGCTAGTATTTTCACTTGATATTGGAAATTTGTTCCAAAGATTATTATTTTTTTTTAATATTATTGATTAGCATTGCATTTTCAGACCTTCCCTATAGGAAAAATTTAAATTTATTAAGAAAAAGAAGAAATGGAGACTTTTATCTTCTTTTTGCTTTTTTATGACATTATTAAAAATTTTTTTAAAATTCTGGTTATATTCAGATTCACTTTTATCTTTTAATCTGTTAGTTGTACTGTTCAAAATTCAGGAGATTAAAGCACAATAATTTTTAAAGTAAATTTCATTAATTAGACTCTTGAATTCCAGTGGTTTGGGAAGACTTCTGAATCTGTGTCACTAGCTCAGTTCTTACCATTTGACCATGTGGCTGTGTGCATGACATGCACCAAATGGTGTATTCATTTCTTCAGATGCTAAATAAGTTGTAAAGCAAATGTAAATGCTGTTACTATCTTTCTTCATCCTTTACATGGATTGCAATAAGTATTGCAAAAATTAAGAATTTACTCAAGGTTCATCTTTCTGTTTAAAAGTATACGGTGGCTTCAGCTGTCCTTCCCTTAGTACGTCGCTTCCGCTTCCTGCCTTGCATGATTAGCTTTGGCTAGTAGGTGCTTCTGTAACATCTCACATCCCTACTTGTACCTCAGTTCTGTGTTTTCCTCAGAAAACAGGGATCATTTTGTTCTCCACCTCGGCTTTTTGGCCTTTAGTTCAGGAATATTTCATTGCATTAGCTCCTATTCATTTGTTTTTATGCATGAATTTACAAATGTATGAAAGAATTGCTCAAAGAACTAGGAAAGCATAGAATGCACCAAAATGTAATCTCTTTCTTACCCTCTTCCTGTCTTCCTTTTTCTTATTGCCCTCTTCTCCAAAACCTGTTCCTAGATCCTGGTTCTCCCCAGGGGGTGGAGGAACCATTCTAAAGAGGTGGGACTTTGGTCCTAGTTGCCTGTTTGCTTGTCTCTTTTTTTGCTGAAATAGTCAACAAGATGTCTGATGCAAGTTTTGTTCTGAGAGTGGTTTGGGGATGTGGACACTTAACTACTTAGAGTGGGCCTGATTTCATCTGACTAATTTAGATAGGTCCCAGTTCTAATCATTAAACATGGAATATTATGGTAAGCTCTTATTACAAGGAATTCTTTGGCCCTTTCCCCCACCCTTTATAATTATTAAAAAAAAAAAATTAAATTTACATGGTTAGAACTGGCGCAAAACCTGACTGAAGAGCTGCATCTCTAAACCAGTTTTTTTGACAGCCCAGCAGAACAGTGCCAATACAGTGCACAGACAACTGGAAGAGGAGGAAGGTTTTGGAACAGACTCCCGTTTACAGGTCCTTGGCTGGAAGAGGCTGGATAAAATACTGCATTGTAAGCAATATAACAAACTGTACTTCTTGCAGGCAGTGGTGCCTCTGGCACTCATTATTTTTGACCACATCCATTTTTTGGCTGATGAACAGAAAGGCGTTGATTGCCTTCTCTTAGAAGTCTAACCTCGCATGGCAGTTTCTGCCAGGCATAGCGGGGAAAAGAATAACAAATTGGGTGGGTCTTCTCTATTGGGAAATAGACAGGAATAATTTGGGGTTTAGACTCTTCTTTATTTTAAACTTGAAGTGGGATATCCCTGTCAGATAAATTTGATTTAAAAAGAATATTTCAAGGCTTCTTTTCCCCCCTTTCCATTTTATAATCGATTATCAAGGGGGAAGTTGTCTTTAGTTGTCAGCCATTTTCCTGTGGTCATAAACTCTTCAGATACTATCCTCTATGCAATATTTGCCATCCGCTCTGCTAGTGACCATTGCCACCCCCATTACTAAAACACACATATAACATTCCATTACATACCCCAAAACAAGTGCAAGACTAGAAGACCCCACACTATTCTTGCTTGTTGTTTTGGGTCTGATTTTCTTTATTTCATTTGTGCTGGTGCTGGGAGGGTGAAGTTGGGATATGAAATTTGGCAGGATTGCATTTTCTTTTACATCCCAAGTTACCATAGTCTAGTCTCATCCATCCCACAGCTATCTCAACAGGTGAGGAGAGGTAAGCTGTTGCGATAAGGAAGGGACCCTTTCCAGGCTTTGTAGAGCAGCTAAAGCTTACTCCATTCTATTTCTGCATTAATGGGCCATTGGCAATTGCACAGTTTAGGCTTTTCTGTTCTTCCCTGGACAGCTGCCTTTGCAATCCAACTGGCGTCAAGTGGCTCCCCTCCCTCCTTCAGGTTATCTTTCTGGCCATATTTAAATCTATTTGATAGTTAATATCATAAATGCACATTATTGAAATTTTTGCTTATAAAACAAAGTACTGATAAGCTACTTATCTGTTCCATTTTCTAGTTATACATAATCTCCAAAATAGTAAAGATGTTGAATGCTTAATTGAGAGAGGGGGGCGGTTTGATTTTTGCTATAACCTGTAACAATTGGTTGTTTTTATATTTTTTGGTATCAAGTGCCAAAGTTGAATCAATGTTTGGTAACTATGCCCAGTTACCAATTGTGCACAGAAGAGTGAGTGAAAGAGAGGGTGGGTGGCATTAACTTTGGATCCAAGTTTCACAGAAGGCTGCTTCCCTTGTATTGTATATCTACAGTCCTCACCATCTTAAAGTCTCCTCAAAAAAAAAAAAAAAAAGGAAACAAAAGTTCTACTTTTAATATGAGCCAGCAGCTACTACAGTTTGTTCTGTTGCTTACAGCTACCCAGTAGAATTAAGACTATTTTCATTCCAAATGAAAAACTCAATAGCCAATGGTGACTAGTGCAAAATAGACTAGGGTACTTTCTCACTAACTTAAGTTGTAATGTTTTTTTTTTAAATACATGTATGATTAAATTTATAAGGTACTCTTGCTCATAGAGTTTTTTTTTTGACTGGAGCATTCCAAATATATAAAATTTCAGTTTTTATTTTAGAGCCTTAGAAATGGGACCTTTCTGTGGAACAGTGATAAGACAGGTACTATTGTACTCAGGTTAATTGTTTTAATGTGGCCCTTCTCTCCCATTTTCTTCAAAAGTGTCATGAAGAAACATCTCACTTCCACCCCCTCCTTTCATACCACATGGGTGGTATTGCCTATTCTTGAAACTTGATGTCCATAGTAGAGGTATGATCTATTTACTTTGAGGTATGATCTATTTACTTTTCATAATTGGAAAACTGAAAATATAAGGCCTCAGTTTCTTTGCAGAGAAAACATTCTGCAAGAACTATAGTTGCTGTTTTCATATTCTGAAAAACTATTTCACAGTGGTTAGCAAATATAATGGCCGACCTCACACACCCTAACCAAATAAATTATGAAGAGCTCATTAAGTCACACTAAATAAATCCAGTGGGTTAAGAAACTTCATTATTTGAACAGTAGATGACATTTTAGTTTCTAAGGTGATTCTTGATAGAGCTGTCTTCAGCTCTCTCCTACATTGTGGTCCACTGCAATTTGTTGAAAAATTTTTATATGATAAAATAGCGTTTGGGAAAATAATTTCAAATCTGTTGAAAATACTATATAGCACATAACTTAAATTCTGAGCATCAGGATTTGTTTCTTATTCTACAGTCTGATTCATCTGCAGTGATTTGCTGACAAAGACTCTCTAGGAAATAAATCAATTAAATATAATATATACATGTATCTCCTTAAATGTATTATGAAAAGTCTGTATGGTTTGCATTCAAAACATTTTCCAATTAGTTTCTTTTCATATTAAAGAGGGTGGTTAACATTACAACAGTTAGTGTATTAGTACATGATACTGTGTGCCCAAATAGTTTCTCAGTCCTTTTTTAGCAAAATCACATTGGAATTCAAATTTTGCTCTGATGAAAGATTACTTGATCTTAGAAATTTAGTATTTAAAGTTTTATGGGTGAAAAAGCTTTTCCTTCCATTCTCAGGGAAAATAAATAATTGGAATATTTAACATCTGCTTTCCAAGTACTCTGACTTCGCTAAGGGGTTCTTTTCTTCTGCTTTTCCTCTCAGTGTCACAATAGGTGCATAGGTACAGTGTATAAATAGTAACGGAGGGGTTTGACATTTACTCTTTTTTTTTCTTCTTGAGCTTGATCTGATTAATTGAGCTTTGATTAGTCATGTAAAAGTGATTTTCAAATTTATTTACTCTTTGCCTTGAAACGCTTGGTATTAAACTTTGCTAGTTAACTGCATGTTAAACATCTGTATACATAAATATATACTTATATTTGTAAATACAACTTTATTCTTTCAATCCAATAAGTAAAAGAAGATATTGAATCTAACTTTCACATGTGAGATACCCCACTTAACTAAGTAAATTTTAAATCAATTCTCATATCCATATTTCCTCTTGAACATTATAATTACCTCCAGGCTATTTCTTGTGATGTAAAAGCATTTCTCATTCCCTCCAGCTTTATCAGTTGCATAAACATACTTGACTTCTTCCATTTGTCTTAATATAACCACTTTAGTGTTTCCGACTTACTTTTGCTTTATTTTAGGTTTTGCTTTTTTAAAAAAATTCTTATCAGAGAAAAGCACCTTATGTGCCTAACAGCATAGCTGTTTCTCTGCCAGCTGATGAATGCAAACTGTTCCTGGTAGTGGTGTTAACCTGTTGAATCTTAGTACCTGTCTGTCACTGTCCTGCAGCAAAGCTATGACTGTTTGTGTTTTGTTTTATTTTTTCTTGTGGGTTTTTTTTCCTTTTGATATATTGTGTGACATTTTGGTTTTTGTTGTGGTGTTTCTGACTCTTTGTGCCTTTCCTTTTGTGTTTGTTTTCCCTCCTTTTCTCAGTTTGCAGCGGGGCCTCGACCTGCCCATCATCAGGTACTGTACCCCTGCCCCTTCACTGTCGCCCTTAACTAATAGGTGGGGCCGTAGTAGCTGTTGACTCTTAGAATGCTGCCGTCCCCGTAAGCACTCAGACTGCTCTCTTCAAGAGTACCTTCAGTCAGATTAAATTCAGGTGTTTGTCCTTCACTGCGTTGACTGCATTCTTCTTAGTAATAAAGCCATTTGTTTCTGGTTTAATAGTTTTTCTCCTTTCCAAAAAATAATTGCTTCGAATTTAGAGAACCTTAAAAATTTCTAGGTGTGTTAAGCCCTCGCAAATTTTATGGATTTCTGTAAGTTTAAATTTAACTGAATGGAGCAGGCAACATTCTAAGGGTTTTTGTTAACACTCTGATGTAACTTGCATTGATGTGCATAAAATAACATTAGTTAATCTAGTTACTAACTTAGCCTTACAAAAAAATTACCAATAATATACATTCATTCCTTTATAGAATTATCTTTATTCATAGGATACCCTAGAAAAATCGATACCTTATTTAATTTTAATACTTTCAGTCTTGGGGCTCCTGAAATGAAGTAATTATATCAATGAAAAAATTTTTAAAGTTTATGCCAGTACCATTTTATTTGCCGGAAGATGTATTAGAGGGACTAGTTTGGGTGAACAAAAAGAATTACAGATCCCCCCAAATAACTTCTTAAATGTTCTGAAATACTTTACCTTGCCGAAGAAGAGTGAGCTTAGCGTATAGAATTTAACAGATCTAGGGGGCTATCTCCAGCTCTTCTGTGTGACTGAGTTGAATTTAGTTGATCTTAATTTCTTTTCATGTAAAATGGGGATAAATGTTCTCTACATTAGAGGTAATATATGTAAGTTATCTTACGCAGAGTAAGCAGTGAGTAAGTGGTAGCTGTTTTTAATATTGTTATGCAGCATAGAATTGATAAAATGAAAGAAAAGCTTTTTTACCCTGTGGTATCCGTATTTAGAATTCTTACTGACTAAATGGTGGTTGTTAATTCAAAGTTTTCCTTGTCCAGAGTGACTGAATATAAGCTCGAATATAAGCTCTGTTTCTCAAAATAAAGTCTTTCCAATCAAGCAAACTTTTGTGTGAGAATTCAGAGATGAAGTGGATGGCAATTTGGATTTGATAAAGAAATACAGCTCATGTGTATTTTTAGTCTTATGAGATTGCAGAGTACCTTAAGATCTTGGACTTTAACATCAGTTAAGCTTTTCCTTTTGAACAGAGTGTTTGTAGGTCAGTTATTTACTTTTTTCAGCCTCTCTTTTCACATTTGTAAATGGCAACAGTATTAATGCCCCTCTCAAGGCTGATGTGAAGTATAAATGAGATAAATAAAATGCTTAGAGTGGCAGTTACTAGGAATCTAGGATACAAGATTATTACTATTAATTGAAAAATCCCTTAAGTTAAAAGGTTGATTATAAATTTTTTAATATTTGGTCAAGTGCGATTGAGGGCAGGCTTAAATTTTGAAGATGGTTTCTTGATATCCACCATAAATCCAAAAACAAAAACTTCCAGTAGCTGGCTCTTTTTTAATACGGCCAATGTTTGATTCTAAATACTAGTTAAATTCTTTTCATTATACCATAGAGAATCAGTGAGTAAGGAAATATATAGGCTTGGCTCAGGTAGCAGCAGTTATTAACCTTGAAGAAATAGAAGAGGAAGGTTTGAAGTGGCACTGCTGATTAGGAGGTTGCTGAATCAGTGTTGTGGTGTTATAAAGAGTAGTTGTTAGGAACCTAGAGTTTAGTATCCTGTGTATGTGGATGTAGGGACCAATTAGGTTTGTTTCACTGGAATTGGTACTGGTATTGTGGATGGACTAGTCAGTTAAAAAATGCCCTGTAATTGTAGTTCATTCAGCAACATTCGGTCTCTAAATGACAGTAGAATTCCCCCAGTGATAAGTAAAAGATAACGTGTGGCGGGGGGGACCCTTCATATATTTCCATGTACTGCCCGTGGAAGGGATACCAACTGCTTTTTGAGAATCTTCTCAGATCTAAAACCTGAGAGATACATGGAGAAGGAGATGTTCGTTATAAAAACAGGACACAGAAACTTGTACAATGAAATAAAATATATGGTAAAAAATGCGTTATGTACAGAGAATATATTTTAAAAGAGAAAGCTCTTTTTCCTGGTATATTTTTGGTTTGTGTAAGACTTAAAGTTGAATTGAAGGCACAAATGGCCTATTCATCTATGGCTGTTTGCTTTGGCCAGAAAGAATTAAATCAAGAGTTAGAACTAATTTGGAATAATTAGAATTGATGAACAGATTTCTCATTTCTCCTTTTTGCATTGATCATCAGTTGGTACCTTTCTGATCAGACCTCTTTCATATCTTGCTTCCATTTTTTTTTTTAAAGATTTATTCATTTATGCATACAAGAGCTGGGGTACAGGCCAGAGTTGCAGGAGGTGAGAGGATTCACCAGACAAGAGTGGGGAGCAGAACAGGCAGACCGATGGAAACACACTGCTGAGGGGAGCAGCGGGCACAGCAGGAGAGGTCTGCCATGCCATGTGGGTCCCCTCCCTGGCAGGAGGCAGGGATCAAACACGTGCTGCAGTGGCTGCGACTTGCTTCATAGTGTGTTGCTTAACCCACTGTGCCACCAGGGAGGCCCCTTGCTTCCATTTTTATGCTAACTAATTTGATGTTTTTTTTTTTTTTCCTGTGATTTTTATTCCTGAATACCAATAGCAAATATATAAGTTTTGTGGATGCTCAGTGATAATTCATTCTGTAAGCATGGCAAAGAAAAAATTAAATGTTATATAGGTAAACTATTTGGAAGTATTTATTGATGAAAAGAAGGCTACCATTGTCTAATTTAGTAATATAGATTTTTTTTTCTTCTGTATAAAATGAAGTTAACAGAACTGAAGTGAAAACAAGATTTAGATAGTAAACATTTCAGTCTAATAGAACCAAGAAATTGTTTTAGCATGTATTTCTTGGGATTATTTTTTTGGTATGTGATCTTTATGTGTGGCCTGCTGGGATTCTGTCTTTGAAGTCAGGGTACCATGCTCCAATTAGAATTATATCAGTCATATCTTCCTCCTGGTATCATTTGTTTTTGCTTTTGTAGGTGTTTTTTTAGATTAATAAGGATGTTCTATTCTTTTTGCATTAGTTTTAGATTTGAATAAACTTTCTTCAAAGGCCAAAGAATTCCTAAATAATTTCATATGAGAAACATCCCTGGTGGCCTAGGGTTTAAGTCTCAACACTATCATCACCAGGGCCTGAGTTCGATCCCCAGCCAGGGAGCTGACCCACATGGTGCAGCAGACCTCTCTTGTCTCTCCTGCTGTTCCCCTTAGCAGTGAATTTTAAGTAAATTGCCTGTTCTGCTCCCTACTCTGTCTTTGGCAAATTCACCCCCTTACCTCTGGATTACAACCTAGCTCTTCTATGCAAAAATAAATAAAATCTTAAAAAATATGAAAACATCCTTTTCTTTAAAAACATGTCCTAAAAATTTTCATATGAAAACATCCTTGGTTTTAAAAATATGTCAACTAATTTTACTCTTGATGCTTAAAATCACCATCATCAAGGTAATTAGAAACTGAAATAATGAATATACGCTCTCAAAAATTAAAACAAGTCACTTGGTATAATGTCAATTCTGATGTGTATTACTAATTTCATCTTTTTGGTCCTTTAAATTTGTGTAGTTGTGATTTAAAGTTACGTATTTTCCTGATCTTATTTGACTTTTGGACTCCATAAGAGAGGTCAGATGTTACTTAACACTAAGACTTGAGTAGTGTTTGCATGATCAGAAGTATCAGGAAATTTGTATTTAAAAGTGTTTATAAAACAGAAGTATTTTACATTGTGTTGATACGTTTCCCTTAACATAGTGTTTCCAAATGCTGAGTAAAATTCAAAGCAACTGAATTTAGTGTTAACCAATGAACTTCATAAACAAACTTCATAAACTGTAGCAGTATTTGGCATTAAGATATGTTATCTGGGGCCTCCATGGTGGCACAGCTGGTTGAGCACTGCATTGTGAAGCATCCGGGGCACAACAGTGCGAGTTCGATCTCCTGCCAGGGAGGGGACCCACATGGCACAGCAGACCTCTCCTGCTTTGCCTGCTGCTCCCCTCGGCAGTGTGTTTCAGTTCATCTGCCTATTCTGCTCCCCACTCTGTCTCTGGTGGATCCTCTCACCTCCTGCCTCTGGCCTGTACACCAACTTTTGTATGTATAAAGAAATCTTTAAAAAAAAAAAAAAGATATGCTATCTGATGGCAAACATTGAAACTGTGCATGCTTTCCTGTTGAGATTATTTCCTTTTGAAAAATATTCAAAGAAAAAAGGGCCTCCCTGCTGGCGCAGTGGGTTAAGCAACGCACTGTGAAGCAAACCGCAGCCACTGCAGCAGGAGTTCAATCCCTGCTGCTGGCCAGGGAGGGGACCCACATGGCAAGGCAGACCTCTCCTGCTGTGCCCGCTGCTCCCCTCAGCAGTGTATTTCTGTTGATCTGCCTGTTCTGCTCCCCACTCTGTGGTGAATCCTCTCACCGCCCCCCACCCCGTACCTCTGGCCTGTACCCAAGTGCTTGTATGCATAAATAAATAAATCTTTAAAAAAATATATTTAAAGAAAAAAAGGTGACATGTTGATTTTCACCTCTCTCCCTCCCCCCCATATGATTCCTAAAGGTTTCTGTACTAAAAAGTTGCGCTATTATATTGAAGTCCTAGTTCATTGTTTGGGATATATTTGTTTTGCTCTAGACTCTTAGATTTGGAGCGTAAAATAAGTGAAGGCTTGTAGTTTGTCTCTGGAGCCAGACATAGCACATCAGAGTTTAATGGCTTTAAGTAGGAAATCAGATTGAGTATTTACGAAGTCTTATGATCAGAATGCTTAGATTTTTAAAAAAGATTTATCTATTTAGGCATACAAAACTGGGGTACAGGTCAGAGGTGCAGGGGATGAGGGGATTCACCAGAGACAGAATGGGGAACAGACTGAATGAAATACACTGCAGAGGGGAGCAGCTGGAGAGACAGGACAGGTGCTGCTTCTTGACCCCTTGTGCCACCAGGGGGCAGAACTCTTAGAGTTTTCCGAGCTTAATTTCAGTCAGTGATGGGAGTTGTGGGGCTGTAGCAAAGATAGTGAAGAAGGTACAGATTTGAAATTGTCACAGCTGGGATTCATTCACAGCTTTACTGTAAACTAACCCTGGGCCTGGGGTTCTTATTTGTGAAAGGTGTAAATATGGTCATAAATTATGATAATATGAGGTGTTACAATAACAACACCTGTTTCCTAAGGGTATCGTGAAGAGTCAAAAATCTGCCTCTCATGGTATCTGGCATGTAACAGGGCCTTGCTAAGTATCAGTTTCCTTTAGTGAGGCAACCTGCCTTTCTCCTTCTCCCACTCCGTTTTTTTTTTTTTAAACCTAAGAATGAAGTGTTCTGTAAGGATGTTCATTTCTCAGACTCTATGCTTTGATCTGACAGAACACCTTCTTGTTCTTGACAGACTCCTGAGGGGTTTCTTTGCCCCACCTGACATAATTCTCTAGGGTAGCACTATGTAATAGAATTTTCTGTGATGATGGAAATATTCTGTATCTGTGCTATTCACTATTGTAGCTACTAGCCGTGAATGACTACTGAGCACTTGAAATGTGTGATATGGTTGAAGAGTTGAATTTTTAACCATACTTTACTTTTGATTTAAGTAACCATGTATGTCGTTGGCTTTATTATTGGACAACTCAACTCTAGGACTCACATCTATTTCGTAGTGAGATCTAAATTACGTGATATTGGTCACGTGTAGGAAAATACAGAAAGATTTAGAATGTAACATCCTTCAACATAAATTATTGTAAGTCAGCAGAATATCTGAGTGGTACTTGAATAATACCTCATTATCTGGACTCTTTCCTGCTTGTCCCCCTGTAACTTATCAGAAAATCGTAACACTATCATTTTCCTCAAGTACTTAGGGAATTGCTAAACATAATCACCTAAAACATTTGTTTCTGTGAATTTTACTCTTTACTCCTCTATTAGGATGAATTATATCTGCAAAAAGGAATTGTTTTCAGAAGTATATTCTTAAATGGTTTTTAAATTAGTAGGTAGTTTTTTCCACCCCCCACCCCCCTCCCCCATATGTGAGGAACTGCTGTGCCTGCACAGGATTTTCAAAATGAGTTGATAAAAATGAATTAGGTGATTTTCAAAGAATTTTTGATTGTTATATAAGTTTTTGGTGGTATCTCTCTTTAGATGATTTCAGAAAGCAAAACCATCAAATATATATAGAGGAAAAAAAATAAAAAAAAAAAAAGCAAAACCATGAGAACAGATACATATAGTACCAACATCTCTAAAAATACTTTTTTACTATTGCTACTGGCCAAAAAACTTGGGATAGTGATATAAATTATTGCATCTTTAGACGGATTTTCCAAGAGGTAACATTTTCCTTCTGGCTTCTAAAGTGCTTATGAAAATCAGCAGTCATGAGTACCCTAAATTCAACAGCTGTATCCTAGCTCTTTGGAGCTGCCCAGGGTAAACCTCACCTTCCTTTATTACTCTTTTTATATGTTAGTGGAAAGTGAAAAATCAAAGACATAACATAGATTGAAATCAATTTTGGACATCTAACCCTTTTCAGCACCCCCCCCCCAAAACAGTGATTTAGATTAATGACATGCCTCGAATTTATTGATGGTTTTCATGTAGTTTTGACATTGCGTGATCCATTAAATATTCAAAAGAGTCTGTACGATCTGAAATGATGGGTTGACATAAGCCAGATAAATTTTCAAAAGAACTAAATGTAAGACTCCTCATATGAGCATAAAAACACAACTGTTAGAGGACACACAGGAGTGAAGAGTATGATTTATTACCAGCTATGTATGAAGAAGATTTAAGACTTTTAAAGGAATATAACGTAGCAATTAATCAGTAATAGGCTGTTGTTGACCAAAGAAGTCTTGTGATTCTTACATCATTAATGGAAGCATAGTCGGCCAGAATAGAGGAAATACATTACCTTTTCATTCAACAGATATTTATTGAGTATAGTACATTCTGGAGCAGACCCTGCCTGTTTTTTGTCTTTGGTTCTTTATTTAGTGAGACTTAGAACATTGAGAGCAGATTGGAGGCCAGGAATCAGTCTTGAGTGGAAGGATAAGGGAAGGGGGCTAGTGGTGATTGGCTTCAAACTAAAATAGACAGTGAAAATTGGCAGTCATGTTAGTCTTCAGATAACTGAAAGGTTGGTTATTTATAGAGAAAAAGGGTCTGACTTCGATGTGATTTTTAGGGATAGACCTTGGAATAGAGGGTACGCGATACAGAGGGGGAAAATGAAGGCAGTAGAAGGAATTATTTTTGCCCTGTCAGAGCTGTGCTTTAAGTTGCCATAACCCCACAGTCATGTCATAGAAGTGATTCTTAGATAAATGATTAAGCTCTATGATCTATATTGTCCTTACCTACAGGAGAGTCTGATTCTTTTAATGATTCTTGATCACTCTGGAGAGGTAAAGGGATTCAGAAGCATTGCAGTTTGGGAAAGCCCATTTGACAACATTCTATCAAACAACCTGTGGTTTGTTGCCATGCGCAACCACCTGGGAATCTTAATTACTTGTACCACTATTAAATCTTCATTTTGCAGTCTACATTTGAATGGTTATTTGGGTGTAGCAAAAAAATAAATCTCATTTCTTTTTATTTCTTTGTGTTTCCAGCCATTACACTTTTTCTGGTATTGTAGATACTAGGATATCTGTTTGTGTATGCATGTGTGCATGTGTGTGGTGTGTAGTCCTGTAGGGGAAATTAAAACTACAGGTAACCTGTCTTTAGGGCAAAGAATTTGAGCAAAAGTAGGTCTGTCAAATGTTCAGCCAAGGATATAAAAATATATAAACAAGTTCCAATTTAAGTTTTACTGGCATAAGAATTTGTTTTCCTGAATGAGAAAAACATAGTTTGTGAAGTTAATCTGATAAAACATTTTTCTTACCAGGAATCCATTGTCAATTATGGTTGAGGCATGTGCCATCCATTATTTTAAATTGATACAGATCTCACCACATCTCTTCAGAATCTGAAAGGCAAAGATTTCTTTTAACTGATGCTACTTATTTGAAAATACAGTGGTATTCAACTTTATAACAGAGTGTGTAACAACTGAAAGTATAATCTTGGAACTTAACTGCTTAAATTACAGCTAGGAGACTTTCAGCAAGTTAGTTTAGTTTCCTTGTCTCTCTCTTGTCCTTTGCATATAATGGATGCTTGTAATCATACCTGCCTTGGAGATTTGTTGTGAAAAGAAAAGTTAATATATATGGGAATGCTTATAGTGGCACCTGGTAGCTAGTAAGTGCTCTGTAAAGCTTCACCCTTGTTACAAGAATATAATTTTCTACTTAGCTTTAAAACCAAAATCTTAGCTATTAAAAAAAAAATCACTGTATGTACATAGAACCACAAACTGGTGTTTTACTGGCTCAGCCACATGTTTGAAGTTTCATTAGCAACTCTTGTTTTGTTTCTCTTTCAAAATCACTGAAGACAAAATCACTGAAGAAAATATTCTTACACTATTTAGAAGCCTTGAATAAGATGTAACCTCACTTATTCTGGATGGGCTGTTTAAAAATTCCAACAGAGCAAATGGAATATATTGGTAAAAAAATAATTCCCATGTAGTAAACTTAAAGTTGTGGGGTAACTTCACCTATCTAGTTTTCTTGCTCTGCATATGCTCATGGGTTAGTTCCTCCCTCCCCCTATAACACCTTGTCTCTTTAGGTAGTAAATACTTTGACAAAATCTGATGGTAATATAACCACAGTGGATCGTCATCTGTATGTTTGATACTCTCCTTGTCTCGGCTGCCCTCTAGAGTTGATAGAAAAGGATTTTACAGGGGATTATTACCTTTTTTATTCACTGTGTATAACATCTAGTTGTGCTCAATAAGTTAAGCAGATGAGTAAGTCTCCCCTCCTTGAGGCCTGTTTTGCAGCTTCTGCTTCATTAAACCAGTTACAAATCTTAGGTTCATTCTGAAATGTGTTTACAACTCACATGCATTGATGAATAGATTCTCTCTGCTATGTGATTGATAGAAATGAAGCCTAATATGGAAAGTTTACTAGCCCAATATTCCTGTTTGCAGCTGACAGAAATTCTGACTCTGTAATCAAAACTGTGTCAGTGGAGATAACTAGAATACTTTTACTGTTTTTGTGGCCCACCCCAAGTTCCTGTATATCAGCTTTCCCTCCACTTACTACTGTGTGTCCTTCTCATCTAGTTCCCCCATTAACTCTACCCTCCTACTATACTTTTCAATCTGTTGCTTTTCTGTGATTTAACCTCTTTAGGACTTTCTTTGTTCTGGGTTATGAATGGTGAATGGTTATGAGCTTTGGATTCCAGTTCTTCCAGTTTAGCACTAAGTGAAAAGTTACTTTTTCTGCCTCCAGTGGATAGCTTGAGGCTTAAGAGTGGGACAGGGTAAGATCTTCGTTGACCCAAGCTCAACCTTGACTTTATTTGACAGGCAGTAACACTTACACTTAAAACCGTGAGACAACTCAGGAAATTTTGAGTTACATTTTTAAACTATTATCTTATTTGCCCATTTGAAAGCTGTAAGTAGTCTATTATTACATGCCTGGTTAGTTGCAAAGAAGAGATTTTCATGAAGAATCTGATATATAGTGAAGAGATTAGTTATATATCATAGGACTTTTGCAAACTTAAAAATAACAGATGACACTTGTATTAACTTTTCTCTGTTCAGGGTGGAGAGTGAATCATAGAGAAGCTAAATAAATGTCAAATCACATAATGGTCATTCATTAGATTCAAGAGTGAGAATCAGTTGTCCCCAACTATACCTGTGTCATCAGACACATTCTTTTAAAACTGCTATTATAACATATAACTACACCCAGAATATTTTCCCCACTGGATTTACTTATTTTCAATTAAATATGATTTGATTCTTCAGTTCCACATGTCCTTGAATTCTCAAGTGAAGAAAGTCATCCTGATTTTTGAATTTTCTTTCTTCTCCTGTTATTACCAAATAGAAAGATACTTTTTTGTTGAGCTGCATGCTGTGTCCTACCCCTTCCTACTGATCTATAAGCTTTTCCATTGGCTTTCTTTCTGTTTCCTGCTGCTTTCTTGCTTCATAATTGAAGGGAGGATTCAGACCCATCCAGGTAACAAACTACTGGTTCTGCATGGCTTCTTTTTTACTCTCTCCTTTCATTATTATTACAGTGAGATAGATTGTTTACTGATGAATACATGCATTCATGGTGGGGACTTACTATTGGTATTGTTTCAAGACTTTCCGGCCTGCAATAACCATAAATAACCACAAGTAGTAGTTGCCATTTGGGAGATTTGAGCTCTGTTCCTTCCAGATCATTCTTAAACCTGTCTAGATTCTCCACTTTATTGCACATTACTCCTAAAGGCAAAATTGGGTTCAGTTTTAGTATGGTACTGCCACTTATTTTGAAAATGAAGACCTTTTCCACCATGTGATAGTCCTATAGATAATTTTAATTTAATTTGACCCTAATAGACCAGAGATGGATGTTTTTATATCCACAGAGATTCTTATTCTCCTAAATATTTTATAAGTCACTTAATGATAGCTTTTTCGGGAATTACTTTTATTTTTAACAAGTTGATAACAAGCCACCTACACTTTATGAAAAAAAAAATCAATATTTTAGTAACAGAACAACTTTTAAAACGATACCAGCTATCTACCTTTGTTTTTTTTTCTACCTTTGTTATTTTTTTTCTTATATTCTAAAATTATTAATTTTAAGTTAGATTGCCTTACTGCTTTCAAAATGTGATGGCTATCAAAATTTGACTTAGTATGCCTAGTGTGGAGTATTTTTTAATATTACTTGTCCAGCCACAGGCAATTTAGTTTTTTTTCTCATATATTTTGTTTCTAGTTCAACCTACTATGTTTAGTTAGTAGAAAAGGAAAAAGCTTAAGGTAGTGAACCATAGGTTTCTCTTTGTAAAAAGTAAATATTTTTTCTTCCCCTCCTCAGTTTTTCCAGAGGCCTCAGATACAGCCTCCTAGAGCTACCATCCCGAACAGCAGTCCTTCCATTCGTCCTGGTGCACAGACACCCACCGCAGTGTATCAGACTAATCAGCACATCATGATGGTTAACCATCTGCCCATGCCGTACCCAGTGCCCCAGGGTCCTCAGTACTGTATACCTCAGGTAAAGTATTTCACAGGTCTGTGTGGCCCAGCATAGAATGGGGATATCTCTTCTTATCAAAGAGAGTTGGAAGAGTAGTAATTGCATTTGCTTTTAGTGTTGTATGAACTTTTCTGTTGGTAGTAATTCTAGTCTTTTTGTTACTATTTATAATATTGTAAAAAGATACTCTGCACTGCTTTTCTTAAAATTTTCTAAGAGGATGGAGAAATTGTTATCTCTTAGTTTTTTCCTTATCTCTTCCCACAACCAGTTACTCTAAAATAGGCTTAATAATTATGCTGTTTCTGTGATATTCAATGTCATTGGAAGCTACCATTCTGAAATAATTTTACAGTAAGCTGATGTCTGCCTATGTGCTTTGACTTGCTATATAAGTTTTGTGTGGTCACATCTTTTTCTTCATCCTCATTTCATGGCAAGCAAGCATTTTGGAAGTGTTTAACCAAGTGGCTTTACTTCATTTAAATGATTTTCTACATACACAGAAGAGAGAACCTTTAATTTTTCCTCAGTAAGCTACCTTCATATTATTTATAAATGTCTTTAATGTTTCTCTTTTAGTACCGTCATAGTGGCCCTCCTTATGTTGGGCCTCCACAACAGTATCCAGTTCAACCGCCAGGGCCAGGTCCTTTTTATCCTGGGCCAGGACCTGGGGACTTTCCTAATGCTTATGGTAAGTATGAAAAATTGGTCAGTTTCTGCAGCCATTTTGTGGTTAGGTCAGTTTGGGAAATGTTAGTTTAGTGGTATGAAGGACTTTAAAATAAAATGTTGCAAATAGTTCTGGCCTTAAACCTACTTTTTTAGAATCTTATGTTTCTATTATTGAGGTATAGTTGGTTTCTGGCTCTGTGTGGGATTCAGGGCAATAGGTTCATGCCTCCTCAGATGCGTATTACCACACCACACCTTGCACCAGAGCATCCATTTCCCTTTACCATATATTGATACCATTGAGCCCTCGCCCCTCTCTGTCCCCACCCCCACTTCCTCTCTAATAGTCTCATTTCTGCAGTCATGCTTCTCAGGCTTGTTTTGTTTCAGTTTTGTCAGTTCCTTTTGTTTTATCTATATTCCACATAGATTAAAATCATCCCTGTCTTCCACCTTCTCTCTAGCCACTTAGCATAATCCTCTCCAGCTCCATCTTTGTTGTCTCAGTGGCATACATCAACTTCTTCGACAGTGGGAAGAGTCCTACAGGGATGATACCTTTGAGGAAAGGGTGTAATAGGAATGATAACTTCTGAAGAAGCGGGTAGTTCTGTAGTAAAGACTTATGTCTCGAGTTCTGACATCTGTTATCAGCTCATCACTTTCACTGGATTTTTGTGGATAGCATAAATAGATCTTTTTTTCCTTTTGAGTTCACGCTTCTGTTTACCAGAATATTTGTTGTTTGGAAAGCTACACATAAAAGGATGAAATTGGGTCACTAACTCTGTACATACTAAAAATCATCAAATGGATTAAAGATTTAGACATGATGACCTGCAACAATAAAATCATAGACGAAAACACCGGTGATACGTTCTGTGACATCAAGGATGTTTTTGGTTGCTGATCCCAATGGCACAATAATTAAAGCAAAAAAAAAATTGGGATAACCTCAAGTTACAAAAACTTTTATTACTGCAAAGTAAAATAAAAGATTAAAAAGACATCATATTGAATGGGAGAGAATATCCTCCCATTCTCTCACACACACGATATATAACTGATAAGGGATTAATATCCAAGAGCTATGAAAAAACTCACATTTTAACAATAAAAGACAAATCAGTTAAAAATGGGCAACAGGTCTGAAAAGACAGTTCTCTAAATAGGATATCCAGAAGACCAATAGACTTGAAAAAATATTCATCTTCTATTTTAGTAAAAGAGATGCAGGTTAAAACCATGATAAAATACCATCTCAGACCCATGAAAGTTGCAC
Organism: Galemys pyrenaicus; assembly: GCA_019455555.1. Lineage (NCBI taxonomy): Eukaryota > Metazoa > Chordata > Mammalia > Eulipotyphla > Talpidae > Galemys > Galemys pyrenaicus. Next base: position 2,862,328 of record JAGFMF010012145.1, on the reverse strand, counting down.
ATATTAAAAAAGGTCTCTAACAATGAGTGCTGTAGTGAATGTGGAGAAAATTACTCTGTTTATGGGAATGTAAATTGGTACAACCGTTGTGGAAAACAATCTAGATTTACCTTAAAAAACTAAAAATAGAAGTAAAATTCTATAATTCCACTCTTGGTCATCTAGCCAAAGAATGTGAAACCATCAATGCAAAAAGTCATATTTTCTACGGTGTTCATGGCAGTGTTATTTACAATAGCTGAGACATGGAAACAGCCTAAATGCCCATCATTAAGTGATTAAATCAAGAAAATGTACGTACAGGTAAAGAATATGATTCAACCATAGGAAGAGATGAAATGCAGCTATTTTCAACACAGTATAGTGAGTTAGAGAATGCATTAAAGCCAGATAATTCTCCAAAGAAGAAATCTAAATGACCAATGAGTATATGAAAAAATGCTGATCGTCACTTATAATCAGGGAAATGCAGATCAAAACCACAATGAGATACCACACTGGTGAGATAACTCACACTGGTGAGGATGGTGCATATTAAAAAAAAAAAAAAAAAAAAGGCATCAACAAATGCTGGCAAGGATGTGGAGAAAAACGAGTCCTCTTACACTGCTGGTGGGTATGCAGACTGGTCCGACCGCTATGGAAAACTTGTGGAGGTTTCTCAAATTACTAAAAATGGTTCTACCATATGACCTAGCGATTCCACTCCTAGGAATTTACCCAAAGGACACAAAAAAACTAATTTAAAAAGAAACCTGCACTGCTGTGTTTACTGCAGCACTATTTACAATAGCTGAGATACAGGATCTGAATGCCCTGAACAAATGAGTAGGTCAAGAAGATGTAGATACACAATGGAATACTACTCAGCAATCAAAAGAAATAAACTAATGGCAACAACATGGGTGGCGCTAGATGGGATTATGCTCAGTGAAGTAAGTCAGAAGGAAAAAAAAAGTATCAGATGGTTTCACTTTTAGGAGGAATATAGGGAAACTGAACCACAAGTCAGAAAAAAAGAAAAAACATGCAGGCAAACTGCAGATCTGAGGCATATAACCTCTGGAGAGGGGGGAAAGGGGGACCCAAAAAGGGGAGAAAAGAGCACAAGGGACTCTAGTGATGGCTCATGGGTGATGTGGTAGTGGGAGGTTTATGGGGACTACACCTGAGGGAAGAATCAGACATTGTACAGAAATTTGTTGTTCAATGTAAGAAATTGTTGACAATGTAAGAAAATAAATAAAAATGTTTTAAAAAAATAGAACTACCATATGATCCAATAATCCCACTTTGGATATATATCCAAAGGAAATAAAAGCAGGATATCAAACAGATGGTACACTCCCTTGTTTATTGCAACACTATGCATTATGCAAAAAAAAATAAGAGATTGAATGTCTATAGCAGATGAATGAATAAAGAAGATGTGGTGTACATGGAATATCATTCATCCATGAGAAGGAAGGAAATACTGTCATTTATGACAAAATGAATGAACCTTGAGGGCATTCTCACTGCTAAGTGAGAGGAAGACAAATATTATATGGTATAAATTGTATGTGGAATCTAAAAATGACAAATTTGTTAGAAACAGAGTATAATGGTGATTATTGGGACCTGAGGGTAGGGAAAACGGGAAGAAGGTAGTCAAAGGCTATTAATTTCCAGGTGGAAATTGAGTAAGTTTTGGGGATCTAATTAATGTACAACATGGTGATTGTAGTTAACTCTATTACATGTTTGAAAGTTGAGAGAGTAGATCTTAAATATTCTTACTACTCACAAAGAAATGGTAATTTAAAAAATTTAAGGTTGTAACTTATTATGAGCCTATGTCCATTAATCAATTTCCTAACACTAGGATTTAGTGACTCAAGAACTTTTACAGTAGAATTGATTGAGACTAGACTAGTCTAAGAAAGTTTTTCTTACATTTTGAGGGAAAATAGGCAGAGCAACCAAATGTTATCTGGCTTTATTTTTTTAGAAAAGGAAATCTTTTCTGTTATTTGTATTGTTATTCCAAAAACTTTAGTTAAAATTCTTTTTAAGTATCAAATTGACTTGGTATTTTTTAGAGTGTATTGAATAGAAAAAAAAAAACTATAAAATTAATGCAGTGGTTAAAGTCTCAGTGCTGTCAAGCAAGATTTTGGCAGCCACTGCAGCTTGAGTTAGATCCAGCCAGGGAACTAAACCATGCGGTGCAGCAGGCTTCTCCTGTCTCCCTGTCATTCCCTTTAGCATTGTTTCTTTCAGTAGATCTGCCTGTTCTGCTCTCCACTCTGTCGCTGGTAAATCCTCTCAGTCCCTGCACCTCTGACCTCTACATCCCAGTTCTTGTATGCATAAATAAATAAAAATAAATCTTTTTTAAAAAAAAAACTTTCTCTTTCAATCTCTTGTTGCAAAGGGAATGCAGTTTATATCTTCTAGTTTACAAAATCATTTTGAAAATAATGCTGTATCTATGAGTTCTGATCTCTTTATTTAGGAGTTACATAAGTGACTTTTTGACTAAGAAAATGTAAATGTAACTCTTATTTTAATTCTGTGTCATCGCTTCAATATTTCCCCGTGGTCTATATTGAAAACAATATAGATGAGTTTACTGGTAGGAAAATACTTTGCTGATTTGTATATAAGGTTTGTATTTTGGTTTTATTTATTTCTATTACATATAGTTCACATTTGCTCATTTTCACCAAGAAAACAGTATATCGAAATGGAATTGTATTTAGATATTGTTGATGTCTAGTCCCTTTAGTCTACAATCTTTCTTCCCAAGGAAATTCTTACATAGATCTGATAACCCTCAAGGAAAAAGTTTATCACCTAGATAAAGATACTATTTCCCTAAGATTTGAATAACAATCTTAAAATAATTTTTCATTATAAGAATAACCTATGTATTAAGTTGAAGTCATCAAATTTTCTTCTCCATTCCCTGAAGACTGATTTAACAGTTTGATATATATTTTTCTGTTTATAAACTTTTTAATGTAAGTGGGCACATAATATTTATAATCTAAAACTTCCCTCCCCATCTCAAAATGTATTCATATAGCACATCTTTCCATTTTATTACCTGTATAATTTCAAGCTACTTGGTATTCCATTTCTGGTATGAATCATTTATTAATCCAGTTTTGTACTGATGGAAGTTTATTTTCATTATCTGCGAAGATATTTTAATTTTTAAATCTGTTACTAGTTAAAAATACTGTTCTCAGAATTTAAAGTTCTGATCCAGGCCTCTCTGGTGGCACAGCGGGTTGAGCGCCACACTGTGGAGCATCTGTAGCACGGCGGCGTGAGTTCCATCCTAGGCAGGGAGGGGACCCACATGGCACAGCAGACCTCTCCTGTCTTGCCTGCTGCTCCCCTCAGTAGTGTACTTAAGTCAGTCTGCCTGTTCTGCTCCCCACTCTGTCTCTGGTGAATCCTCTCACCTCCTGCTACTCTGGCCTGTACCCCAGTTCTTGTGTGTATAAATAAATAAATCTTTAAAAAAAAATCAACACTGAAAAATAAATAAAAGTTCTGATCCAATAGTTTTCATCAGTTATAGCTCCTATAGTTATACCATCTTGGGACAACTGTCCTGGTCTTATGCTCTAAAGGCCATAAACATTCCCCTTCCTGTTTCCTTTTTTTAGAGCCTGCTCTTCTCTCATCTTTCCACTCCTGTTCTTCAGTTTCTCTGTTCCTAATACTTCCCCTTTCCTTTGCCTCCTCTTGTCCTAATCTTGGGTTCAGGTTAAAAGTGGGTATGGGATGGGATCCTAATTCTCTGCTCTAATGCAGGAGTCTTCTCTTCGAGGTCATATCAACTATGTCTGACTGGACTAGTAGGGAATGAATCTTAGTCTTGCCCCTTTACATGACTGCTAGAGTTTCTGAATTATATAGACATTTTCCTAGAATTCTTAACTTTCCAGTTCATTCAGCATACAAAGATATTTTTACTTGGTTTAAATCTGGATCAGGTATTCGCAAGGAATAATTTTACCTGTGCAAGAGTTTATGAAATTTTGTTTATCAAGTATACATTTTTGCAATGTTTCTACAACGTTAAGGAAACATAACTAATGAATAGTATTTACTCAATGCAACTTTTCAGGTTTTCTTCTTGGCAGTGTTTCTTAAATATTTTCATTCCTGTTATATATGAAAAATACCTAATGGAGACTAAAATTATTTCCAGACTAACTCTAGGGGATATTGGCCCAAGATGTAAAATTGAGGTTTAAGAGTAAACAGGTGTGGTTAGATGTTGAAAAAGAAAAGGTTGAAAATTTACAATGGTTGAAACATCATCCCATTATCAGTTGCTTAAAGCTGGTATTTTCTTCTTTTTTCTCTCTGCCAGATAGTTTCTTTCTCTCCCTCACCATCTTCTTTCCACCCTCTTAGTCACTGGGCTTGGGCATCTCAGTCAAGTCACATGTTTCCCATTGTCTGTATGGGTGGGGAAACTTTTTGGCATTCCAGCTTGAATGTGTTTATATGGACGGGTAATACTGTATTTGTTGACTTGGTTTGTATACTGGCATCATTATTGTTCTGGGTGTATGATGTTTATTTGCTGACCTGCATATTTAACAATGTTTATCATTGTTTCTATGGAAAATTCAAGGGTTTGAACAGTTTTAGAAGATCTGCAATGTGTAAGATACTGTCAGGGTATTTTGTGGTTTATAGATGTTAAACTAGTCCTCCTGCCTTTCAGGATCTTACAATATGTTATATGCACATATAATATGTATATATAGTATGTATGCTTGAGATTGAGAAATCTAAATAATGACAAGGTCACTGCTCCCGAGAGTTTTGAGTATCATGGGTAGGTAAAATAAAGTATAAAATAACGGAAGAGATGCTGGATTATTATATTTTTTAATTTGCCATTTTAAGGAAATGACTATTGTCAGTATCATTTCATATAGAAAGACTATTTTAACAACGAAAGGATAGGACTGAAATAATTTCAATGTTGAAACAGTTCTTTACAAAAGTGTCAGGTTGGCAAGCTTATCCAAGTGTGTACGTGATTGTGTGTGTCTTGGTTATTGTATAAACTTTGCCATTTATCATTTTCATCTGTTATAAAGACCAGACTTGGGAACCTATTATCTAGAATTAAGGTTTACAGATTTTCTGTGAGGGGCCAGAGAATAAGTATGTTTCAAAGTGGAACTATTCAACTCTGCCACTATAGTGGGAAAGTAACCAGATATCATAAACTGTGGTATGTGGGTGTCATCCAGTAAAGCTTTATTGACAGAATGAATGGTATTATTATGGATTTGACACATGGGCTTTTGTTTGTAGCGTCCCTGTTCTAGATGAACCTACCCCATTTAATACTCAAGGGGTTTAGAGACTTTAAGTAATGTGCCTAATAGACAAATGGTAAGCAAAAGTTACATTTTTTTAAAAAGATTTATTTATTTCTGCACACAAGAGCAGGGATACAGGCCAGAGGTGGGGGTGGTGAGAGGACCCACCGGAGACAGAGGTGGGAGCAGAACAGGCAGACCAACAGAAACACACTGCTGAGGGGAGCAGAGGGTGAGGCAGGAGAGGTCTGCCAGTGCCACGTGGGTCCCCTCCCTGGCCGGGGGGCAGGGATCGAACTAGTGCTGCAGAGGCTGTGGTCTGCTTCATAGCGCTTTGCACGAATTGCTTAACCCACTGCGCCACCAGGGAGGCCTGTCACTCACATTTTTAATAGCACAAATGTCTTTTAGTATTCCTGACTATGTAGGAAGTTAATTTAATCAAAGAAAACTACAATTTGGTAAGGCAGAGGACTGCTTAGCTGGGGTGCACAGTTTTGCTAATCTTCATTTAACTCACTATATATAGATTGTCCTGTTCTGCCAGGTTTATTGAGCTGATATTTATTGTTGGGTATTGCATATCTTTTGTTGCTTAAATCATGTTTCCTTAAAAATGTTTAATTGGCAAGAGCCTGCTTTTTTTTTTTTTTTTTTTTTTTTTAAGGAATGGTTCACCTTTTGGATCTGGTTTCTTTTAGCTTAAAAATTGTGGCAAGGTGAGCAAATTGTATTGCTGGCCTAGCAGCATTTGAAACCAATTTTAGGGGTTTGTTTTTGAATTTTGGAACTAGCAAGATGATAGAGTATCACAGAATTGCTTACTTGAGCTCTGCTTTGAGATAGTTTACTTAGAGGATGACTAAGGTTTTTTTGTCTTTTTACATTGAACTTCTTGAAATCCTAATCATTTCCCCTGTTTACATCTTTTCCAAATCCAAGTCTCCAAGCCTGATTGATATTTGTAGAAATCTGCTACTGCATATCATAGTGCTTCTAAGAAACAACCACTTGAAGGTTATTATGATGGTGGGAATGTTAATGATGTCGATGGGAGGGAAGCCAGCATTATTTGACTGTTTGCTAAAGTATCACCAACTTTACTTGTATTACCCACCTTTCATCCATTTATTATTAAACTCATCCCAATCAGGATGCACCTCTCTGCTCCCACCAAACAACCTTTGACAAAGTCATCACTCACCAGTGACTTAGCTAAATCTTAGTTGATCTCTCCGTACCACTTGCCGTAATTTAGTCCACTTCCCATTCATAAGCTGCTTTCTTCATTTCAACTGCTGCCTTGGTTTTCTTGTTCATCTCCTGTGCTGCTTTTCTTTACAGCTATGACCTCTAAGTAAAAATTAAGTACTTCAAAATTTAGTCCTTAGGCTTCTTTATGTATATTAATTTTCTGAGTTATCTAATTTCATGATTTAAATGTTGTCCGTGTTCCACTAATTCCAAAATGGGTATCTGTTCTCTGACTTGTATCTCTTCTGCCCACTTGATCTGTTTTTGAAGATCAACTAAGAATCTCAAACTTGAGATTTAGTTCCTAATTTTTCTCCTGATTTTTAATTCCGGTTTTCTGCACTAAATTCTCTTCCTCCTCCAGTTTCCTCATCTTAATAAACACACCTCTGTTTCGTTCATTTACTTACTTAGACAGCATGCCTAAGAGTGTTCTTTGACTGTTCTTTCTCACATCCATATCCAACCCATCAATAAATCTGTAGGATGTCTCTCTTCAAAATATCCAATATTGGACCTCCCTGGTGGCACAGTGGGTTAAGCAATGCACTATGAAGCAAACTGCAGCCACTGCAGCACGAGTTCGATCCCTGCTGCCGGCCAGGGAGGGGACCCACATAGCGTGGCAGACCTCTCCTGTCTTGCCCGCTGCTCCCCTCAGCAGTGTACTTCTGTTGATCTGCCTGTTCTGCTCCCTGCTCTGTCTGTGGTGAATTCTCTCACCCCCCCACACCTCTGGCCTGTACCCCAGTGCGTGTGTGCATAAATAAATAAATCTTTAAAAAAATAAAAATATCCAATATCTTGCCTCCCTGGTGGCACAGTGGGTTGAGCGCCACATTGTGAAGCATCCGCAGCAATCCCCGGCCAGGGAGGGGACCCACATGGTGCAGGAGACCTCTCCTGCCTCGCCCACTGCTCTCCTCAGCAGTGTATTTCAGTTGATCTGCCTGTTCTGCAACCTGCTCTGTCTCTAGTGAATCCTCTCATCTCCCTTGCCTCTGGCCTGTACCCCAGTTGTTGTATGCATAAGTAAATAAATCTTTTTTAAAAATCCAATATCTGATCCCTTCTCACCACTGCTACTCTGAGCACTCTGATTTAAATTGTAATTGAATTAATAATCAGAGTGTGAAAGTTCAAAAGCATTTGTTTAGAATACAATGGGTAGGTGGAAGAAGATCATTTTCAGGCAGAGGGCAATGAAAAATAGTCAAAGGTGTAAATAACGTTGAAGATAATGGTAACGCAAAAGGACTAGGAATAACTTAAGTCCTAGCCAGAGCAAAAATATGGAGTTCTGAAACCTTGATGGTGGCACTCTCTATGGCAGTTGTAAAGGAAAGAATTAGACCAACCCCTGGTCCCCAGGATCATCAGATATTTTCCCCTGCTGCTCGCCAAAGCCACACAGAGAACAGACTCATATAAACCCTGGTTTAAGAATTGCTATTACAGGGGCCCTCCCTGGTGGCGCAGTGGGTTAAGCAATGCACTATGAGGCAAACTGCAGCCACTGCAGCACGAGTTCAATCCCTGCTGCCGGCCAGGGAGGGGACCCACATGGCGCGGCAGACCTCTCCTGCTGCGCCCGCTGCTCCCCTCAGCAGTGAACTTCCGTTGATCTGCCTGTTCTGCTCCCTGCTCTCTGTGGTGAATCCTCTCACCCCCCCTCCACACCTCTGGCCTGTCCCCCAGTGCTTGTATGCATGAATAAATAAATCTTTTAAAAAAAAAATTAAAAAAAAAAAAAAAGAATTGCTATTACAAGTAATGGGTAATGGGTCTCCAGAATAGGTTTTTTTAAAGTCAGGGCTTTAGCATGATTAGAATCTGGGCAAGGTAATTCTGGTGGCAATCCTCAGGAGTTGATGTTTTTATGTTAGATGCTAAAGAAAAGAGGTATTTATAAGTGTTTGGTCACTTGAGTGGCTGGAAGGGAGCTAGTAGAAAAAAATAATAAGAATACTTGCTTTTGTTTGTTTTTGCTTTTGATAAATGATTATCCAGATACCCATTAGTGGTCATTAGTGACATTAGTGGTCTTATCGTGGATAACAAAATAACTGAATGCTTATTTTTATTCTTATTCTTTAGGAACACCTTTTTACCCAAGTCAGCCAGTGTATCAGTCAGCACCTATCATAGTGCCTACGCAGCAGCAGCCCCCTCCAGCCAAGAGAGAGAAAAAAACAGTAAGAGATCTTTAATGTTTCTAATTTAAAATTGAACGTCCATTCACTTGTGAAATAATTTTGCCCACTGTGATCATTATTCATCTCAGGTCACAAATGACTGCCATTTTTTGCTCCTTATAGCCCCACCACTAGGCCTGGAGGATTCGTATGGGCATATAGATGGAAATTGGAACCATCATTAGCTTAATACCAGTTTTCATGCACTGAGATTGGTATGCTAAATGACAGTGTGCCCTTCAACTTGAGAACTGGGAGGGCTTGGTTTCCTAAGGATTTTCTCAGTGGGAGAAATTTGAACTCAGTTCTCATATCCAAATTGTCTTTTAACTTTAGTGCTTAGTAAGCTCCACATCTGAATATTTAATGATTGTGGGGAGGAGATTAATATAAAAGAAAAGGAACAAAGTTTAAGGACAACAAGGAAACTCATACTTATGGAATAGATTTAAGAAACATAAATCAGAATTTAGGAAATCATCCTAGTAGTTTTCAGTAACTTACAAGGACTTTTGCTCCGTTTAACAAGCTAGACCCAAGAGAAGTAGATTGTGGTATATAACATTCACTGCAGAACATTTTGTGGAAGAGTGGCTGGCAATCTTATACATCAGAAAACACTGTGTTATATTTATAAAGGACTGTATCATTCACCCAGATGAGATAGGTGGGGGTGACATCATAGCTGTATTCTTGATGTACTTTAATTAAAAATTAATGAAGTTTCAAACTTTGGTCTTTACTATTAGAAGCAAAGTACTTGTGCACACATAATAAACAACACCTGCCAGTATGTCATGACACCACAGTTGAGAAACAATGTCTTAGAAATGTTCAAACATCATGGTTAGAAGCTGGACTGGGAAAACATTAAGAATGCAAGAAAGTGAAGATAATGAACATGGAAGACAGTAATAATAGCTCTGAAGACAGAAATATCAATAGAACAAATTAATTAGCGGCAGTACTTAACACCGGACTAGAAACAAGTTTTCATAGCAGTAAAAACAAGTGGTATTAAAAGTCTTATGAAGAACTATTCCCAGGCAGTTTTGATAATCCAGATGATTTTGTAAGTGAGTTCTTTGAAATTCTTAAGAAGGCTTGGTACCTTGATTGTATCTTAGAAGCAAAGACAAGCAGAGGGGTGCTTCATGTCTCAGTGCTGTCCCAGGATGGAAGGCCTAGACGCAGGTCTTCCACTTCTGTTATAGCACCACCTCCACTGACATCTATAAGCATAGATAACCGTTTGAAAAATTAAAAGATCACACACACTGTTCTGTATCTTGGTGTCTTTTCACTTAAAATACATTATATTGATCATTCCATATCAGACATGTAGATACTTCTCATTCTTTCTACTGGTTATTTGGTCTTTAATTATGAGAATATAGTGTAACTTTTGAATTGCAAGGTAAGAATGTATTTTTTTTTTAATTGAAGTACCATTGTTTTACCCCCTTGTTAGAGTTTCGACAGTTTAGTGAATTATAATATTTTTGATCATCCTTTAGGATATTTCTGTGTCTGCTGGGAAAAAAAAGCTCAATGCTGAGCATCCCTACATGCATGGATGGTGTTACCTGCATCATAAATTCCTGTTCCTAAGTCATAGACATACAGATTTTATTGGAGAACCTATTAGAGAATAGTTTTTAGGCCTCTTAAGCTATTCTATGGAGCAACTTCCATATAAAATCATTTTATGAGTCTTATGTTAAGCGTTATAAATGAAAACATGCATATGACAGTGCTTATAAGAGAAAGCAGTAAAATTTTGTGTTTTTGACCTAGAAATTCAGTCAGCTGATTCTCATTTTAGCTTCTTAGTCTAATTAGTTCAGGTTAGAGCTAATGGCCTACGTTTCTTTAAATTATACCATATTTCTGTAATTGAATTAAAGTCAAATCTGTCACTTACCAGCTTTGATATTTGACAGGTTTCCCATGTTTGTACCTTGGATACTTCACATACCTATATATTTATTGCATAGACACCCATCTGTAAATGTGCCATTTTATTGTAATCTTATAGATAAGAATTCGAGATCCAAACCAGGGAGGTAAAGATATAACAGAGGAGATTATGTCTGGAGGTGGCAGCAGAAATCCTACTCCACCCATAGGGAGGCCCACATCCACACCTACTCCTCCTCAGGTAAGATAGAGTGAGCCATGATGGATGATGGTGTGTATTTGTTGACTAATTACTACTCAGCTCTTCTTTTTTCTACAGCCGCTTTCTGTTCTTTCCATTTCCATCAGTTGTCTCATAGCCTCGAATATCTAAAGGATATTTAAATAGACATATTTATTTCATTATATTAGTTTTATGACTTCTAGATTTTTATTGATAATATTTCTATGCATTGTCTTCACATTCAGGGCATAGTTGCTACCACTCTTCCTAATAAGCTATATTTCATAATACTAAAAGGAGCTGTGTTCTTGCTCACTAAATGAATATTTCATATTTTCAATAGGGAAATGATTGGAATTAAATACACACTGTGTTAATGCAAACATTAAGATTAAGAATTTAAGCATTTTTACTGAACAGTGTTGCTTGATATGATTTTTGTCTAGCTTATTTAAGAGCATATTTAGGTGTGTTATTGGTATATCTGTTACATTTTAGAACTATATAAATGATCTTCTTTAGTGATGTGTATTTTTTTCAAAGAATTGTTTGTAATTTTTTTCAGTTAAGCACTTTTTTTTTATTTCTGGCACAGACAGTGGTTATTGTGGTTTCCTGAGTTGATTTTCTTGTTTTTAGAGATGAAGGCATTCCAGGAGGTGCTGGAGTTAAGTTAAACTGTAATAGTGGGTGGTTCCCCCCAAATTTAACAGCATTCTTATTTAGTCACTTTAAATTTTGATGCAGAATAAATGAGTGATTTTCAAATATTCAGAATATTTAACAAGAGAACCCAGCATATAAGATAGATACAAACCAGTGTTTTAAGGGGTAGGGAACTGCTTGCTTCTTGTATGCTCGTGATTGAATGGTGAGGGATTCCTTAGAGCCCAGTTTTTTGAACAAACGATAGGGATGCTCAAGTGAAGCATTTCAGGATAAGACTATTGATTTGATTTTAGTAGAACAGGTTTTAAAAACTTCATAAAAATTGAGGTCACAAATAGATGGCTGTAGTTAGAGCCCTCGAAAAATCTGTGAATTTTGAGTAAGCCTAAAACTTGGGCTTTTGTTCTAATGATATGTTTGACATTTGGAAATACTAATAGTCTTTCACTGACATTTAGTTCATCTTCCATCATCTAGTTAAGTATAATATGTGACCACCTAGATAGGTGAATTGTAAGGTTATATTAATAATAGTGTAGAACTTTACACCGTTCCCATTTTCCCAGGGTTGTTCCAAGTCTGGATTAATTAAGGGCTCTGTTCTGTGTTCAGGCTCTTCTGTAGAAGTAGACATTTGCACATTTAAATTATCTACTTACGTGCTGAACCTAAGGGTGAATTATAGCAAAAATTTGGGATAAGTTGATTAGCAATTCAGTTTTGGTCTATATCTTCCCATGTTATTAAAACACTGTTATTATTAATCCAGATAGCTGACAACCTTTTGTTGGTATGTGTTTAAATTCTCAACTTGAACATGTATTAGTATATCCCTAAAGGAATGGCTTGTTATTCATTAATCTTAAGAAGTTAATTCCACCCTCTTCTGCTTATCTCCCTGTCCTTAGCCACAAAAATCCTTTTACACTTAATTTTTCCTCAAAGATCAGGGACCTACATACAGGTATATGTATCTGCATAATCATAAAACACATTAAATGTACTCTTTTAACTGATAATGGCCATCAGTCAAAAGTTATAATGTTGGTAATTCTTCTTAAGGTGTGATACTGTCATGAAGCAGTTTTTTTAAATTATGTAATCTGCATTTCATTGAACACTTAACAATTTGTTGTCTTTCCAAATGCATGATAGTCATAGAATAAATAGCTTTTTAAACATACACATAGGTACTAGAAATATTTTATTTTTCTCTTAAGGGAAAGAATATGACAAGTGTGATGATAACAACTGACCTTTGGCTTCGTTTTCTAGAAATTCATAGAGTAGTTCACATTGAGTAGGGGAACAGTCCTTGGTTAAGTGGAAGCCCTCTTTACTACCTGATTACCTGCTTGTTTTATTATGTGAAGATGTTGACCTTGTCTTTCAAAGGAAGCTATAATAGAATTCTCTACTTACGTAAATAAATGCAAGTTTTAAATGTTGGCAACTAATTCTATTAAACTCATGCCAGTCAAAGATAACTTATTAGGTTTAGCCTAAAGGCTGCTAGTTTGTACCTTTGGTCTAATTCTGACTAGAGCTGGAACATTAGCTAGATCTGGAACATGGAATACCTGCTTTGAGCCAACCATAATTGCATGTCCTGTGAATAGCAAAGCCTTTCCCTATGATTGAAGTCATCCCAGTCTCCTTAAGGAGACAGAGGACACTTAGAAATACCTTGGTTGGTTCTCCTATGAAATATATAGGAAGAGTTATCAAAGTACAGAGAGAGATACCAAGTGGGACAGAGTTGCAGCACATACTCAAATGTCTTGGGTCATTGAAACATACTAATAGAGGCACAGGGGAGACAGTCTAGGGAGCGGTTTAAAAGCTTAGAGATAGAATTAGACATACTTGGTTTCAAGTCCCACTTCTACCACTTAATGTTGTAACTTTACTTGAATTACTTAATCTCTCAGTCCTTAGCTTTAACATGAAAAAACTTTATCATGAAGGCAATAAAACCTATCATACAGAATTATTACAAGGCCTAATGAGATAAAAACACTTAAAATCAAATATACTCAGGGCATTATGAACGTTCAATGAATGTTTATTAGTATTAAAATTATTATTTCAGGAGGCACAGAAAATGACTGGAAGGTTTCCCAGTAGAGATATGATTTGACCTGAGTTCCTACCCAGATTGATAGTCAAAAAATGGAAAGATAAAGAAGGGTATTCTAGGCAGAGGGGCGGCATGTGCAAAAGGGCATGTTTTTTTTTTTTTTTTTTTCAGGTGAGAATTTAAAAAGACATTTGAAGGAAAAGAGGTCAGTTGGAGAAATAATCTGCATTTGATTATAAATACAGATTATTAAAAGTATGACCATGTAATTTTTCATCTTAATGGAGGCAGCTTCAGAAATGGTCGGGGATGTTATTGCTCCTTATTCTGAAAATAGAGATATACCAGTACTGTTTGTGTAAATGGATATGCATGCTCCCCCTAGATGTAAGACATAGGGAGGAGTCAGATGTGACTATACAAGCTTAGATACCTGGACTACAGTAAAACCATAGACATTTGAAGAGGGGTATAATGAGTTTAAGTTTTTGTCAGGCAATCAAGCTGAAAGTTTATGGAGGGAGAGTGGAGAGGAGAATGTTAACTACTGCTGCTGTTTTTGCCTTAAAGAGTAGATAAAATTTGAAACCATCTTAGATCCTAAGTTTTAAGATGATCTGTGGAATAATTCCTGGAGATTTTATATCTCAAGTATATGATATGTATATGTATACTTATGTATATGTATGTGCATGGTCACATATGTAAGCAGTGGTGTGTTGATGGACATCATAGAGTACTGGAACATTTGGATTTATCACCGTGGGTCAGAAGTCAAGACCTTTAAACCTCTATATTTTCTTTTGTAAAATAAGGAATTATATTAAATAGTCCAGAATTACATATTAATCAAGTTTCAACATCAAGTTTCTCGGTTACATATCTGTTGGTGATAGCAGTAAGGCACAAGAAGTATCTCTGTATGAAGAAATTGCCTGAAAGTTACTGTACCCTGGTGGGTAAAAATAAATATATGATGCATGCTGTGTAGGCAAGGCTTCCAAAATTGTCTCTTTCCAAAAAGATGGGGTGGTGTATCAAAATCACTAGTTGTAATGAAAGTTCTTTAAAGTTCATTAAAATTTTATAGAACTTATAAACCTTTTCCCTCTTCTGCTCTCCTTTTTTGCCTTCTGTATTAAGAATTAATCTTATTAAAAAAAAGAATTAATCTTATAGTGAGACACAGTTACACCTCAGAGAAACTCTCAACCCACATAGTGTAGGAACAGAGAAAAGGTAGGAAATGATTGATTGCTGACATGTCTTAGCAAAGATAGGGCCTCTCCTGTCATTTAGGAACATTACCAGAGTTAGCCAGTTATTTAGACTTTCAAAGAACTTATTAATTTGATACTTGAAACCTTAAATTTTTATCATTTGTGAGTAAGTTTATTTCGTAGTTTTAGCAATAATATTTAAAGTTAGGGTCTAAAGCCTATATAATAATGTTAAGTAATATGTTCAACAAGTAGTTCCTCTAGAAATAATTCAAAAACAATACCTGTATCATGTAAATCTAGTCTTAACTTTTGCATTGTTTTTTTATCATCTCAGTCACTGTATTCTGTACCTTGACTCTGTACCTTGAAGCATACAGGTATTGTTTCATTTTAGCAACACCTGCAAAAAGATACGTGGTTGTTGAATTAAATCACATTTGTCATCTATAATAAAATACCTTTTTTGTTAGTGTCCTCCTTTGTCTTAAAAATGGTGCTTTTCGATATGGAAAACCTTATGGACTTTAAACAGGATACCTATGCTGGGATACACTGTCTGAGGTTTTAAATGAGATGTCATGGTGAATGCAGACTTTTGCTGGCAAGAGTTAAGCTGTTCCACAGTTTAAAATGAGGATCTTATTCTAGAGATAAAGAACAGGGTTGTTGATTTTATCAAGTCTGTTTATTTTTAAAATAAAACCAAGATTCTCTAGTTTAAGTGTTGTGGGAATTTCCCAAAACCAGAAAATAAATTTTACTTAAGAACCACTTTTGAGATAACTACATTTTTGGAAGTCAGTAAATTAGGTATGTTTTACCATCCTAATTAAGATCCACTTAGGAGATTCATAAATAACATGAAGTTTTGTTTTATTTTAAATGGTATTTTTTTTTTTTTACTTGAACTATGTTTTCTATAAACCTCTACCAAATTTTGTGGAAGTCTTTGCTGTTTACAGTGGTGTTTTATCTTAGATACTTTAAATATAAATCCTAATTATAAAGAAGAACCTGTGACTTTAATTTTTCCTTTTATAGAAAAATTCTTAAACCTTATACTGTGCTATTAGTCAGACATTAAGCTATGGTACTGTAACTTGTGATCACCTAGTACTACTGTTACAGGGTAGGGAGAGGAGCACCCCAGAACCCCCAAACCTGCCCTCTCTGAATGGGTTTTGCCATTTGCCGCATTAAGACAAACATATAAGGCCTTTAATGGAAAGGAACTTTAGTACAATTAGGGTACAATACAGAAAGGACAAAGAACATAGTTACTAAGTTAAGCATTCAAAGTTACCCATTTCCTTGAGGGTAAAAGTCCAGCCAAATAGGATTGGCCCAAAGCAAGGCCCAAAAGTCTGCCACACGTCTAAAGGACCTTTCAGTGGAGACCCATAGAAAAAGGTCAGAAAGAGTTAGAAATATCTGGGAGGAAAAGAGCAAAATTAAAGCTAAGATGAAAGCTGCCATTATTAACCTCCCCACGAGTCTCTCACCCACATTTGTTTTAACTAGTCTAAGACTAAAAATCCAAGCGTAGTTTCTTCACATGTGGCTCTGCTTCACGTGCCTCCTCCAGGTCTCTTTGCTGCTCTTTATCCTGCTTTCTTCTTCCTCCTGTCCTTCTGTCCTCTCTCTGCAGAATCTTTTTTTCCTGCTCAGCTCCACCCACTTAGGGCGGAACCCGGATTTTGGAAGTTCCCCCTTTCCTGGGGTCGACTCTGTTACACTACGATGTTTATAGTTTTATGGAATTACAAGAAAGGTTGTTAGGGATAACAAGAAACTCTCAGGTTCTGTCTTCTATTACATAATTTTTTAAAAAAAATTTAAATGACTTTAGTTTTGTATAAGAAAAATTATATTTGTTGGAAAAGAGTAGTAAAGGAAGGAACTGTAACTCCTTATCTTACTGAGATTTAACAACATTCATTTTTTGGTGTAGTTACTTTGAGGCATTTCCTAAATATGCATATATCTCTATACTTTTAATTTAACATAATTGTTTTCTCAGGCCATTTGTAAACTATTATTTTATTCAACAAACATCCAAAGATGTTCATCTTTGAGTATAGCTATATTTTAATTTTTAATGGCTACATGGTAATCTACTTCACTTTTTCATTGATGAATATTTCTAGTTTTTTTATTATTAATAGTATCAGTGCTATGGCGCACAGCTCTTATGTATTTATTTTTCATTTATGGTTTTCTTTTTATCTGCCCTCCAGAAATGTACCAATTTATCTTCTACCAGTAATGTAAGAGAATGTTTCTCTTCTTACATTATTTGATAGGTTAAAAAGTCACAATTTTATTTACTGATTTGTGGAGTTAAGAATGTTGATATTCACTGGTTATTTGTATATGTGTGTATATCATGTTTTTGTACATTTATTTTGGGGTGATGAGTCTAATTTAAGTGTTCTTGACATGGTAAATCCCTTTAACATATGTAGTATCTTTATGTAGTTTGATAATTGTGTTTTAACTTCTGTTACTTAAAAGATAAAATACTTGATTTCACAAATTTCTGTGTTTCTGAACAGTTTATTATTCAGGGCTTATACTTTGAAATGTCTTCAAAGTATAATAAAGCTTTTACCAAGATAATAAAGCTTTTTGTGTGTGTGTGTATTCTTCTAATGTATTGTTCATATATATTTTCTTCATGGTTATTTTATATTTGATGTAGAATTAATTTTGATATATACGATGAGGTTTGGATCCAACTTTTTTTAAAATTTTTTTTAAGATTTATTTATGCACACAAGAGCTGGGGGACAGGCGAGAGTCACGGGAGGTGAGAGGATTCACCAGAGACAGAGTGGGGAGAAGAACAGGCAGATCGACTAAAGTAGACTGCTGAGGGGAGCAGTGGGCGAGGCAGGAGAGGTCTGCTGTGCCATGTGGGTCACTCCCTGGCTGGGCATTGAACTTGCGCTGCTGTGCTGCGGATGCTTCACAGTGCAGCGCTCAACCTGCTGTGCTACCATGGAGGCCCTGGATCCAACTTTTTTTTATTGACACCTAATGGTCTCATCTCAGTACTGTTTTTTGAACAATTCATCATTGCCTCTTCATTTTGAGATACTTTAATTATTTATTGAACTACCATATACACATGTGTCTGTTTCTAGATTTTTATATTCTATTTTTCTGGTTTTATACCATAACTATACTCTCTTTACTATAACTTTATAATACATGAACGTTTTAGAGAGAATTTCAGCCATGTTTTTCTTATTTAGTTTTCCTTCATCCCTCTGTCCCCACCACTGGAACATTGAAGTCATTTTGGATCCCCTAGTTTAGTATGACAGCTTTTATCTTAAGTATATAGGTTTCCCACACCATTCGGATACCTTGGCAACCTCTGCCTTTAATGAAAAGGCTCTCTGTTGCATGTGATTTATTTATTTATTCCCCCCACCTTTTAAGGTAGCATTGGTTTATGTCATGTTTAGAGGAACAGGTTCATACCTCTTGAGATGTGTATTACCACACTATACCCACCACCAAAGCACTCATAATCATCCACCATAGACCACTGAGTCCTCTCCCCCATTTGTATCCCATTCCTCACTGCACCCCCCAGTAGCCTCAACGCTACAGTCACATTTCTAGGGTTTGTTTTAGCTTAGTTTTGTCTGTTTTTTCATTTTGTCTTTTTATATCCACATATGAGTGAAATCATCCAGTGTTTGTCTTTCTGTGTGCCTTATTTCACTTAGCATAATTAGTTTCCAGTTTCTCCATGTGTATATAATCACATCTTCTTTATCCACTCATTCACCTGTCTAAGGCACTTAGGTTGTTTCCGTAATTTGGCTATTGTAAACAGTACTGCACATATATACCTTCAAATTAATGTTTTTGCATTTTATGAATAAGTACGGAGTAGAATTGCTAGATTATATAGTATATTTATTTTTAATATTTTGAGGAACCTTCATTTTGTTTTCCATGTAAGCTGGCCCAGTCTCCATTCCTGCCAGCAGTGTAGGATTCCTTTTTCTCCATACCCTTGCCAACACACACTACTACTCTGTTTTATATATCAGTGTCTATACATACACATATATACATCCATGCCATTCTTACAGGTGTGATATGGTGTCTCATTGTGGTTTTGATTTTCATTTCCCTCTTAATAAATGATGTTGAACATTTTTCATGTACGTGTTGACTGTTTCTCTGAAAAAGTGACAATTTAGCTCTTCTGCCCAGATCTTCTTTGGAGATCTTTGGCAGTAGCAATTTGTTAGTTTATAAAAATAATTTTTTATTTGGTAAGCTCTCTTTTCATTTTAATGATGCTTTCTTTCACTGTGCATAAGCTTGTTAGCTTATTAGTCTTTTGTTTCCTTTTGCTTTTGTTTTCCTTGCTGTTGGAGTCTAGTCCCAAAGACATGCCTAAAACCACTGTCATAGAGTTATTTCCCATGCTTTTAAAAAATGTTACGGTTTCATGTCTTACATCTATGTTTCTAACCCATTTTGAATTACTTTTCGGGTATGGTGTGAAAGAGTGGTATAGTTTCGTTTGTTTTTTTTTCTTTTTTCTTTTTTTGCCTTCGGTATCCAGTTTTCTTAACACCATTTGTTGAAGGCACTTTCTTTCTATTTATTAATACTTGTGTAACTATTTGGAGTCTCTGGCTTTCTCTCAGTGAATTACATACAGTGTAGGGGTCAGAAAGCACCTCCTTACATGAACAAATAATAAATATTTTTGGTGTTGGTCCCATAGTCTCCCTCAACATTTTTCACCTGCCATAGAGGTATGAAAGTAGCCACAGACAATATGTAAATGAATGACACTGACTTCCACTTAAGAATACTAAAATTTGTGTGTTATATAATTTGCATGTATCAAGAAATACAAACATTTTGGCTTTTTTTCTCCAAATATTTAAAAAGGTAAGAAGTTCTTATCACACAAACAGTATAAAACCAGTATGTGGCCTCTTGTTCATAATTTGCTGACCCTGTCTATAACCACCTTTTTAAGCATCTTGTAATATATAAGATGAAAGTAGTAAAAGGAGTTGCCTCCTTTCTGGGCAGAAAGAGGTGGGCTATGTGATGAAATGAATTCTAAGTAGAGCCAAGAAGTACGTAGGGGACAGTTCCAGATTGCATGCCGTCACCCTTTGTTCGTATTGATAAACACTTTAAATTTAAAAAATGTATTCCTTCAATTCTTGATCCTAAATTTATCTTTTGAGGCTAGGACTTCAACATATCAATCTTCAAAAAGTTAGTTTCCTTTAACTTCTTAAAAGAAATTTAATTTCTTTCTTCAATCAGGTTGCTAATATCTTGTAATACTTTAAGTTCCCTTTGAAGGTGAGAAATTTAGGTTTTTTTTAATGTTCTGCCAATCAGAGCATTCAGTTTACAAAAGTTGGGATGGGAGAATTTAGCTTTGACTTAAATTATGAACTATCTCAATACTGTGGATTTGCCCTAACCTTGAAACTTTGACTTCCTGACCATCTTTGTTAGAAAATTTTATATTTTGATACAGATTGCCCTTTCAGAAAGGTTTTAATAAATTTTCATCCACATTAATAATGAAAGTGAATTACACTGACTTTGAACTTCTGTAGTTTTAGCAATGTAAGTCATGTACCTGTTTTCTTGCTAACCAAAATTTTCATATTAATGTTCAAAATGCATAATGTCATTGGATGTGATATTTTTAATTACAATACTCAGTGTGTTTCTTGATTTTTCTTACTTAAAAAATAAACCATGATTATGCTTTGGAAAGATAAGGAATTCTTACAGTAGACTGCTCATGGCTGAGAGAAGACATGAAACTTGAGGCTAAACTTAAATTCGAGATGATTGTCCTAAAGTAAAATTAATCTAAATAAAAAGTAAAGCATTGAATTATACTGTATGTTAATATCTTAGTACAGAGGATTCATGATACTAAAGAGCTGAAAGGGGCTATTAGTTCCTTTTCATTTTATAGCTGAGGAATCTGAGAAGTCGTACTTTCCCAGCATTTTGTGGCTGTACAGCTATGTACTAGATACTTGGATTTGGAACTGTGATTTACCCATGCTACCTTACTCCTTTTTTATGAATCTTCATACATGAGGTCATCATAGGACTTTGTTAATTAAAACATGTTCATGTAGTCATCTCTTTAATATGATTAGAAGGCATTTTAATCTTAGGTTGAAAAACTCTTGCATCTGTACAGATTAATAGATGTCAGTAGCTCTTTGAGTCATGAACACTTCACTTTTCTGGAATATTATTTTGGTGATCTACTTGTTGCCATTACTGCTTTACTTGTTATTAATTACCCAGGCATTAGGATTAGTTAGTATTTTCGTCTTTTCAGGTTACATGACATAACTTACAGATCTTTCTTTAGTAGGATGTATAGATAAATGTTTAATTATACTAAGCAACAGAGAATTGTTCCTTTTTTCTAGAACTGTTTTCAGGCATGTAATTAAACTGGTATTATTTTTTAAAAATTATATAATTTCCCCCCACTGGAACTAAGGATTCAGAGTAGAGTTATGCCAATTCTGTTAATTTAATTGGCTATGATTCAGAATGAAAGCAGTCACTCTTCAATTTTCACACGTGGAACAGAAAATTTAGTAGTCTCTATTTGGAATTAGTTGTGGATTGTCAGCGTTTTCGTGATCTAATGAATAGGTGAAATAGCATTTTTCCCACTCCTACCATTTGTTCTATACTATATATATAGTAAAGTGTAAATTACATGTATATTCTGAAAAGCATTGTAACTCTAGTGACTTAAAGTAAATGATACATGTTTAGACTGATATATTTCATTTTATATTTTCACTCTTTGTGAGACCTGCTAACTTCAAAATATTTAGTAACTCCTAAACTTTAAATTGCCCTATCCACTCCAAGTCATCCACCTTAATTCCCTATTCCTCTTAAAAAAAATAAAAATAAAACCAAACTATCACAATTATGCAGTTCTGCTCTTAGAGCACTGAGAGAACTCAATACAGGAGATTGTCGCCATCCGAAAATTGACCTTAGATTTCCGAGGAGAGACACTGCTTTGTTTGTGGCTTTTTTGTAACCCTCAGATCCAGAGCAATTGAGTGTAATTCTTGTTCCCTCTAAGTTGAACGATACCTGTAGTTTTTCAGCCTACTGTGCTAGGATTTCAGTAGACTTTCTGATTGCAATGTACTGGCTAAGTAAAGGCAAGAGTTTCTTTTAGCTCTGAAAAGTCAGACATTCTACTCAGGCTTCTGACTCTGAAAAGATACCATGTTGACCCACAATCTAAAGATGTTTTAAGGTTAAATACCTTTAGATACTTTCCAAGTATTATATGAACAAATGATAGCCATCACCCTACAGTATTGTTTTCTTCAATCAGTAACTGGTTTTCAAACCCTATATTTTCTTTGTCCTGTTTTGGGCAGATAATCTACTTTGCTGGATAGTTTATCAGTTAAATTGACCAAATCCCTTTGGAAGGATATTAAATTTCCTCTCAGATGTGGTATTTACTTTAAATTGCAAGTCTGTTTGTCCTTAGAAGGAACACTAGAGATGCATTGTACTAATGATTGTTGTGCTATCTTTTCTTGCTGTGGTTAATAGTAATCATCTGTTTTCCTTCCTCTTTCCTGCTGCCTCTTCCTTTTCTCCCCTGTTTTCCCATGTACTTTTCTATTTATTAAATTGGCCTGTTTTTTTCCTTGGTTTCCTTTTTTTAATTTTGTGATCTCTTGCCCCACTCTGTCTTCCCCACTGCTTGGGTTCCATGTTGCTAGTTTTTATGTTCGCACGCTCATTATCACCCTTTTTTGTACTTCAAATCCCAGCAGCTGCCCAGCCAGGTTCCCGAGCACAGCCCTGTGGTTTGTGGGACTGTGGAGAGTGCTCATCTTGCTGCCAGCACCCCTGTCACTGCAGCTAGCGACCAGAAGCAAGGTTTGTGCTTGACTGTTTTCCTCCCTCTTATCTTTAGTCTTTTAATTAATTACATCACCCTCAGCATTTAAGAATGAGAGTAAAACATTTGAGGATTGTTTAGATATTCTTTAAACAAAGCTTTGAGATGGAAAAAAATCATATTTCTGTATCTTATTAATGTCTCACTGTCAATTTATATTTATAGATAAAAGCTTAGCTATCTTAAATGTTTTTGGGAGGGAATAAATTAGAATATATATTGCTTTACGAGAGCAATGCAGTTTTATTTGTATTTTCAACATGTTTCTATATATCTTGCTATTTTTAAAAGCATAACATATTTCTTCTTACAAGTTTGTGTTCTGTAGCCTCAGATGGAGATAGTGTAGAGTTCAAATCCTGGCTCCATCATACACCAGCTTGAGTGAGTCATACATTGTGTATCTCAGTTTCTTCAGTTACAGACTGGAATAAAGGAGATGTGCCTCACAAGGTTGTTGTGGGATGTGCCTGGTATATAAAAAGTGCTTGGTAAATTGAAAAAGCAACCACACTTAGGTCTCTACTCTTATTTGCCTTGAACAGGAAGTGCCATATGTTTGTTGGAATTAACACACATCAACTTTTGGATTATAAATAGAAAACACTAAGAGGAATCTCCTTCTAGAAAGTGTAATGTCATGGTCTCTCTTTACTGCCTAATTGGATTTAGATTGAGCTTGACTAAAATTGGGAGATAATTCTCACTACACAACAGGGAAAAGAAGCAAGTGATTTTGAACATGCTTTTATTTTCTGACCTCACTTTAAAAATGCATGGAAATCATATTTGTTTTATATTTTCTTGAATTATTCATTCCTCCAACCCCCTTAATATTACTATAGCTGGCTGTAAGGTAACATACGTTCTAAAAATTATTCTTCAAGAAGCATTTGGCAATATGCACATAATCCAGTGGGTTTCTACTCAACTGTCAGTGACACATAGAAACTTTTAGTATATGATTTTACTGTTTTTTTACAACATACAAGAATAACATTTTATTGAGTATTTTATTACTTGAGTCTAGTACATGTCAACCTGAGACAAGTTCTATGTTTTATTTTTTTATAAGAGTTTTAAACCAATAAAAATAGGTAATGAGCCTTGATTTGGCATGATTCTAGAAGTTGCACTGTCAAATACTTCTTTCAGAAGTGTTCAGAGATAGTGAAATCATATATGCCTGAAGGTAAATTTTTTAGTATTAAAGCATTTACTTTGCAAGAGTACAAGTTAGTTCATTGGTAATATGGAAGATCATTTCTCAGTGATATAGCAATTTTGAGTCAAATTCAGAATGTTTTTAATCTGAAAGGAGAATAATTTTGGTGGCATTCCTTTCAAAACTTGCTTTTGCACAGTGGTAATCCTTTTGTTAATTAGAATTATACTAAGCATATTGGATATTTACCATGGAAAGAGATCTTAAAACATATCCTCTATGTGAATGAGGCATGATACAGAGAATGTATAATGTTTTGATGATAATAGCACTAACCTGTTAAAATTTTTAGACATTAGATAACCTGTATTTTGGTCATATTTAGGTCTTCGTTTCCAGAAGGCAGAATGCTGAATTCTAGACTTCCTCTAAGTTTTTTATGATGAGTGAAAATTTGAATAGTAAGCACAGCAGTTCAGATTGATGTATGATAAAGATATGTGGGTGGATTGGAAAATGTTTTAGGTTAACTTGATGAAAAACTTGCATGTTAAAAATATTTTATAAAGCATATAAGTAACCTTTTGGGACTGCTATCTTCCTGTTAGTGCCAGTTTTTCTCCAGAAAACTCAGTAAATATTTTCTCATTCTTACCTGTAGCTTGCCAATTTATAGAATAGTTTTCAAAGTAGGTAGTTTTTTTTTTTTTTAAACTAAATGTATGTAATTCAAATGACATTAGAACAGGCTTACTATTTTTTAGAGAACTTTTTTTACATCTTAGAAATTAAAAATAGTTTCTTAACTATAGATTCCTTTTGAAATTAAAGTAGGATGCAAATGCTTTGTTTTCAAAAAGTCCTATACTACCCCCACAAACAACACTGTTCTCTACATTCAGATTGGTTTTTCTCTCTTAATGGAATGTTACTACTGAGAGTTTGCATGGGTATCAGGATCTCAATTTAACCCCAGAATTTCTACCTGCTTGAGCCACCTAAATACTTCTATTTCTATGAACCTTTTATTTTTCTTTTAATTGGAAGAACATGAGGCTTGAAATCATTTCCACCACTTGGTTAGTTATATGACCTTGGATCTCCAAATTAACCTCAAAAACCTTCCATTTCCCCATCCGTGTAATAGGAGCATAATAGTTTCTACCTCAGTGGTAGTTGTAAGAATTAAAGGAGACTGTGTATGTGTATAAATATATATATGTTCTTTGACCCAATTCCTCATACAAATGCTTTTTAAATGTTACCTGCCATTATAAAGCTTCCTATTTTCTCAGTTTTTGATGTGATTAGCTGAAATGGTTACATGAAGACCAAATTTCCAGACAAATATGCCATTTCTCATTTGTTTGTTACTTTATAAAGACAAAAGGAAGACTTCAGCTTGGTGTGTAGAGACAAAGTCTTTTAGATGCATTAAAATCATCAGCTAATTTTGATGATGTGTAGATAGATGATGATTATGTTGTTGGGGAAAGTCATTCATTGCAGTATTTTGAGGATATAGTTTGGGATATTAAATGCTATTAAATAACAAAAGAAGTTATTTGTGCCTCAGTCTTATATTAATGCCTTTTGGAATCATTTGACATGGAATTAGGTATTCGGTGAATGATACTCAATCGTAGTTCAGCCAGTTACAGCAGTGTTAGTTAGGGGGCTTCAGGCATTTCAGACAGTACTGTCCTCTGCAAAGTGAGACTGACGCCCCCAGATATCAGCAGGCTTAGCAGTTCTGGTCTCTGCCAATGAAATGACATTAGCTTCCTTGCAGTTGTGTGAGGGTCTTGACAGCCTGAGGGCGCGCATCTAAGTAGTTGGTTCTACTGCTAGAAGAGAATAGAAGGGGGAAGGTTTATTTTTCTCAGAAATAAGACATTCATTATAGAAATTATAGATAAGTAAAAAGAAAACATGTCTTTTACTTCATAATCCAGAACCATTGTTCATAAGCTGTATGCAATTTCAAATATGCATGTTAGTTTTCAATTTCTATTACCAAATTAGATTTATGTTTAACATAGTCTTGTCCCTGCTTTTCAAGAAACATCTTTTATTATAAACAACTCTCCTTATCAAATACAAACTTTAAAGCCTTTAAAAAATTTTTTATTGAGGTAATACTGGTTTACAACACTCTATATGACTTAAGGGTGTGGATTCATAACTCTTCAAATGTATGTCATGATAATAAGCCCACCACCAAAGTTCCCATAATCCTCTACCACAGTCTCTCAGGTCTCCCCCACTTCTTATCAGTAATCTCTGGTAGCCCCAGTTCTTAAAAGCTTGTTTTAAATGATTGTGTAATATGTCATTTTATGTCCAGGGCATCTTTTTAAAAATAAATCTTTTTATTAGATATTTATTCTGTCCCCCCTACCTTTTTTTTTGGGGGGGGCGGCTATTATACTGTTGCCTTAAATATTTCTGTCCTCTATCTTTGTTCACTTTTGCATGGTTATTACCTTAGAAAAAACTCTTAAGACGGGGAAGATGCCAGAGGGTGCACAAGGGACTGAGGTGATGGTGCACGGGTGAAATGGTGGTGGGTACCCCCTGGGGACTACAAATGATGTCAAATATAACTAATAAAAAAAAAATTCTTAAAGATGGAATTCCCACAAATTCCTATGGATGGCCAGATAGTATAGTATAAACATTTTACATGCAATATATTAGTTTGAACAAATCAAGATAGAGTTTATCATACTCAATAGCAATTCATAGTCTTAATAGTAAAAGTTTGTTTTTTGTTTTTGTTTTTAGAGATAGAATTATTTACATTTTGGCATAGAAGAACTGGGGTGTAGGCCAGAGGTGGGATGGTAGTGAGAGGATTCACCAGAGACAGAGTAGTGGATCCACTGAAATAACACTGCTTAGGGGAGCAGCAGGCAAAACAGAAGAGGTCTGCTGCACCATGTGGGTCAGTTTCCTGGCCGGGTTTAACGCAGGCCAGGGTGGTGGGCCATCACCCCGGTGGCACCAAGACTTAACCCTTAGGCCACCAGGGAGGCCCACATTTCTTTTATTATAATTCTTGTATACATTCTTGTATTACAACTCTAGTGAATGAAATAAAGTATTTACTTCAGAATGAGGAGTTCTCAATTAACATTTTTTGGTTTCTATTTTCTTCATTAATGTTAGATTTTTTTTCTCAAGACTATATAGAGACTTCAGTTCAGGGTCTGCATTTCTTTGATTTTTTTCCCCCCTTACTATCAGAATTTACTTAATATCAGAAATTTTATTTTTCCAAATTAATAATTGAATAGACTTACTCATATTAGATTATTAATTATCATTTTTGTTGCTTAATTAACTTTATCTTGGTTTCATTCAGTGGTCCTGAAGGATGTTATTCTGATCTACTTTTATTTCATCACCGTAGTAACAGGCAGCCCAGTTGTAGAAGCACTAGCCGCTGCTGCCCATAAATTAAAGTGAATTTGAAGGCGAGGAGTGCCTTTGCACTGAATGAAATGGAAATAGCCTCTAACAGTTCAATGGTGGCATTTACCATTTGTTTCTCTGGTTAGAAGAACATAGTTTCTTGGCAGACTTAACTGCAGTTTATTTTTAATATTCCTTTTCACTGACGTGTGATGATTTGTGGCAGAGAAAGTGAAGTCCCTTTCATTTAGATTGTCTCTTAATATTTTTAAAAATATTTATTTGCAATCGATGAACATAATCACAAGTATCTGTTGCCGCAGTGCTAAAGAAGTGAGAGAATAGGTGCCAGTCTAAATCTTCATTGCTTTTATCATTTCAGCGAGAATTACTTGGTAGTTTAACTGGAATTTTTAGAATGTGGACATTTTCATGAATTAAAGTTCCTTTCATTTTTCTGGCACCTTCATTACGATTATCAGTTTTCCTTCAATCTCACTCTCATTCATTGTCTACTTAGAAATTTCGGACATATGTATATATATTAGTTTGAACATTAGTTTTTATACATATATATATAAAGTGTTCTTTTTTATTGGGTTTTATTATCTGAATATTAACTTTGGTTTTGCCTTAAACAATCTTTTAAGAATTGAAGATCAAAG
Organism: Galemys pyrenaicus; assembly: GCA_019455555.1. NCBI lineage: Eukaryota > Metazoa > Chordata > Mammalia > Eulipotyphla > Talpidae > Galemys > Galemys pyrenaicus. Next base: position 2,834,185 of record JAGFMF010012145.1, on the reverse strand, counting down.
ATAAATTTCCACTTTTTGCCTTAACATTATTTGTGGCTATTTTCCTCTTGAAAAAAAGAAAGTTTATTTGAATTAATTTCTAAGTTAATTAATTTTTAATTAAGTTTTAATTAATTTCTAATTAATTTCTAAGGATTTTTATGTTTAGGAACTTGATTTCACTGATAACTTCATTGATATGAAATTACATCATGGTGGGTTCTGTTAACAAGCAGTTTTTCATACAAATAGTGCACATTATTTAAAAAACTGCTCAAAATATAGAAACAGAATAAAAATATCAGTGTCTAATAGTATAATTTTGGTTATTTCCCTTAAACTGTCCTACTACTTTAGTGTATTGTAAGTAGAAAAATTTTCTTCAGGGAACACGATATGGTAACAATAAAGGGCTCTCAAAGAAAAACCTATCTCCACCCCAAGAATGGTTTCACTTCAGTTTTGATGAACTTATCTATTGTATTTTTTGTATTATCATTTGGTGAATTGATTGCTTCTGTTACTACAAAATATACTTTATATGTATTGGAGACAAAATTAGTTGGTATACCTAAAAAATAAAATATGACAGTGTTTTTGAAATGGCAGAAGTCTAATATTTTGGGTCCCCTGATTAGAAGAAGTCTAATCATGGGTGCCCATGATTTAGGTAAGAAATTTAAAGAATTCATCCAGGATAATAAAATATGGTCTCTAATGAAAGAATTATTCTTAAAAAAACTTCTATTTTTTTGTCCACAGAAGAGAAGCCAAAGCCAGATCCAGTGTTAAAATCTCCTTCCCCAGCCCTTAGGCTAGTCCTTAGCGGAGAGAAGAAAGAACAAGCAGGCCAGGCCTCTGAGACTGCCGCAGTAGAATCTGTACCAGAGCTTCCTCTGCCTTCATCACCTGCCTCTGTTTCTCCAGTTGCTCGAAATACAATTGCTTCCCCCATATCTGCTGTTCTGAGTAGCCAACCAATATTCACCACTTCTATAGATGACAGATGTGAACTTTCTTCCTCAAAAGAAGATACAGTTCCTACACCCAGTTCCACATCATGCACAGAATCATCAGATCCTTCACGAACAGATGAAAATGATGACGATATATGCAAGACACCTTGCAGTGTAGCACCTAATGATACTCCACTAATTTCTAGTACTAACTTAATTAATGAAATGAATGGAGTTACTGAAAAGTTACCTGTCATGGAGAGCATTGTGGAAATAGTAAAACAGGAGGTGTTACCTTTGACTCTTGAATTGGAGATTCTAGAAAATCCCCCAGAAGTAATGAAAGTGGAATGTGTTTCAGCTCCCATAGCCCCTTCTACAGTTTCTTCTTTTTCTCCATCTTCTCCAACTCCTCCAGTATCTCCTCCTTCCACACCAGTTACTGTTCCTATTGCTGCCACTAATGTTAGTTCTGCTGGTGCTCACACCACAGTTCAGAGAGTCTTAGAAGAGGATGAGAGCATAAGAACTTGCCTTAGTGAAGATACAAAAGAAATTCAGAGCAAAACAGAGGTAGAAGCAGATGGGCAAACAGAAGAGATTGTGGATTCTCAGAACTTGAGTTCAAGAAAATGTCCTCTCCCAGGTAAGATGTTCTGCCCTTAACAGTCATATGATTGCCGAACATGAAAAAAATCAGTGTTTGAGTTATTTTTTAACTGGCTATTTTCCTTGCTTCAAAAAAAAAAGAATGCTGAAATTCCCAGTCTGGTATCCCCACTGGTGTGTTTATGTTTTAGGGCAGCCTACGAAAAGTATTACTCCATTGTCTAAAAGTGCAAATGAAACTTACAAATATACAAAATGCCTCCAGTGTATACGTCATATCATGGTTTCTTGACTTTCTGTTTTGAGGGGGGAGAAGGGTGTCTTACTCATATGAATCAGCTCCTCAGTGGTTGTGTTGCTTTGGGGTTAGGAACATAGTTTATAATTCCTAATCCTATCTTCTCAGAATTTTAAAACTCAGTCAATTCTATACTTATAGTATATTCCTGTGTAAGACTCTTTATTTAGAAAAATAGTACAGAATGTCAAAGGTCTGTGACTAGTTCTGAAAAACAGAAGTGCTTTCTCTGATTAACTTGCAGATATTTCTAATGCCACTCTACTTTTTCATTTAAAAATTTCAATTTTTCCTGTAACATTTTACTGTTAGTGAAATTAGTACTACTCAAAGTATTTTTCCCAATTCAAAATGATTTGTTGGTTTTTTTAAAAAGATTTATTTCTTTATGCATACGAGAGCTGGGGGACAGGCTCCAGAGGCACAGGAGGTGAGGGGAGTCACCAGAGACAGAGTGGGGAGCAGAACAGGCAGATGGACTGAAATACATTGCTGAGGGGACCAGCAGGCGAGGCAGGAGAGGTCTGCTGTGTCATGTGCGTTCCCTCCCCAGCCAGGGATCGAACTTGCACTGCTCTGCAGTGGATGCTTCACAGTGCGGTGCTCAACCCGCTGTGCCACCAGGGAGGCCCTCAAAATGATTTGTTTTAATGTTGCATCCCCTAGAATCATAGGAGCTAACCGTTGAGTTTTAAAATATTTAAAAGTTATCTGGGTTTTATCAACTACTCTAAAGTCAGTAACCCATAAGATTATGACTTTTAACAAATCAGCATAGCCCTTTTGCTGCAGTATTGTCTTGTGCTGTGTAACCACCCTCTAAAATCCTGCAAGGTTAAGTTTTATGCTTTGACAAATGAGTGCTCCCTCTGTCTATTTTGACCTGTCCAACTGATAGGTAAACTTGAAAAATCAAAAACCGTATCCCTACTTTTAAGTTGTGTTTTTGCCATGCAACTCTGTTCTTGAGGCAGGTTCTTCTTGAATGTCAGTTTGAGGTGTTCGGGGCCTTGAAACTGTAGAACATCTAGTTTAACATAGTTAACTGGAACAGAAAGGCAAATAATGTAAGACATTTGGGAGGCAAAAATCTATCATAAAATGTTTATACATCACCAGTTTCCTCAGAGGAAACTGGCCACTACTGGTTAATCTGTACTGCATCACTTTTCATAGTACCTTCACCATTATAGGAAACTTCTTCCTTGATAAGGCGATGAGCTAGGCTCTGTGTGTGTGTGTGTGTGTGTGTGTGAGTGTGTGTGAGTGTGTGAGTAGCTCTTTGAAAAAATAATCTTAGTTTTGTGTGATTGCAGGTGAAACACTGACCCACTCCCCCTAGGATACTTCCTTACTTGAGAAAATTTGTTTGATACTTCATTGTTTTCTTTCATTTACCCACCAAAGAATTGTCATTCAACTAGTGATGTGATTGTCCCAAAAATAAGAGGAGTTACTGAAGGCAATGTTTAAAAAGCATCAGAACAACTAACTGAAAGAAAAGAAAGCAATTATAGGTAATGCAAGTTAAACTATACCTCAAAACTGAAGTTAAGTGTAAAGCTGACCCAGCACCAAAATCTTACTTCCACTCACCCATGGTTCTGATTCATCTTTTAAACTGTTTGTCACTTGGTATCCTGGTACTGCAAAATAATTGCTCAGGAATAAATGGAGAAACACATTTTTGGGTTAAGTAATCTTCAAACCACAGTATATTTTTCAAAATGCAGATATTCTTGGAGTAATTACTGTGCTTCACGGGCACCTTTGTGAAAACTCTCAATTCTTTAACAGTAAACCAGAGGATACCTTGAAAAGAAATAGCTATCTTTTGCATGGGTAGGGATGAGGTAGAGGTTAGTGATGTCAGGAGGTGAAGTGTCTTACCATTCTTCTAGTTTTATCGTTTTTTTTAACCTTTAAATGTGTTTTATAGGAACTGGAAGTTCTTTAATTTCCCTTTATATATCTTACATTCTTCAAAGTCTAACATGCAGAGCGATAGGGAAGACCCACCAGGCACCAGTGTCCCCCAGACACACCTGGAACACCTCTGACCCAGTGCAGGGGTCAAAGCCACACCCAGCAGAAGCTCCACTCATAGCAGCACAGCCCTAAAAGCAAAGTACGGGGCAACAGAAGAGCACAAAAGGCCACATGAGACCTTAGTGGGATACAACACCAGAGAAAGAAAACAAATATCCAAAACGAAACACAGAGCCATGGAATATCTGCTCTTCCTATCAGATACAGAATTTTTTAAACTTGTCATAAGTTTAAGAATCCAAGACATATAGACATAGGAAGAAGAGAATGAAATGATGTAATTGGAAAACTGAAGTAGAAAATGCCAGCCAAGAATGTTGTGTCCTTCAAGTCTCTCCTTCAGATATGAAGGAGAAAACTAGATCTTTGCAAAAACTAGAACCTTCCCCCACAGAAGAAATACTGTAAGGGTTCTCATATCTAAACTGATGAGAGGAACATGCTCAGAAAACTGAAAAATGAAATAAAAAGAACCACAAAATTAAGGTAAAAATGGCAGCAGCATACTTCCATATACCAGTAATTACTTTAAATGTAAATGGACTGACACACCACTTAAAATATGCAGACTATCTGGTTGGATTAAGAAAAAAAATACATCTTTTTACTGTTTACAGGAGATGTACCTGAGTTTCAAAGATAAAGTCTCAAAGTAAAGGGTTAGATAACAATCCTATAAGCAAATGGGACTCAAAGGTAGGCAGGGACAACTATACTTGTAACAGACAAAATAGATTTCCAGTCAAAAATGGTAATTAGATTCTGAGATAGACACTATATAATGATCAAGGGAAAAATACATCAGGAAGACATAATACTACTCAACAACAAATATTCACCAAGTAAAGAACCACCAAAACATACTAGGCAACTACTGTCAACTATGAAAACAAACACATTTAGAACAAATACATTTGTGGCAGGATCTTCAATACCCCATTCTCATCAATGGATGGATCAGTGATAGATTTAATGAGACAGAAAATAAATAGGGATACAGTAGCCTTAAAGAATTGGACCACGTGGGCCTGATAGTGTGTTGTTGGAAAAGTCATGATGAAGTTTTTTCTGTTTTTCAACGAAAAAAAATACATCATGACTCCAACAATCCAGTAGATATCTTTAGAGAACTGTATCCCAGAAAAAGCATAATACACATTGTTCTTACTCATAGTATATTGTTCCTTTGTATATTTTGAAAATTTATTTTATGAACTCATCTTTAACAAAGCTTGATGTAGATTAAGAGCAAGTCCTCCCAAAGCAGGTTTGTGTTTAACTCATTTACCATGACTTGGTGAGAACATTAGCTGAATCTGAACTAAATTTGAGTTTCGTACCCTAAAACCATACTCATCCCCCAAGGCGCATTACCTGTAGTTACAGATGTTCAGCACGTAGCAGACCTTCTCCATGCAGTTGATACCAGTCAGCTTTTTTTTTTTAATCAGTGTTGGGTCACTGATTTATTTGGATATATACTATTGTTTTATCTGCCTTTTCACTAAAGCGATCACTCTTTTAGGAGTCTTAGGATTTTTGTAATAATTTTAGCTCTGTATCTTTACTTTGTAGGGTTCCAAAATCTCACATTTTCCCCATGTAAGTGTTAAAAAATAAACTCAGTTGCAGGGATCGACACATCTCCAGTAGTGTGTTGGCTGTAGCACCAGCAGCAGCTAGTGTTGTTTATGTGAATTCAAGACGTTTCCTTAATATTCCCATCAACTCAGCCAAGTTTGACATCCAGATTCTGTAGGTTGCCAAATGAGAGATTTATTTGTCAAATGGAAGTATGGTTTATATTTTGGGAGTTGTTAATAAAATACTAATCCCTATAGCCAATCATATCTTTTAGTTTCTATTCACTGTAGTATAAAAAGGAGCATACCTTAAGTCAGAAATGGATGTACTAGTAATATCTTGGATTTGTTCTAAACTATGAGATTGAAAACCAGAGAAATAAAAAAGTCTTTCATTTTGATAGACTGAGACAGATTCATTTTAAAAACCATGTTCTGAAGGTTAGCAACAGGAATAGTGAATTAAAATTTATTTTTTCCTTTGCTCCATTTACATCTTCTGTGATGTATTTGAAATGTCCCTGGAAGATTTCATTACTGGGGTTAAAAATAGATCACCAGTGACTTGAGAGTCCCACAAACCTAATCCCTCTCAGTGTGTACCTTTACACTTTAACTTCTTATATTCCTATAGAGAAATATACTCTGAGGTCTTGGAAAAAATTTTTTTACATGTTCCTGATTCAGTGTCATTTGTCAAGTCTAGTAGACTGTTGGCTTCCTGTTTCAGAGACTTGAGTCTGAGTGATTCTTAGGAACAGGTGAATTAATATCAGTGTTTTTTTTTCCCGCCTTGTGTGCGAAAATATTTATAACAAAGCTGCCAGAAAGAATATTTCTGCCATGTCATTTCTGCTTTCTTTTTGCCTTCCACAGCGAAGTCTTAAGCAATACTTAGGCAAATACTGGTACAGTGTTGGATTCTGCCCTTATGCAGTAGAGTGAGCCCAGGCAAATGGTGGTGCCGGCCAGCAGGTGCGGGGGGCCAACCCAGTGGCAAGCCTCTTGCACAGCCCCTCCTAACCTCTTCATGTGGGATACGCTTTCTTAGTATTTTCATAATAGCATCTTTTCTTTATATTATCATGCATCTTAATTTCATCTATTGGGTATTAATTTAGTCATACATATTTCCATAGAAATTCTTGGTTCAGACTTTAGCTCGCTTTGCCCCAGACTCCATAGTTTAACCTACCATCCCTCTCCCCATCTCCACCCCCACCCAAAAAAACAACTGTCATTTGTACATACTTGCTTTTTCTAGACTGACTAATCCAGATGGATTAGGGGAACCTTGTTCTCATTGATTCTCTTCGGAAACACTTTGTCTTGCTAAAACATACTTTCTCCCAGTCTCCATTATCCATCTCTTTATCTTGCACAACAGTCACAATAGCTATTTCCAATACTTTTTTCAGTGTAATTTTCTCTACTATTGCAGAAAAATGTCCAAGGTCTGTTTCCTATTGCTCCATTATAAGTACTTGGTAATTTAGTTGTAATCATACCAGTCTTTTTATTTTTCACATTTATACAGTCTTTTTTCCACCATTTGAGGAATTCATTTTAGGGTTTAAACAATTACTCCTGGGATACAGTTATTCCTAGTTGGCTGCTACCAAAACAAGCCATTTTGTGGTAACTTGGGTTTCTCAGTCAAAGTAAGAGTTCTAATACATGGATTCTCTTATTTCAGATTTCTATTCTAACATGCTTTCCACACTGATGTAAAATTCTTTTGCATTTTTGGGATTCAGGGATTAATCACTTATGCATGTGACCTTGGTTCAAAGGGAGATGTGAAAGCACCTGTTTTCAGCAAAAATAGTTGATGAGGGTATACTGTGAGTCACTGTTCTAAGCACTTGAAATTCATCAGTGAAGAATTCAAAGATGTCTGCCTAGGTTTTATGTTAGAAAGTTACAAGTTCTGGGCCTCTGTGGTGGCACAGCGGGTTGAGCATCTCACTGTGAAGCATCCGAGGCACAGCAGCGCAAGTTTGATCCCCGGCCAGGAAGGGGACCCACATGGCGCAGCAGACCTCTCCTGCCTCACCTGCTGCTCCCCTCAGCAGTGTATTTCAGTCGATCTGCCTGTTCTGCTCCCGCCTCTGTCTCTGGTGAATTCACCTCCCGGGACTGTGGCCTGTCCCCCAGCTCTTGTATGCATAAATAAATAAATCTTTTAAAAAAAGAAAGAAAGTTACAAGTGTTGTATAAACCTAATAAGTTGGGTGAGGAATGTTGGAGTATTTTAAAAAAAGGTGAGACTTAAGCAAAGATGGAGGAGGAAGTTTACCAAAATTTGTCACTTTTTCCCTAATCTTTTTTCCTTTTGGGAAATAGCCATTATACCCCATTTTCTTTCTTTTGAATTCCAGTAGACTGAGCACTACAAGATAAGATCACACCACTGTGAATTAAGTGCCTGTATAAATTCATGTTCTCCACCCCCAGAAATTATTTTTATGACCTTTCAGATAAAAAATTTCTCAGCTCGGGCCCTCCCTAGTGGCGCAGTGGTTAAGCAACGCACTATGAAGCAAACTGCAGCCACTGCAGCATGAGTTCGATCCCTGCCCCCAGCCGGGGAAGTGACCCACATGGCACAGCAGACCTCTCCTGCCTCGCCAGCTGCTCCCCTCAGCAGTGTGTTTCGGTTGATCTGCCTGTGCTGTTCCCCACTCTGTCTGGTGGATTCTCTCACCCCCTGCTCCTCTGGCCTGTACCCCTGTGCTTGTATGCATAAGTAAATAATTCTTTTTTTTAAAAAAATTTCTCAGCTCAAAACTCCTTACCCTCAGCAGATGACTTTGTGTCTTTGTTTAGAAAATTAAGGGCACTGAGCTCACCTTTTTCAACTTTCTACACAAGCTACACTGTCTCATTCAATCATCCATCAGTCTTGCTGTCCCTTATAATCTCATATTTTCGCTGCCTCTCCACAGACTTCATTGTAAATACGCTAAAGTTGCTGTCATGCCGAAAACCCTCCTTCTGTCTTCACGTGTATTTAGTGACCATTTAAACTTGCTCTTGCTCTTCTAGTTGAACTTCCCTTTGTAGGATCACCAGTGGATATGTTTATCTTATTCATCTTTTTTATTGCGTTCAACACTATTGTTCTCCTTTTTTTCAGTTAGATATATTGAGTATAACTTAATGCAATGAAATTCATTTTTTAGCATTCATTTCTGTGAATTTTGGTAACAGTTACAACACAATAAAAATATAGAATTCATCATCCAAAAAAATTCTCCTCATATTGAGTCATTTTTAAATCTCTTACTATCCAAATCATTCTTCATGAGTGATTCCATGTTCTGAATGGTATATAATTCCCAAAAAACTAATGACCTCCAAATTTTAATCTCCATTCCAGCTTCTCTTCTGAGCTTCAATCTTATCATTTCAGTTGCCTCCCAAGTAGCTTCACTTGTAAATCCAAGAATCCTCTTCAAAGTGAACATGTTCAACACTAAAGTAATCATCCAGTCCTCTAAATCTCTTCTTATATCTGTGTAGCTCTGGCTTTGTGCCTCAAGTCATTGTTGATGAATTTCTCTCTTGAATCACTTTTCTTTCACATACATCTAACAAGGGTCTGTGATTTTACCTGGTATCTTTATTGATTCTGAATCCTCCTCCCATCTCCTTCTACCACCATGGACTTAAACGGGTACTTCTGTGTGGATTTCTCTCATTTCCCTGACTTCAGTTTGCCCCCTGTAGGTTCATTCTTTGCCAAGCAGTCATCTCTCTAAAATGTAGATCTGACCTTTACACTCTTCTTTCACATCTTAAACCCTTCAGAGTGTTTGGTGGCAGTGAGAACATTCAACTTTTAGACTCTAAGCTTCTCACTTTTTAGTTGTAGTAAAAAAAATTTCTGAGATATATGCATAGGCTGTGAATGTAACTTTTTGTTTATTTGATTAAACACCGCAGTAAAGAGTAGTAGTGTTTAAGATCAGGTCAGGAGAGCCCCTCTAAAATGTCTGTGCCTGTTGGTTTTTGTTACCTTGGGCTAGTCTTGTCTGTGTTACTCTGGGCAAGTTCTTCACACCTATGAGTCTATTTTTTCATGTGGAAAGTACAGTTAGTAACAGTATTTGCTTCATGAAGTTGTACTGAAGATGAAATGCGATGCATACGCAGAGTGGTAAGCACAGGGTCTAACATGACGTGTGACTTACTCTAAGAGTAAATGTTAAGTATTATTAAATAAATCAGTTGAGACTCAGATGTTCCTTCAGACTCTTCCATATAGAATAAATTGGATGTGATGGTCTCTGCTCTTGGGAATTTATGTTCCAGTATATATTCTTGAGAAGCTCAAGAAGGTGGTAGCATCTGAAAACTTCATAATTAAATCCTGAGCATGAGCTGGTAAAATCTCTCTGTCCCTGTACATTGATTAAAATTTCTGCCTACTCTGTCATTTAATATTCACAATGGTCAGGCACATCTTAAGTGACCTCTGCTATCATTTGGAAGGGAGAGGGGCTGCTTAGAACAGTGAATTTTTGGAAGAGTCTGTACCATTTATTGAAAATCTTACAGAATCCACTAAAGTAGTGGTTAGGTTGGAAGTAGGAAATTAGGAAGAAAGACAAAAAAAAAGAAAACAAAAGGCTGGGGGAAAAGTGAATGGAACATCAGGTGATAAATGAGAAACAAAAAAATGTTATTTGGCCACTAAAAGGAGTTAGTGCTGATATATGCTACAATATAAATGAACCTTGGAAACATTAAAAAGTCACAGAAGAACATATAATGCATAATTTTCATTTTTATGAAATTTCTAGAATAGGCTGATCCTTAGTGATGGAAAACAAATTATTGGTTGCCAGGGGTTGGGCAGGGATGAAAATGGGGAGGAAATGTTAAAGAATATAGACTTTCTTTTGGGGGTGATGAAGATGTTCCAAAATTGGTGGTGATGGTTGCACAACCATCACTGTGCTGTAAAACCACTAAATATGTACTTAAGTTGTAAACGTTATAATACGGGAATTTATATCAGTACCACTGCTATTAAAAAATGAATAGGCCCATGAGTGGTTGTGGTTATGAGTGTAATGATCTATCAGAGGCATCAGCCTAGGAACTTAATGCTAAAAGCTTAATGTTAAAAGTGAACCAGATTTTCGGGAGTAAGTGCTTAGAAATTTAGTAATTAGGTTTCAACAAAAACACCATCATCTATCACACTAGACATAAAGGAAAGTTGGATACAACCGAAAAACCATTTGTCCTTTGATGTATGAACTGTGTATTACTTTTATTTTTAGTCCACCTTACTGTTTTGCAGTGGTTATAGCTTACCTGAGTTTGAGGAGTTGCTCTCAGGTAGGTGTTAAATGCACTACCACTGCAGTAACTATTCTAGGCACATTGTTGATGTCACAAATGTGGAACACCTGACTGGACCAGGGAACTGAGGTCGTTATTTATGATTGACGCAGATAAAGGATCTGTTTCTTAGAGGCAATTTGAAGAAATTGAATTTCTTTTGTATGTAATTGTGTCTTGTATATTGTTGCTTCACTCAAGTTGTGTTCTCCGATTCTCCCTATGACTACTACCCAGGACCCTATGACTTCTACTTTAGGACCTTTTTTATCCTTACAGATACTTAATCCTTATATCCTTAATCCTTATAGACACTTAATCCATTTGTACAACTCCCTCTACTTTCTAGTCCATTTCATAGACTCTCATGTTATTAACTGCTACAGATCTCTCTGCATTTAGACTTCTCTTGAAAAGTACTTAAGCACACATTTCCCAGAGCAACCCAGAAAATTAATTTTGTTTCTGTATGTATTTGTTTGGGAGTTATAGAGACAGAATTGTTTTAAAGATGTAAGCTGTAGACTCTCAGGTCAACCCTGCAGACACTGTGAACAATTATCTCTCCCTCTATTCTTTTTTTGCCAATGCTGCATACCCATCTATAGGCGCCAGTTCCCATACTGTTGCTTTGATACACTGTCTTCTCAACTTAGGCCATATTCTTGAACTTCCTAAAAATTAAGTTTCTAATATGACTATCTTTACACAATTTTCTATTTTAATAATTCCTTGACTCTTAATACCTAAATGTAATTATGTCAATTCAGGACAGACTTTTGTTGGTGTGGATTGATTATTTTTTAATATGACAACTCAAATGTCTTTTCTAATAGTAAATTTATCAGCACTGTTTATTAACTTTGTTAATCCTCACAACTGCCCTGCCATCCTGTTTCATAGACGAAGAGACTGAGGCACAGAGAAGATTTATACAGTTAGTAATGTTCAAGTTCCACAGCTAGTAATCATCATGACTTCTCTGTATTGTAGATAAATCTTACTTCAGCAATCAAAATTTTAAAAGAATTCTTATAAATATGATGCCTCTCTCCCCACATTTCTGTGTGTACCAGAATCCATACATGTAACCTAAGCTACACCTTAGTATCTAATGCATCATTTAAAAAATAAAAATAGAAGTCATTATGGTAACATTCAGTATTCAGGGAGATATTTGATAATATCCTGAAGGTATTAGGGTTTTTATAACAATAATCTTATTAGCAGTTGTTAATTGATTCAACAAATACTTGTGAGTCCAAGAGTTACCATAACTTAAATTAGTAATTATGAACTATTATTGTTAAATACAGAATTCAAATAAGATTTGAATGATATTGTTAATGTTTAAGTTCAGTATATCTGGTTAGATAGACATTCCTTTTGAAATTAAGATAATTTCATTAATTATACAGCTCACATTAAAGCATGTTATAACCAAAGTGTGGCTTTCTCGTACATGTTGCAAGTGGAGTCTGTTCTCTTTTCAAACCATACCAAGATTTGGAATACCATGTACAATGTGAAAAACTTGAAAAGACTGTTCATTCACACATATGATTCTGTGTACACCAGTATTTTTTAGAGGATAGGAATACTTAATGGAATACTTAATGATTTCTTTGGGGAGAGAGACCTGGGAACATGAAGAGAAAGAAAAACTCTTTCACCTTTTCATTTGTTCTGGTATTTTTTTTTTTGCCCGCAAGTATGAATTACTTTAAAACAAAGTAAGTTTAACTATAAATTTTGCAGCTAGGTTTTTTTGAATTCAAGTGATAATTATCTCATGAAACATGGATTTTCAAATTTCAGAGATATTAATCTGTTTTTGGTAATTTATAATATTCTTTATGCCCCTACTCATCTGGTACTATTCTTTTAAAAAATGTACCGGTGGCTTACAACATGGTGTATGTTTTTAGGGAGTGCAGATTTATCCGTCTTCTGTGTCTGTGTCACGGGACCGTACTTAGCACAGATTGCTGATAACCTCCTCCGTAGACCATTGCTCTGCTCTTTGTCTCCACTTTCCCCTCTCCCTCTTTTTTTATGTGAAAGACGTTGACCCAGGTGCAGGGCATCTGACTGAATGTCTTGATGGCAGGTCACCTCAATTCTGTCGTCACAGCCCAAGGATTTGATTTTTTTTTTTTTTGTCTGTTTTTCTATATTTCACATGGGTAAAATCATCCATTATTTTTTTTCTCTCTGACTTAACGTCACTTAGCATAATCCCCTCTGGTTGCATCCATCTTGTTGCGTAGGACACTGGGGCTGTTCCCACACCTTGGCTACTACAGAGTGTGCTACAGTGAACTCAGAGGTGCGTGTATCTTTTCAACTTAGTGTTTTCCTATATTTTGGCTAGGTATTGAGAAGAAGGAATGCTGGATCATATTATACATCTAGGTTTTACTTTTTGAGAAACCTTCATATTGTTTCCCACCAATAATAGTGTATAAGGTTTTCTTTTTCTTCACACCCTTGCCAACATTGTTTCAGGTCTTTTTCATATTGGCCATTCTCTTAGGTCTGAGATATCTTATGATGGTTTTCATTTACATTTCCTTTATAATGACTGATATGAGCATTTTTTCATTAGCTGTTGGCTATGTCTGGGTATCATTTTGGAAAAGTGTCTTTTCAGATCTTCTGACTTTTTCTTTTCTGAAAAAGTACAGTTTAATTTAAAAAAATCACATTTTAATTATTAATGAATCACAATATGATTCATTTTAAACTTTCCCATTGGGTCTTTCACAGGGAAGTCAGTTTCCCATTGAGTCCATATCGCCTTAAGATGCACCCACTGAGCCGAAATAGCTGAGCAGTACAACTGCTTCTCAGGCTTGAAACAGCAGTGTTGGCTTTCCAGGTGACTTAAAAAGCTAGTTTCTTCCTGAGCAGATAAACTCTGGAATCTGCTTTGAGTCCGTGCAAGTTGTTGGGCATCAGCTTCGCCCATAGGGCACAAAGACAGGGAGGTGTGTCAATGCTTCAGTAATAGTTTCATCTCCCTCAATCCTGTATACTCTCCTACACATTACACACTCATATTGGTCCAGTTTGAAAACCCCACCAGCTGTGGGGTTGTCATCACCATCATCCGGGATATCATCTTCGTCTAAGACAAAGGCTCTGACCAACCAGGGTTTATCAGCCAAGTCTACTGGATAAAACTGAATGTTCTGTTCACATCTAAGATGACTTTCCATCTTGAAAGGTGTAACGTGAAGTTTACTCTCACAATGCAGTTAAGACACTTAGGCCTCTTGCAGTCTGGGTCAGTGACTATTACATCAAAAATATCCTGAAATACGGGTCTCCCTGGTGGCACAAGGAGTTATGCCGCAGCACTGTGATGCTGTCCACAGCCACTGCAGTATGAGTTTGATCCCCGGCCTGCAGGGTGACCCATATGATGCAACAGACTGCTCCTGTCTCACCCACTGCTCCCCACAGCAGTGTATTTCAGTAGATCTGCCTGTTCTGCTCCCCACTCTGTCTCTGGTGAATCCTCTCACCTCCTGCTACTCTGGCCTGCACCCCAGTTCTTGAATGCATAAATAAATAAATCTTTTTTTAAAAATCCTAAAATAGGATCCCACTGTGGGGAGAAGGTCAGAAAAGCTGCAGAAGGGTTGTTTGTATGGCCATGACTGTAGGTATCTATGTCAGTTCATATAGAGGACAGGAAAGGAGAAAAAGTAGTGCCTGAAAAGTGACAGCAAAGGGATAGCTCTTCTGCTCATTTTTTTAAATTGGGTTATTTGTTTTTGTTGTTCTTGAGCAGTGGGTTATTTAAAACGTTTAGATTGTTAACTCCTTGTTGGAAGTGTGATCTGCAAACATCTTCCATTCAGTAGAATTGTTTTTTCATTTTGATGGTAGTTTCTCTCGCTGTGCAGAAGCTTTTTAGTTTAATGTAGTTCCATTTGTTTGTTTTTGTTATGTTTCCTTAGCCATTGAGTAGAGACTCCAAAGACATTTCTATGAAATAGATCACCTTATGTTTCTTTTTTCTTTGGTTTCACGTTGTTAAATCCAAGCCTTTAATCCTCACTTAATATTGTAATGTGAAGGGAAGGATGAAAGTAGTCCTTAAAAATTTTTCATAGAAATTTCTAATACCATTTGTATCAGATCAGTTTTTCATAGAAACAGAATACTTAAGACCAAAGTTTAGGTACGTGATTTGATTTATGACTTTGTGCTATTTAATTTAGCAAACATTGAAACAACTATAGTTGGAGTATATGCGTGCTGACTTTTTCCTTCAAGTTTTAATAATAGACTCTAGATATTCTCTAAAATTTGAATTTATTTTTAGAGGAATTGTAACAAATACTTTTTGATTCCATATTTTGGAACATTAGGGAAGAATATTTAAATTAGAAACTTGCATTGAGATTTTAGAGAAAGGAAACCAAGAAATATGGATGGCTTAAAGACGTTTTTTATAGTATGCCAAGAGAGAATTTGATCTATTTTTGGTAGAAAATCCGGAATTTAATTGAGGAGAATTAGATTGATTTTATTCATTCAGACAGTGTTAATTTGTACCTACTGTTAAACAGAACCTCTTCTTACCTGCAACTCAGACATGACTTTTCATTGGGAACTTGATATTAAAGAGAGAGATATGGCTGTATAAAACACAGGTAGGAAAGGTGAACAGCCGAGGGAGTCAGCAATTGCAACTGTTAAGGTGTGTGTTATTACTTGTGTTTCCCTTAAATTGAGGTCTGGAAAGCTGACTCTGTACTGTGTAAACTGCAGCATTGTGGACACATTGATGATTAGATTTTTTTTTTTCCATCCACATTCACATATTCAAAGGGATAGACGATTTATAACTATGCTTTCTCTGGAAAAAGATCTAAGAAGTGAGAGTGTAAAAGGTCTTTCTTTTTGACACCAGAAAAAAATTGAAAATGTGCACCTTCTCTGACTAGTGAGGGAATGAGTAATTATCTACTGAAGAGAAATAATATTGTTTACCAATAAGGAATCTTTAATAAAAGTTGTTTTCAGGGGCCTCACTGGTGGCATAAGGGGTTCACTGCAGCTCGAGTTCGATCTCTGGCCAGGGAGCTAACCTACATGATGCAGCAGACCTCTCCTATCTCACCCGCCGCTCCCCTCAGCAGTATATTTCAGTAGATCTGCCTGTTCTGCTCCCCACTCTGTCTCTGGTGAATCCTCTAGCCCCCTGCACCTCTGGCCTACACCCCAGTTCTTGTATATATAAATAAAATAAATCTTAAAAAAATATTTTACATACTTACAGATGTAATGTGGATATAATCTTGTTTTACGTTTTCCACCTTTAACCTTAGCATAATCTTTTAAAAAACGTTTTTTTGCCTATTTGCATAATAGTCAAATATTGCTACTAGAAGTAACTCATAAAATAGTTTTATGAATAAGTTTCTGTCAGTAGATGTGAAATTTCAGCAGTCTGACTCCATCTTAATGTGAAATTTCTAAAGATTAGTCAAGTTTTTTTCTTTTTTCTACTTTGGATGAGTTCATTTTTAAGTCATGTTTATCTAGTACTTTTATAACATTTCATTGCCTATTATTTTTAAACTTTTATTATCTACCTTGTGATTGCTAACTCTCACATTGTTCTTTTCATAACTTTACCAGCGTAATAAAAATTTATGTAGGAATCTGTTAGTTAACAGAGTTGATTGTTGGGACAGGTCTTATTGGAACATCAGAACTATAAAGGTTTAAATTCTTGTTTGCAGTTCACTTTAAAAAGATTAGAAAAGTAAATAGACATCTATAATGTGACTTTTAAATGCTAGAAAGAGGGTGAAACTAGAATTATTTAGTATATACAGATGTTGATTTATAAAGCTGCACACCTGGAACTTATATAATGTTATAAACCAGTATCAGTTCAGTAAATTTTTAAAAATGCAGCAATGTTCAGCAAAAATAATAAAAGTAATGCTTAATTTAAAAAAGTACAGGCAAGTAAAAAGCCCAAAATGTTCACAGTATCTCAGAGGTAAGACATTGTTTTCCACTCTATATTTGTCTGTATATCATTAGTGTTCTTTAGTGGCTATATCTTTTTTTATGATAAGAAAATGCATGTGATATATATTTTTCATTTAAAAAAGCCTGCTCAATGGAGAATACATTTTTAAGCTAACCATTTCCATTCTTCTTTGCTATAATTCTACCCTCCAAGCTCCCATTTCCTATTTATGGGAAGTTTTCTATGTCTTAAGGTGAATCGTAGTTTCTGCATATTTATAGGAAATGTGACTGACAGGACTAAAAGAAGAGAATTATCTAGAGTTCATGTTTTTATACAGAGCACCTCCTCACAGTGCATTATATCCTTGTCTCAGTTTCTTGATTCTTCTGTCCCTGTATGATCTACCACTTTACAGAGTAGTTTTAGTCTGTATATCCCAACTGCCTCTGACTTCAAGGGAGACTATTTTTGCAAGCTTAGATGAGTTTAATAAAACCCAATATGTTTATGAAATCTTGTATTTTATTGCCCCTTTTTTCCTAGTCTAGCAATTATCTCTTACATTGAAAAGGGGATTATTGTTAGCTCTTACTTTGCAAGAACAGCAACTAGATGCTAGTGGAGCTCATATAAAAAGTAATTGAGACTCCTTTTAACATCACTATTTCAGGCATAAATTTTTTTTTTGTAGTTTGAAATATCTTTTTATTTGTTTTTTTGGTTTTGTTTTGTTTTCTATTTATTTCCCTTTAATTTGTATATATTTGACATCAATTGTATTCCCCATCACCATCTCACCAGTGCACCATCACCTCAGTCCCCCGTGCTCCCATCTTCCCTAAACCCTTCCCTTCCCCCTCCCCACCAAGTGTCCCCAATTTGTCCTTGTCCTTTCATTTTTGGTTTTTGTGTCTTTATTGTTATTATTATTATTGTTCTTATTCCTTTCCTTGATCCATATTTGGTTCCCTTATATTCTTCCTAGGGGAGGAACCATCTGGTATTTTTCTTTTGCCTTCTGACTTACTTCGCTGAGCATAATCCCTTCCAGTTCCAT
>JAGFMF010012145.1:2798507-2814623 GCA_019455555.1 Galemys pyrenaicus | reverse complement strand
TTATGTTAAGACATGGTCCTTCTATCCCGAGAATTCCAAGGGCCTTCATCATAAATGGATGCTGAACTTTGTCGAAAGCTTTCTCAGCATCTATTGATATAATCATATGTGTTTTTTCCTTTTTGTTGATGTGGTGGATTACATTTATTGATTTTTGAATATTGAACCATCCTTGTGTTCCTGGGATAAATCCTACTTGGTCATGGTGGATTATCTTGTTGATGCATTGTTGGATTCTGTTGGCTAAGATTTTATTGAGGATTTTTGTGTCGGTGTTCATTAGAGAGATTGGTCTGTAGTTTTCTTTTTTTGTGTTGTCCTTGTTCAGTTTTGGTACTAGTGTGATGTTGGCTTCATAAAATGTGTTTAGTAGAACTCCTTCTTTTTCGATTTTTTGAAACAGTCTATGTAGGATAGTTACTAATTCAGTTCTGAATGTTTTGTAGAATTCATTTGTAAAGCCATCTAGACCTGGACTTTTATTTTTGGGAAGGGCTTTGACTACTGTTTCAATTTCACTACTTGTAATTGGACTGTTTAGATTATTCTATATCTTCTTTATCTAACTTTGGGTGGTTGTAAAGTTATAGAAATGTGTCCATCTCTTCTAGATTGTTGAACTTGTTTGCATATAGCTTTTCATAATATTCTCTAATTATTCTTTTGATTTCTGCTGTGTCTGTTGTGATTTGTCCTCTTCCATTTCTTATTCTGTTTATTTGTGTATTCTCCCGTTTTTTCTCTTTGTTAGCCTAGTTAGGGGTTTGTCTGTTTTGTTTATTTTTTCAGAGAACCAGCTTTTGGTTTCATTGATCTTTTGGATCGTTTTCTTCTAGTTCATTTATTTCTGCTTTGCTTTTTATTATTTCCTTTCTTCTACTGGCTTTTGGGTTTTTCATGTATAAAATATTATAATTTAAGAGTCAGGCAATAATTTAAGAGACAATTTCCTAATTAGATCAGTGCATTGATAAGGGCTATTCTTTTCTTTTTTAAAAAAAGATTTTATTTATTTATGCATACAAGAGCTGGGGTACAGGCCAGAGTCAGGGAGGTGAGAGATTTCACCAGAGACAGAGCCGGGAGCAGAACAGGCAGACTGACTGAAACACACTATCGAGGGCAGTAGCGGGCGAGGCAGGAGAGGTCTACTATGCCATGTGGGCCCCCTCCCTGGCCGGAGTGGCTGCAGTTTGCCTCACAGTGTGTTGCCCAACCCACTGCGACACCAGGGAGGCCCCGATAAGGGCTATTCTAATGTTAAGTCTTAAAAATGGAGAAATGGACTAAAAAGGAAAGACCAAATCTGAGATAGTGTCTTAAATTTAATATCATATTCTAACTATTCAACATTAATTGCTCTATAAATTGAGGAATCAGTGTGTCTGTCTAATCTCATTTCTTCCTCTCACTTCCTACCTTTTTTTCCTTTTCCTCCTCTCGCCAACACACCCATTTCCTATCAGTGGCAGGAGAAGAGTTATTATTCAGTCTTGCTGTAGAAACTAAGAGTGTATCTCTGTTCAGTTTTTAAAATGTCTCAATATCTCCTAAAGATATCTTCTCTCACTTTTTTTTGTCGTTTTGCTTTAGGTCACAACTTTTAAAAGGACAGAGTAACAGTTTTCATGGTGTAAATTTATTTTAAGGGAAAATAAACTATGATAAATGTGTTACGTTGCTCAGGGAGGAAATGTTTAATGGTTGAGGGTTGTACACATTTGATATAAGCTAGGAAAGAAAAGTTTATCTACATCTTTGATTTTTGTTCTTTAGAGAAAATCCTGAAATTATATTTGGTACTAAATAGTCCCACCAAAAGTAATCTTCCTCTTTTCCATGAACGGAATTTCGAGCTGAATACATGCATAAATGAAATGAAATTTGAAACAAAATATACATGTTCCCCAAACTCCATAACTCTTAGAAAGATTTTGATTAAATAGAATTAATTAAAAGCATTTTGAAAAGATGCACTTGGGAAAGAATTGTTACTGTAAGATCAGAAGATCCATTAAAAAAACAGAAAGAGAGCATTATTTACATCAAGAAGGCCCTTATGAAAAGGTTGTTTTGTTATAAGGTTGCTGAGAAGAAAAATACTGGCCAACTTGAATGAAACAGATTTGTTTTCCTATTTTCATTTATGTAGTTTGCCTTGAAATCACAGTTTCTAACATCAAATGGGGGTCTTACTACATTTCAATACACATTTTCAATACAAGAATATGAGGAATAACAAATATAAGTCCACCCACAATTAATTACCATAAGTTTGGTTCCATATTTTGAAAAAAATTACTTACCTTGAGTAACCTACAAAGGAAGTATAGTACTGGCCTAATAATGTTTTTTTTGTTCGTTATGGTCCCTGAGGACAAAACAGAGAAAAATTTTGGTTTGAGCTTTGTAACAAAGGAGATTTTTAGATGGTACAGTTATTTTGAGAAGTTTTAAGTTTCTCCTTTTCTTTGTCCTCCACAACAATGCAAATGTTTAAAATGTGCTATTCTTTAAAAAAAAAAAAACAAAACCGTTGGGCAGCTGTTCCAGGGAAATCCTGTCAGTGAGTGATCTCATTCCCATAAGGATTCAGGTTCGATGTATCCTTCAACTTTGTGTTTATTATCTTTGATAATGTCACTATCTAATAAGAGGCCTTTCTTTAACTCTTCTCCCCACCCATCTGCCTGCAATATCTCACTGCAGTTTATTATTCATGTATTCCCTCCTGTAGAATCCTCTTAATATATTGTTTGCAGAAAAATACCAGATGGTTTCTCCCCTAGGAAGAATATAAGGGAACCAAATATGGATCAAAGAAAGGAATAAGAACAATAATAATAATAACAATAAAGACAAAAAAACAAAAATGAAAAGACAAGGACAAACTGGGGACACTTGGTGGGGAGGGGGTAGGGTGAGGGTTGAGGGAAGATGGGAGCACGGGGGACTGAGGTGATGGTATACTGGTGATATGGTGATGGGGAATACATAGGGATTACAATTGATGTCAAATATATATAAATTAAAGGGGGAAAATGTAAAAAAAAAATATTGTTTGCTAGCTGATACTTTGTTTATCTAAAAGACTTTGTGGAGTTTGTAAGTTTTTAAAGAGAATTTTACAAAATCCTTTGCAAGCATATTCTGGTACACTAGAATAATTCAGTAAATGTTACTATTTCTTAATTTTTACCCCAGTAATATGCAGGGTAGGCTAAAAGTATTGATCTGAAATGAGAACTGAATGTTGTAAAAGTACTCCCTATCTCATGAAATCTTAATCAGTATCCTTTTATTTAGAATGCTTTAAAAACAGAATATTGAACTTAGTGTTTTTTGCAGTTTATTAGAACCTTAGTTCATCATATAGTTTTACTCTTGACACTCTATTATTGAATGTACAGAGGTCTGAATAGTGTGATTTGCTTAAGCTGGTATAGTTGATAAATAGTAGAAGCAGAAGCAAGTCTAGAATTGGCTGGTAGGCCAGTTTCATAGATAGATATTCACCAAATGCTGAGTTAATTGCCTTGGTGTGTTCTAAGTGTGAACTAGGAGGGCCCTGGGTCACTGACTGGAAGGCTGTATGAACTGATGTGAACAATTTGTGCCTAAGATATTTGCCATTGCAATCTCTGGCCACAACGGAGTTGTTCACTTTATGATGTAATTATTTAGTATAGGTGAAGCCCTCTTTTGTGCAGCTACGTTTGAGTTACAGATATCATTTAGTCCTAATATTCTGAACATGACTTCACAGTGGGCAGTAATGAACCTGATCTTGTATTTCAGCTCAGACCGCTGGAACTGCACCAAAGATGTGGAAGAAACCAAAAGATCGAACCCGAACCACTGAAGAGGTGTTAGAGGCAGAATTGGAGGTAAGGGACATCAACTAATCTCTTTAGCTCATCCTCCTAGCAGTTGTGTCAGTTCCTAAAAAAAATGTAGGCTTATAGCCTTTTCTTGAGATACTGTTTTACAAACCAAACTTGATACGTAAAACTTGGAGGTCAGATTTTTTAACTCCATTTAGACATTTAGATAACTTTTAATAGCGTATTCAATGTCATTAAATTCTTGTCTTTCTTTTAAAATACCTCTTATAAATTGGCAAAACCCAGTATTGCTAAGTCCTCTAGCCTCTCACTTGATTTTTTTCCTCACACTAGATGGAAAAACTAGCCTCGAAAAGAAAAATGGAGGCTATTTTTTTTTTTTTTTTAATTATCAGTTGTGGTAGAAACCATCAGATATATTTTAGGGAAATTTATTTTGAATCTGATATCTTTAAACTGAAGCCCAGTAACTTTTCATGTATGCTATGTCTTTTGGAACTAAGCCACACCAGAGTGTACTATACATGACGGATGCCAGGTCCAGAAACAAGGGCAGATTTGGTTCTCGTTGCTCTAACAGTTTCATAGTCTGTAATCTTAATATGCTTAATATTATGTGTTGAAGTATATAAATGAAGAGTATTATAAATGTGTATTTTCTGTTTTTCATTTTAAATTCATGTCTATTTTATTAAATGGTTTTTATTGACTTTTAGTGCATTTATTTCATATGACTTTTCCAGTTGTTGCCCTCTTGAAGCAGCACATAGTACCCCTTTGTTACTTATTTCTGTTCTGTCATTGTTCTTGTATGATGCTCTGTTGATGTCACACTTAGTTCCATAGCAACCACTAAAATGTCACATGGGTATGATTTCATTGTGGTTATCAAGGAATAAGAATTGGCACTAATTTATAGAGGTGCAAATAATTACTGCACTCCTCTTACAGCTGGACAAGAAAATGTTGCTCCTGCAGAGAATAAAATACCTTCCAGAGGCAGGGGAATCTCATACATTCCTGGTATGGTTGTGAGAGCGTCATAAACTGATAATCTTTAGATTTAACTTTAAAACAAAAACTGATTTTCTTCTGTTAGACTGAATGTTCATTTGCCCTGTTGCTAGACTTCTATTTATTAAATATTAAATGGATAGGTCACTGCTCTTTGCTTTTCAAATAGAATATTCATTCTATTCTCTGGACTATGGGGTTGCAAACTTTCCCTTGTAATAGTTCAGTAGTATATAGTTTAGATTTGGGGACTCTGTGGTCCCTGTCATATTTTCTCAACCCTGCTACTGTAGACCAGAAGAAACCATAGATCATGTGTAAATGAATGAGTGTGGCTGTGTTCCAGTAAAAATTTATTGATGACAGTGTAATTGGAACTCCATGTAATTTTCACATTTCATGAAATGTATTTTTCAACTATTACAAATATGAAGACCTTCTCTACCATGCACACATACAGAAATAGATGGTAAGTCAAACTTGACTTCTAGGCCATAGTTTCTTAAAACCCACTTTAGGTTGTTACTCTTCTTACATGAGAACTGTTTTGACTCACTCAGAATCACGTTTTTCTTAACCTGATAGTTTCAAAGTATAATAAAAAGATATTTGGTCATTTGTACAGACTTTTCCAAGAAATTCTTTAGTCCCCATCTTTCCTAACATTGAACGTTTGTTAGTCTAGTAAATATTGGTTGCTGTTGTCTTCATTTTTGCTGATTCTTAAGGGCTCCTTGTCTTAGGTTTTTCTCAGTCTTTTAAAAGAATGTGTTTCAGGTGTCAGCATATCAGGGTGATATGTTAGGTAATTATATCGTTGCAAATACTCGAATTCTAAAAGTTACTGACATAGATAACATGAAGGATAATTCATCTTTAAATTTACAGTCAAGGCATCATAAAATATGTTTAAAAGTTTTGGATATTAATCAGTCATTACATGCGTAGTTGTCAGTCTGATTTGTGTAGCACTTTAAATGCTCTCTGCATTAATAAAGCAGCTTTGTCAACTAAATTATTCTTTTAATGAGTTCCCATAAAAGGTTTACCTTTCTTTCTTCAGTCTGGTTTTCTCTGAGTTAACAGTTTAGGAACTTTTAGATACTTACAAATTAGTTGAATAGAGCTTCATTCTGATGAAATAAAACAATCATCATAAATATTTAATATAGCTATTTTGTGAAATCCCTTGAAAATTACCCCTTCTATTTTTGTGCCTCAAGGATCTGTATTCTCGTTATATGACTTGTCATTCATGCAACAGTTTCTTTTATACTTATTTTCAGTTAGAAATGTACTTTTCAGTTAATAAACCTTCTGTTTATATCCATAAACTGTCATTGTTGATTTTAGGTACAGAGAAGAGAATCCAATATATTTTTTAACATTTGAAATAAGAAAACTATGTAATTGTATAATAAAGTTATAGTGCTCTTCAATAAGTTATACCAGTACCATTTACAGACTCACATGCCAATTTTTTAAAGGTCTTCTGATATTACAAAAGAAAAAGTAAAACTGCTAATTCGTGATTTAAACTCAGTAGATCTGTTTTCCTGCCATATTTTATAAACAAAATTATTTCCAGTCTTTGTTTTCTTTGAAATACATGTTATGTATTTGCATGATTTTTTACTTTTTATTAGAAAAGAACTAAAAACCATATTTTTCTATTGATAACATTTAAAAATCCAGTGTCTTTTCCCTATGGCCTTAGGTATGGCTGAAAAAACTTTACAAGTATATTTGTTGTACCGCTTATGTACCAATGCAGGATTTTTAACTCATAATTTAAAAATTAGAAAAATAATTGTTGATGTGGCCCAGAGCAGCACCAGGCCTGCTCAGCTGGGGCAACTACTTCCTGAACCAGTTCAACAGAGCCTTTGTTTTTGGCTCTCCTGGTATGATTTATCAATTAAAAAAACTAACTCCTCAGTGAGTCTTTCAAAGATTGTTTTCAGAGTTTTTTCACCTTTAATGTAAAAGAAACTTAAAGTTCCTGGAGAACTTTGCCTTGAGGAGTTTCGGTGTTTCTGACAGCCCTTAAGAAATAAGCTTTTGTTTGATATCTGAAACTGAGATAGTAAAAAATAATTTAGTGAATAACATCAATTCTGCTTCGCCTCTTAAAAATCAGTATCAGCAGAACTCGGCTTTCTGATGAAATAATCCAAGCATTTTTCCATATATAATTTGAGTAAGGGCATAGTTTCAGAGGATTCTAAGAACCAATAAACAAAATAGATGTTAACTAACAAGTAGTCTCTTTGTAAAGTGAGCTATGACTGACTTTGTGGGATTTCCATATGTGAAACTATTCACCAAAATCTTCATTTCTCAGCCAGAGGACAACATACAAAATACCCCTCTAGTGTTTCTTTTTATATTTGTTAAGCTTCAGTAGCAAGGGTAGGAGTGCTTGATTTAGATTTCTGACTAGGACTATTTCATGTCTATCAAGTTCCAAGGATTAACAGTTCTTTCCATTCTAGCCTTTGGGACATTTAGACTTCATTAGTCATAATAAAGCATTTCAGTAACTATTTGAAATCTCTGCTTTAGACCAAGGGATGAAATGAGAAGAGTGTTTTAAATAAACTTACCATTCCAGTACTGTATGCTGATTACAGAGATTCTTGAGTGACATGTTTTCTTACCCTTTTTGAGAGGATAGATGTATATTCTTATATTTTTACATATTCGTTATATGTACACATAGTAGGAGATTATACAGAGAGCTACACACACATAACCTCTGTGTTCACTTATGCTTTAGCCTAAAGCTGAAGAGGAGCTTTCAGGTGACAAAGTACTTGAATCTGAGCACAATAAAATGAGCCAAGGGTTTCATCCTGCAAGAGACTCCTCTGACCTGAAAAAAGCGAAAGCCGTGGAAGAAAATGGAGAAGCTGAGCCTGTGCGTAATGGTGCAGAGAGTGTTTCTGAGGGTGAAGGAACAGAAGCTAACTCAGGCTCCACTGATAGTTCTGGTGAAGGGGGCACATTCCCATTCAAACCAGGTAAGTTTATCCCTCCTGGCCTGTGTACCTCTTTCTTTCCCACTTCACAGTACTGCCTCTTCACAGAGGAATACTGGATGCAAGAAAGAGGTTCATCGCAGTGTAGTATTTACAGACTAGTTCAGCAGACATAAGCTAAAGACTAGCACATTCAGCGTTCTGTGTTGGCAGAAGTGATATCTGATGATGCTCTTTTGCCTTAACTGACTTTGGAAGAGAAGCTAGCGAATGAAATCATTCATTGTTAGACTGGAAAAATTTTTTTTTAAGATTTATTTTTATTTATGCATACAAGAACTGGAGGATAGGTCAGAGGTGCAGGGATAGGGGGTGGGGGCGGTGAGAGTATTCACCAGACAGAGTGGGGAGCAGAACAGGTGGATCTACAGAAATACACTGCTGAGGGGAGCAGCGGGCAAGACAGGAGAGGTCTGCTGTGCCATGTGGGTCAGTTCCCTGGCTGGGGATCGAACCCATGCCACACTGAGATGTTAAGCCCTGTGCCATCAGGAAGACCCTTGACTGGTGAAATTTGATAAGAGAAATTTAATTTTATTCTTTTAATTGAAGCGACATTCCAGATATTACCATGTCCTTTGAAGTAATATCCTTACAAATGTCTTGAACGCAGTTTCTTGACAAATATCTCTGTAGACCTGAATTCCAGTAATCAGTCACAAGCAGTATGACTGAGTTATTGAGCCATGGACATGTGAATGGCTCCCAGTGAATATACGATACCCCTGGAGGATTTTTTATCTGTTTGGTTTTTTTTTTAAAGATTTTTTATTTATTTATGCATATAAGAGCTGGGGTCAGAGGCATGGGGGTTGAGAAGATTCACCAGAGACAGAATGGGGAGCACAACAGGTAGATCAACTGAAATGCACCGCTGAGGAGAACAGCAGGCGAGACAGGAGAGATCTGTTGTGCCATGTGGGTCCCCACCACCCCCCAACCCCAGGCGGGGATCAAACTTGTGCTGCAGTGACTGCGGAAACCCCACAATGTGGTGCTCAACCTCTTGAGCCACCAGGGAGTCCCCGATATTTTATCTTAAGATACCATCACGATACATTAAACCTCTGGCCGAAATCTGATTAGCTTTGAGATTTATGAGAAATTTGGTGTGGACATGTGGGGAAGGTGGTTCCTTTAATAGAAAGTTTGGGATAGGTGAAAAGTTTTTCTGCCAAATCTGGAATGAGTTCTGCATGATGAGGTAGTGTTTAAGAGAAAAATATCAGATATCAAAAATAATTTTGATCAGTGTTTTTCAAATTGCTGCCTTTTACCCATTTAATAGGTTGTGAAGTTAGCGAGTTACAGCCAGCATTTTAAAAAGAATGAAGTAGAGGAATAAATGTCAGTGCATTACAAAGAGAATGCATAAGTATTGTTTAAGGAACATTTCATTCATGTGTGTTTGTTCTGACTCATGAAGTTGTATTTCATGAAGTCATGAGTTGTCGGCAATGTTTGCCACTGATTGATCTACCCAGTGTACTGATCTTTCACTACAATAAACTGGTGCTAATACAGTTCATGAAACTCTAAGGCTATTCTACTGTAAAAATGGTTTCTAATCTTAGGACTCAGTTACTGAAGTTGCTTCTAAAGATCTAGGCTTACATCCTGCCACCAAACACATGTGGCCAGCACCAATTGATTAGGAATTCATTGATTAGGAAATTGAGACAATACTGTCATTTTTAGGACTATGTAGATTAATATTTTCATCCTTTAGCTAGGCAAGGAAATAGTGCGCAGTGATAAACTCCAACGGTATTGACTGTCTTTTCCCCTCGGTAATGTACACTAGTAGTAGTTAGAAAAAAGGCAATTTAAAATTTATACCCCCATAAATTATATACTTTTAAACAAATAAAATAAATAGGATTTTGTTGAAAATACCTGTAAAATTTTCAAAGACCATTAATGAGTTTGACCTACACATGAAAAACTACACTAATATAAAGAAGGACCCAGTATTCTATTTTGAAGTGATGTGTGGGCTAGTTTTGTTAAAAGCTCTGTTAATTCAAAGAAAAAAATTGTGACTTTTATCGGTTAATACAAATTTTAAGAAATTCTCCAACTTGACGTAATGACAGTTGGATTGTGAGAAGTAATAGCTGTAACAATAGCAGCAGCAATAGTAGCAAGTAATGCTGTGTGGCAAAGACAACTAATGTAAAATTTATAGTAAAAGTAATAGCCACGAGTACATTCAGTGTCAGGATTTGGAGACAGATATATGCAGTCCCAGTTTATTTGGCCTAGCAACAGGGACATTATTTTATTTCATTGAGATTAAAGGCAGGGGACAATTTGTATAGCTGCTCAGACTTTTCAGAATCTTAAATGTTACTTACTATAATTTTTTGTTATTGTAAGTTTTCTATGTCCTTTTACCTTATTTTCCTTCATGTTTCCACATGAACATCTAGAATATTATTTTTTGCCATGAAACCTAGAATATTCTCAAATTCCTTATTTTTGAGGTATTTAAAAGGTTTGTTGTTTAATAAGGATTACTACATGTCCCTGGACAAAGGTTATTTTACATGACATTTTGACTAAAGCTCAATATTTGTGTTTTTATTTGCTTATGATAAGATAAATGTTGGAGTCTTATTTGTATTTTAATGGATATACATATAATGATTCTATAGACAGTTGTCTGACAGCATCCCTCTTTCTAGAATCCTGGAAGCCTGCTGATACTGAAGGCAAGAAGCAGTATGACAGGGAGTTTCTTCTGGACTTCCAATTCATGCCAGCCTGTATACAGAAACCAGAGGGTCTACCACCAATTAGTGACGTGGTTCTTGATAAAGTAAGCTGCATGCTTGAAGAAAAGAGTCTTTTTGGAGTGAGAATTGGGTTTTATTTAGTGCAAATAAAGAGATAAAAGCAATTTTTAGGAATTGTTAAATTAGGTGTTGTTTGAATTAAAATATTTAAAGTTTAAGAATTATAGTTTCCCTAAATACTTTTGGGTTTTGGGTTTACTCTAGCTTACAGCAGTCTTGGGCCTTGACTCATATTTGAGTGATGGTTTTAAAATGAATTAATTGATTTGTCTGCTCATTATGATTGTTTCCTAGTGAGGCGGTGAAAATTGTGTCTGTTGGACTAGTAGTGTAAGGTTAGGCATAGCTCTTTAACTACTGTTCTAAAATTTCAGAATGAATTAGTGTGCCATTAAGGATAGGTCAGAAACGTGAGTCTTTGACAAATATAAGAGGAAGTCAACATGGTTCAAATAGTGTTTATCTCAAAGTCTCCTCATAGATACTTACTGTACTTCACCTTCAATTCCATGTAAATAGACACCCTTTCCTTTATGTCTGATCTTAATGGTGCTTACAGAAAATGCCTACAATCAATAATCTATTGACAATAAAGCAGGAGGGATAACATCAGATGTAATTTCTCAAGTATTTTCATGTAACTGAAAGATGAACCAGTGACTGAGCTTTAAATTGTTTTGTTTTAAAGGGAGATGACTACTTCCTAATTAAAATGTAGAGAGAGGGTGACGCTTATAGAATGAGATCTACTTCTATTGAGATTTCCAGCAGCTATGTATCTAGACTTATTTATATTATTTGACTCTGTTAGCAGCAGTTCCTCTTCTCTTGATATGTAAGTTTTTAGTTACTTACGTGAATGATTACTTGAAGGATTGGTGGTGCTAATTTGAGGCCACTTCAGTACTTCAGGTAGAAGCGTTATATCCCCTGAATTAGATTATCCTCTTAGACAGTATTCCTCCTATCTTACTGTTTTGTCTATTCCTCACTTTAGCTATTTATGATTTCTTGCTGAACTACTCAGCTTGCTGAGTGACTCATCTATAGTCACATTTTATGCTTAACAAAGCCAGTTAGTCTCAGATTAACAAGGCAGAAAAAGTGATATTTTAAACATTTTTACACATGGAAGTGTATTCTTTCAAGACTTATTGTCCACTCACAATCTGTGTTTTACTAGTCATAAGTCAAACAGCATCAAAACAAAACGACAGTAGCTATATTCTTATTGGCAGATGCTCTGATACCCTGGTTACTACCATAAAAAGAAGCCTCAAAATGTGGCAGTATTTGATAGAATCTCAAAATAGTTTGTGTTGTGCCATTTTATTTGTCCTAGCATCTAGTGAGCCAGCCCACTGATTAGGTCTAGCCTGTCCTTGGAAGTTTTAGGATGGTTAGTCCCAAGGTACTAGAACCTTGTGGCCTTAAGGACTCTAAAGGAGAAGCTGCCATGGTTCAGATTGAAGTTCTACTGGTTCAGCAGTGTTTACCTTTTTAGCTGACATACTTTTCAGGCATGAGTTTTTGTTATCTTTGTGGCACTGAACACTCTAGAACTTGTTCCTTTGCTTCTTCTGCAGATCAACCAACCCAAATTGCCAATGAGAACTCTAGATCCTAGGATTTTGCCTCGAGGTCCAGACTTTACTCCAGCCTTTGCAGATTTTGGAAGACAAACCCCTGGTGGAAGAGGTGTACCTGTAAGTGCAAGTTCCCTACAACCCAATTAGTTAGAAACTGTCATAGACTCCATGACATATTGACAAAAGGCAAGAAAGCGACACTTATTCGTTGATTCCTCTAACCAAGAAGAAGTAGAAGAGGCGAAGACTATCCTTTCCATATTATATTAAAGCAAATAAAGAATACACTTGAATTGTTTTTACTTGAAAGAAGCTGGTCTTCATTAATTTGGTCTTCTTTTTTTTTTTCTCTTCCTTATTTTTTTTCTATTGAAATGACCTGCAAATGGGTTAAAAATAGAACCAATCTTGACTAGAAAGTATCCTGATATAATAGCGATCTCTGTTCCTGTTCAGCTAATGGTTATCTCTTTGTCTTTGTTTCTACAGATCTGTAAGGTGCAGAGCAGGCATGGATTGCCAATTCTGGATCAGAGCACAGCCCTACCTTGTACTCCACTGGTGATATCGCACCCACCCCTGAAGAGCCTGCCTCTAGGGGTGCGCTGAATCCTTTTTTTTTTTTTCCAGTAGTCTCTGGTGTTATAATAGTTTCTGTTTCGCTCTTCTCATTTAGTGTAGGTTGTAAAAGTATGAACAAATGACATGTACAAAAGAGTGCAGTGTCGGTCAGCTGCAGATTGCTTTTACACCGCCAGTGGCAGGCTCTTCAGCAGTGGAAGTGGCATCGCCAATGGAGTCATGCTGGGCACTGCACTGTGCAGGATTTGGCACACTCTGCCTGCTCCATGGTTTGTAGACTTGCAGAAAGCGTAGGGCATAGTTGCCAATGATGGGAAGATCTTCTTTTTTCCAAGTTGCAGTGTCAGAGAGAGAGTACTTAAAGTTCTGGAGGAGTGTGGAGTTTGATGTATATTTGCAGATCACCCTGTTAAACTGTTTGATTTTATGTTTGTAAAAATATTTTATATAAGGTGACACTTTTTTCTTCCCCATCACCTTTTTATTTTTGTAATGGCAACTTTTGAAACCTGCTTGGAAATAAGACTGCCTCATCTGAAAACAAATGTCAGTTTGTGGAACTATTTGATTATTTCCCTATGACCACTGATTGAAAATACTTGAATGCCCACAGTGTTTTGGAGACTTTGTACAGAAAATCTTCTTAATTTGTATGTTATTTACTGAGCATCACCATCTTAAACACCTCTGTGTATATAATCAGTTCTCACACATTCGAATTTTAACCTTCATTTTCTCTAAATACTAAATTAAAATTTTTCTAATGCGTGCATTACCTCACCAGAAAGTCTTAGAATGCACCTTTCTAGAAACCATTTCATAACTTACTTTTCAGATTATTTTCCTTTTTGGTGGTTCAAAATTTATATATGTTAATTTGTTTTTATTTTAGTTTTGGTTTATAAGCTCTGAAAAAATGCTGATGCCATTTTGCTATTCTCTCACAGCATCTGTGGTTATCATATTGCTCAATTTTGTTCATATGTCACTCACAGAAGTTATGACTTGTCACTCCTTTTCCTAGCTATATGCATTCTACCCCTTTTCATTATCAACTTGCTATTGTATAATACATAGATGTAGCAAAAAAGAAATATTGTAACTTGAGAATAAGCATTGTCACTTTTAAAATATTGAAATCATAAAGGTAATTGTCCCAATGTATATTTGACCACTATATTATCTGCATATATCAGAGAAATGAGTTATTTGGTGTAGTCAAAGAAATGTGACTGGAAGTTACTATGTAAAATTTGTAGTGTCTCCAAAAAAGTCAGTTTAATTCAGTTCTTTCTTATGCTACAAGCTATTTTTAAGTGAAATTGAGATTTATCAGGGTAGTATTAATAGATTAATACATAATAGTAAGCTTTAATGCAAGTAATTCTTCCAGCCTCACCTATAGCTAACAGATAAATTTGGCAAGCTTGCTTTGGTGTATTGGTGTAGATACAGATGGGAATTTCATAGGACTTAAGTATCCAACATATAAAGGATCAATAAACAGTGCTGCTCCAATAAGAACAGTAGGCCCTGCTCTTTAGTTTCTGGTTCTGTCGTACTGCTAATAAGTTTTGCCAGCTTCCCAACTGGCTTATAAATTACCACTCATTAAGATATTAAGGTCTACTGGATATGCTTCATAGGATGACTTAAGTAGTCATGGCTTCTTATATAAACTTGCCTGCAAGACACCTGTTGTAAAATATTTTTAATGTGTGGCAATTTTGTTTTAAATACCAGATGCAATTACAATTTTAAATATAGAGGTCTTTTGATGGACATTAAATCTATTGTACATACCCAAGTGGTATCATTTCTCTAGGTTTTTTTTTTTTTAAAGATTTATTTATTTATGCATATAAGAACTGGGGTAACAGGCCACAGGTGCCGGGGTGGGGGTGAGAGGAGTCATCAGACAGAGTGGGGAGCAGAACAGGCAGATCTACTGAAATACACTGCTGAGGGGAGCACTGGGGAAGACAGGAGAGGTCTGCTGCGCCTTGCGAGTCGCGCCCTGGCTGGGGATTAAACTCGTTCTGCAGTGGCTGCAGATAGCTTCATAGTGCTGTGGCTTAACCCCTTGCGCCATCAGGGAGGCCCTCTCTAGTTTTTTAAAAGTCAAATTGCTTAGCAGTTGTGGTATTGATTTCAATAATAATCTGTTGGCAGACATCACAGAAAGTACCCCAAATAAAATGTTCTGAGACTGGGGCTATAGACCTACTCTGGTAAACTTTATAGTCATGCTTGTTTCAGCTAACTTGAGGTTAGCTGAAATACTATAAACATTCTAAAATTAAAACTAGAGACAGAGAGGTTTTCTGAGTTCACAGTCTTACTCTCTCCTTAAAGGAACAGTTTCTAAAAATTGGTAGGGTGACTGTTTGGTCCTGTTTTCTTTGATTATCTGGGTTAGCAGAGGACTTTGAGGTTATAGTCTCTAAATGAGATGGGAACATTGTATATTAAATTTTAAACCAGAGATGGTGTACTATCTTATTTAGTGCATTTAAGGATAACAGTGAGTAAAAAATTAAAACTTCCAGCTCACCTTAAAAATACTGCAGCATTTAGCTGATCAGTTCCAAATTTTGATGCTTCTTTTGAATTCTATATTTGTAGACTTTGAGCACATTCATCTTAAATTTCTCTTCTGTTATTCGGGATTGTTTCTCTTTCAACCAGAGACCACACTTTTTTAAAATATGTACTCCATAACTTTATACAGGATCCTCAATTTTGCTTGTATTTTGCAAATAAGACATACATCATGTGATGCAACTTTAGAAGGATACCATAAATTTGATAATTTGTGTTAAGTTTTTCACTCACAAAAACATGAAATGTTTGAAGGTATTTAGATGAGTCTATCGATCAGTTTTTTTTAAGAATTTGTTTGTTCTTTGGTATTACTGATGACACTACACCTAGGTGTTTAACATCCTTTTGCATGTCTTATATCCCATGATCCTCACAGTAAATTTTACAGGTAGGAGGATTAAGTATTTAATATACAAGAAAATTAAATTAAGCAAATTTAAGAGATTTGCTCACAGTGACTGTGTTCATATGTTTCAGAATTAGTCTCAAGGGCCTGGTTCTTTTGTCTTCTAGTCTGCTACTTTCTCCATTCTACCAGTCAATCTGTTAGGGGGAAAGGTGGTCCTAAATGGATTATGGGTGTGTGGACTCCAACCCCCACTCCAGACCATCAGTGTTCCAGAACCACAAATCCGATAAGATG
>JAGFMF010012145.1:2773166-2797489 GCA_019455555.1 Galemys pyrenaicus | reverse complement strand
TGTTCTGCTCCCCGCTCTCTGTGGTGAATCCTCTCACCCCCCCACACCTCTGGCCTGTACCCCAGCTCTTGTATGCATAAATAAATAAATCTTTAAAAATAAATAAATAAATAAAATTCTCTCTCCAAATTAGGTGCGGTATGGCTGTTCATGATTTTAACATGATTACCTTTCATGTAACCTTTGCTCAGTAGGTAACCTTTGCTCTTGACAAATTTTCATGTGTAAATGCAAGGGTTCAGTTAAATATCTTGTGGTGTAATTATTTAAAATATATCCAAGCATTGAAAAAGATGTACCAAAACCAGAACATAACCTGAATTATAAAAACCAGATCACACTTTGGTTTACTTGCTTTTTTAAACAGAATTGTTTTGTCTACCATATCAGAGTTGCCATTTTATAAGTAAATGGTCTTGTAATCATTCTCTCTAGTTCAGTAAATGCTTCCTGTTGACACTTTTCCAGTCTGATAATCCTCTTTTTAATTCTGTGCCAGTCATACTATGACTAGTACCTCAGGGTATATCTGACCTCAGTTTTTTTCATGTTTACCAAATCCTTTGAGAGTTTATCAATTGTCCCGAAACCTTAAATGATACATTTGAAAGATTGGTGTGTATAGCTCAGAAATTCTAACTTATGACCCCGGTGCATCCTCGATACTGACATCTCTAATTAGGGCAAATGGTGAAGTGCAAGAGAATTATTTGAGTCTAAGTGATTGCTTTTAAGCTTATCTGCTTAAGCCTTAAACCAATCTCTTAATAACTGTATTTTAATCTAAAGCATGTCATTTAAGTTCCTGTTGCCTTCTCTGAGGGATGTGAATTTAAAAACGCAGTAGTAAGTCATTGAGTGAGATACATTCTGGTCTATTATGTCTTATGTGGAGATTTTTCCTTCCCTCTTAAAATCTGATAACGATGTTTATTCAGGAATTAGAGAATTATAGACCAGTAAAAGTAAAGAAAAAGCAACAGGGCTGGTAGGAGCAGAACTTAGTATCAACACATAAATATTTAATCTGGAAAAATTATTTTCAGACATTTAAGGTAGCAACTAATACAACTTTTAATTCACCTACAATTCACCCCAGTATCTCTTGCAATAGCAACAGTTAGTTTGACGACCCGTGTGACGTGACAGAATGAGCGGGGTAGGACTAGCAGGAGCAGAGAGTTAACATGGAGAGAAGAGCTTTTTTCAGGGAACAAGCTGGAAGCTTACTAATGACAGAGAAAGACTTAGTATTTCTGGCTTAGCGTATTTAGAGGGATCTGTTAAGATATGCAGAGAATTTACTACAGAGAATTTTAACAAAAAGAGGATTTGTGTTACACACTAGAAGTTTAGAAACCCAGTTTTTGCAGCAAATTTGTAACTGGTGATTATAGCCTGTGAATTTTTGTGGTTATTCAAGTACCAGTCCAACGTGATAAAACAAGTTAAAAAATGGAGCTAGTCTTTTTGTTGTTGTTAGGAACAACTTTCTCAGTTTATCATTAGTTACAATTTTTCATTACTTTATCTCACTTAGGAGGACTTCAGGATCAAAAATTGTAGTGGTGGAGAACATTACATTACTGATTCCAAGGCATGTGCGCACGCGCGCGTGCACACACACACACTCATCACATCTAACTGGAGTGCCTAACACCCATCTATTTTGCATTTAGAAGTGTTTGGTGTGATCAGCAGCAGCACAGCAGAGACAGGAAATTGTAAGTACTCTGTGTAGATATAATAAAGAATATTCTTGTCCTAGTTGTTGAACGTTGGACCACGGAGATCTCAACCTGGCCAGAGAAGAGAACCCAGGAAGATCATCACAGTTTCAGTAAAAGAAGACGTGCACCTGAAGAAGGCAGAGAATGCTTGGAAGCCCAGCCAGAAGCGGGATAGCCAAGCAGAGGATCCTGAAAACATTAAAACCCAGGTGAGAACAAAAGCACATTCTAAAGTTGTTTAGGAATTTTAGTAATACTGTATTGATTGATTTTGGCTTATCATTTTGTCCTGCTACTATGTAGAGAAATCTTAAGACTTTTTAATAATTTTTTCCTACTAAATACATTAGATTGAAAGACCTTATGGATGCCAGGCAACCTGTTATTTTCTCTTGAAATTGCTTTCTGTGCGCTCTTGAAAATAGGCTCTGGGTAGAGAGTTCATGTCATCAGACTTGGATCCATACTTGCTTCTCAGATCTCAGTGTGCTAGACTAGTTAGTACATTGCTTTTGTTCTTTTGTCAGGTCTTTCTTCATTTAACTTAGCATTTAGAAACCCACCTTGTTTTAGGGTATTTTGGAGTAAAACTGTTTTGGGTGTTTTTGTTTTGTTTTTGTGTCTTTCTCTGCTTATCCTGTCCTCTGAACTCCTTAGGGTAAATGAAATTAATTCCTTTAATTCTTGTATCAAAATATAGCAAATCTTTAGTCATCTTTTGCTGACAGGGAGCAAACAAAATATTGTCTAGACTTTTCCAGTTTTTATATCATGTTTCTTGAATTTTGGCAACACTGTCTTACCCTACTTTGTATTCATCCTCTTCCCCCAGGCCCACCACTGGCATCTTTGGTCTGTTTATTCCTATACTGGTACCTTTTCCAGAGTGTCATGTAAATGGAATTATATTTACTCTCTGCCTCCCTCTTTTTTTTGAGTTAACAGAAATTTTCATAGCCAACATAGGACTTTTCCATAAATTGTCTTTGTCACTAATACCATCCTTCCTACCCCTTCCCCATTTCTCTTAATCTCAGAAATCTCAGTTTGGTTATTAGTTCTGCTAGTTTATAATTCTTTTTGCTTTATCAGATGTCTACTTCGTTACATTACTTAGGTGAAATTGTCCAATATTCGTATTTATTTTTCTAGTTATACTTCACATAATCCCCTTGAACTTCTTTCGTTTTGCTGTAAATAGCAATGTTTCATCTTTTCCTTATAGCTTAGTAGTATTCCAAATACCACATCATCTTTACCCAGTCTTCTCTATCTGTAGGCACTTAGGTTGCTTCTGTATGCTAGCCATTGTAAATAATGTAGTGATAAACATTGTGGAGCATATAATTTTTTGTGCTGATAATTTTGTATTCGGTGGATAGATTACCAAAACTGTTGCTGGATCATTATGGTATTTCCATTTTCAGTGTTTTAAGTCAAGTCCAGACTGCTTTTCAAAGTAGCTGTACTAACTTAGATTCCCAGTGAAATTCCATTGTTTGGGTATGCTCTACATTATGGATCTACTCACAGTATAAACAGTTTCCAGATTTTAGCAATTACAATTAAAATCGCTATAAACACATACATGTAGGATTTATGTGAACATATGGTTTTCTTACTTTGGAGTAAGTTACTAGCTATGGTAAATAGAAGTGTAGCCAAGCTGTTTTTGTAAAGTAGTTTTACAATACCACTTTGAATTTCCACCGTTGAGACATGAGAGTTTCAATGATTTCACATCTTCATCGACGTTTATTTTCTCCTTTATAAATTTTGACCTTTCTAATGGATATGTGGTAGTATCTCATTGCTTTTCCCAAGTGATTAGTATGTTGAGTGAGCACATATTTTCATGTACTTATTTGCCATTTGTGTATCATCTCTTAT
Source organism: Galemys pyrenaicus (assembly GCA_019455555.1). NCBI lineage: Eukaryota > Metazoa > Chordata > Mammalia > Eulipotyphla > Talpidae > Galemys > Galemys pyrenaicus. The sequence continues at coordinate 2,793,869 of JAGFMF010012145.1, read as the reverse complement.
AAGATTTTTGTTTATATCTTTTGCCCTTTTATCATTGGGTAGTATATTTCCTATTATATGTATAGGATATGGATCAGTGTATTTTGTTTTGTAGTTTTGTTTGTTTGCATATGGAGATTAAACAGCCTTAGCACCATTTGTTGAAATTATTTTCCTTTCTCCACTGAATCTTTGTTGAAAGTCAGTACATCATAAATGTATAAACTTATTTCTACACTTTATATTTTGTTCCACTGATCTGTATGTCTCCTTTCTGGCCAGTCCTACACTGTCTTTTAAAAGTAGTTGTATATAACAACAGTTCAAATTGTATTGTGTGGGTCCTCTAACTTTACTATTTTTCAAAAGTTTAAGCCATCTGGTTATTTTTTGTCTTTCCATATAAGTTATAGACTTAGCTTCTTGATTTCTACCAAAAAATAGAAATCACTGCTAGGGTTTTTATTTGGGTTGTGTTAAATCTGTAAATCACTTTGGAGATCATTGAGAACTGAATAATGAATTTTCTAATACATGAACACAATATAGAGCTCCATTTATTTAGGTCATCTTTAATTACTGCCATTATACAGTGCTTATGGATATTTTGTTAAATTTTTAACTATTTCATATTTTTTGTTACTATTATAAATGATACTTTAAAAATGTAATTTCTAATTGTTGCTGATATAGTAAGGTTTATATTTATATACAGACATTATATTCTACAGCCTTGCTAGACTTTTACTGTAGCTTCTGTTTTTGTAAATTATAATTTTCTTATGTAGCCAAATACAGTGAATAGTTTTGATTCTTTGTTCACAATCTTTATGGGTTATATTTCTTCTTCTTTGTTTTATTGAACTGACTAGGACTTCCAGTGTGATTTTTAAATAGGAATGGTGAGAATGAAGATTTTTACCTTGTTTCCAGTCTCAGGAGGAAGGCTTTCCTTTTTTCACCATTATGAAGGGTTCTAGACACAGTTGTTGTAGTTGAGAAAGTTCTGTCCTATTCCTAATTTGATGAGAGTTTCTACCACATTTTAGAAGACTGCTGCCTAGTATTCTGCTCCATAATTTATATTATACCATCATTGAGACAAATACCTAATTTAGGACTTTTAAGTTATTTACTGTAAATGGTTATAATGAAAGTTATTTTGACCAAAATCTTTCTTACCTATATTTAGAGATGAATCAGTTCCTAAAACTCAAATTGCTGATTCAAAGGATATATTAACACTTCAATACTTCTAATACACATATATGGCCAAATTGTCCTTAGAAATGTGAAGGATAAGCCAATATTATCTCTCTCTTTTTTTTTTAAAGATTTTATTTATTTATGCATATAAGAACTGGGGTACAGGCCACAGGCACAGGAGGTGAGGAGTTTCACCAGAGACAGAGTGGGGAGCAGGACAGGCAGATCGACTGAAACACATGCTGAGGGGAGCAGTGGGCAAGGCAGGAGAGGTCTCCCTGGCCGGGATTGAACCCACGCTGCAGTGGCTATGGAAGCCCACAGTGTGCTGCTCAACCCCTTGCACCACCAAAGAGGTCCTATTATCTCATTTTTTTTTTTTTTAAATGAGCTGTACCCGAAGATACTCCCAGTGAAGAGTGAATACACCTAGTTCCTAGGAATCTCATTAGTACTGAAAAAGAGACTGTATGATTTTTGACTGTTTGTTAAAATACATGTCTTTAATTTTGTTCGTAGTTGTTGAAGTTATAAAATATTAATCCTGAAGAATGCATCTTTATTGTCTAATTACTATAATGCTTTTATTTTGTGGCCTTTTTAGGAACTTTTTAGAAAAGTTCGAAGTATATTAAATAAATTGACACCCCAGATGTTCAACCAGCTGATGAAGCAAGTGTCGGGACTTACTGTTGACACAGAGGAGCGCCTGAAAGGAGTCATTGACCTGGTCTTTGAGAAGGCTATTGATGAACCGAGTTTCTCTGTGGCTTACGCAAACATGTGTCGATGTCTAGTAACGGTAAGAAGAGAGGAAGGAGTAAAACCAGAAATCTCCAAGAGGTATATTCTCCCCTCACTACACATTCTTCCCAGAAGTGTTATTGGGGCAACGTAAAGGGGAGAATATATTTTTAGCACTTACTAGTATAATAATCTTCGTTGTGTGAAATGAATCTTGCTTTGTTAAAATGTATAGTCATCTCTGAAGACAGAATATAGAAACTAGACTGAAATAGGCATAAGATATTCCCATCCAATGTGAGGAGACTGAATAAGGTTTAAATTTGTATGTGAAACTTTTCACAAGCAATCAGTTTTCTTGGGGTATCATGTTATAGAAATAGAACTAATGCTTACAGTCATATTTAATTAAATTCAAAATTGGAAAATGTGTTGGTTCTAATTCTAGCCTCTATGAAAATGATAGGATAGTCATGATCATAAAGGATTCAAAAATAATTATTTTATCTCTTAGAAACTATTAGATTTATTTTCTCTTTACATTGTCCACAGCCATTTAATCTCAACAGCCTGTCAAATCTAGGGCAAGACAGAATGGGAGACCAAAGAGCTTCTGGTTAGTGTTCATTGTCTTCTATTCTGCAGTCATTAAACTGCTGTGTACCATCTGTGTTTCCTCTTCCTGTTACTGTTACCAAGGTACTTGTGTCAGAAATGTGTGTCCTTTAACATTTGAGTTTTTTTTTTAACTATCACAACATGTTATTCCTTGCTATGAAAACACAAATTTGAATCATTCTACTAAATTTCTTTTGAGAATCTGTGGCAAAGGTAGGTAAGAATGTTGGGACATGGGAAAGTTAAACTTTATGTCTTTAAGAACTTTATGTCTTTTAACTCAAAATTCATATTTAAAAAAGCAATGTTAACCAGAGGGAAAAACCCACTTACATGGTATGCTGTGATACTGCAGTATATTGTTGCCTGAATGGATGGTTTAAGCAAAAAATTGAAGTTGCAAGAAAGAGAGTGGAAAGCGTGACTAACTTCTGAGAAGCAATAAAAGTTAGACATGGGACAAGTGGGAGTACAAATCTAGAGAAGGGAGAACTTATCCCAGTCAGGTACAAGTCTTAGGTGGCATAATGGCTAAACTTGAAAATTTAAATTCCTACTCTGCCTTGCTAATTTTATAGCCTTAGGTACATAACCTCTTTCAGCCTAAGTTTTTAATCCATAAAGTAAGATTAATTCATACAACTTGTTATCACAGCAATAAAATTAAATGAGATTGTGTGTAGAAAGTTCCTATTTCAGTGTTTGCAATATAGTAAACCCTAAATAATTCAAACCATGTTAGCGATGGAAAAGATCACAAAGACCTTGAATTGTTGACTACAGAACAAGGATTATTGTAATATAAGAAACCATCTTTTCAGCACATACTAGGTTGCAATTCAGGTAGACGGTTTGTGTATTTATTATTTTTACTGAATTTTATAACCTGAAAAGTATTATTAGCCCCATTTTGTTGGGTCAGAAATTGAGGCTTTAAAAAGGGCACACAACTTGCTCAGTGACACACAGCTAGTAAGTGGCAGTGCTACAAATCTAGGATTATTTCACTCAATCACGTGCCATATTTCCTTCTAACATACCATCGATTTCTAAAACCAAACTGATTCTTTATTTCATGCTCCTTATTTTCATTGTGGCAGTCATGATACCCTGTAGGCACTCATTAGAATTAGGACTAGACCCCAGATCTTCTGGCTCACACTTAGTGCTCTTTACTATTTTGGATTTAATCTAATAGGTAGAAAAGGGTTTTTAAATAGAGGCTATTCGTGATGAAAATGGCCTTTGAAAAGACCTAAGTTGTTTGGAATAGGAAAAAAATTATAGATAAGCTGCCACTTATGTGACTGTTGTTATGATCTACCTTTTTTTAAATAAAAAATATTAAACCTTACTGGATTATTTTAAATTTAAAAATATCCAGTGTAGATATATACAAAGAAAAAGTCAATATTGCAGCCCCAACCAGTCATCAAAATAGTAGTTTGTATATATTCTTACACAGTTTCCTTTAACTTTCATAAATCATATTAAAAAACATAATTTTACATCTGAAGAAAGGATTTCTTGGTTATGCTTTAATTGCATTATTATGCATTGTTTTTTAGTTTTTGTTTTGTTTTTACTTATGACTTGGCATCTTCTCTAGGTCATTACAAATAGATTTTGCATACATTTTCAGAAGTTGTAAAATAACCCATAATATGTATGTGCCATAATGTTTCTAGCCATTTCTCTCTCCCCTTTTCATGTTGTCTCTAGTTTGAGAGTGAACCGGAAATTCTCCTGCCCTGACAGAAGCTGTGTTCAGCATCACATCACTCAGTCCTCGAATTGGGTAGTAGTGATTTCAGGGTCTTAGTGCCCCAATGGTACTTGTAAGAAGCAAACCAAAGTTATTCTTAGAGATTATCCTATTAGTTTTCAAATTACTCTATTTTTTAAAAGATTTATTTATGCATACAAGAGCTTGGGTGCAAGCCAGAGCTGGGGTGTGTGTGTGTGTGTGTGTGTGTGTGTGTGTGTGTGTGTGTGTGTGTGTGTGTGAGAGAGAGAGAGAGTGAGCGAGAGAGAAAGGATTCACCAGAGACAGAGTCTGGAACAGAACATGTGGATTGGCTGAAGTACACTGCTGAGAGGAGCAGTAGGTGAGACATTAGAGGTCTGCTGCGCCACGTGGGTCAGCTCCTTGGCCAGTAAGCAAACTCATGCTGCAGTGGCTGCCAATAGCTTCATAGTGCTGCTGCTTAACCCCTTGCACCAGCAGGGAGGCCCTTCAAATTATTATGATAAACAGGTTTTCAAATAAAATGTTCAGCACACAATTAAAATAGGCACACAAGGTAAAAAGACAGCATGAATAGGAACTAGCAGCAAATGCCCCACAAGGGCTCCAAATATTTGCTCTACCAAGCACAGACATTATATGACTACATATACTACTTTTATGGTAAAGCTAGATTGAAAACTTAACATTTAGATAGTATAATAAGAATAAAATAGAATTTCCTGCACTGACTATTATAATAAAGAACTTAAGGAAAATGTTTAATAGCAGGACAGACAGCCAAAGAGAAGAATTATAAATTAGGAGTTAGGTGTCCAAAATCAAGAGTGAAACAGAGAAAACTAAAGATGAAAAATAAAAAGGAGACTAGAGATGGGAAGGATTGACTAAGATCAAATGCCGCTGTATTTGGAGAAGGCTGAGTGGAAGGAAGTAATAGCTGAAGAAGACGGCTGACAAGGCTGCCGTCTTGATGGCACTGTCTTGCTAGAGCCGCAGGTGGAGAAGATTGTGCATGAGCAAGAAGAATGAATTTAAACTAAATAAAAGGTGAAAATGAAGTAAAACTTTAAGAAATAAAATCTCTGTGACTTTAAGTCATAGGAAAGCATCTTGCAATAAAAGGTCAAAAACAGAGGAGGAAAGAGATCATCGATAATTTGTCTGCATATTTCTTAATCAGGACACAAAAGTCACTACAATACAGAACAAGATTTGTAAGTTGGACTACATTAAAATTAGGAACTTTTTTTCCATCAAAATATGTCTTTAAGAGAATAAAAATGCAAGCTGTATCTTAGAAAAAGGTACTAAGATACAATAAACTGTTGATCGGATTTATTTTATGCCATAGACTCTGCTTTTGTTACTTTTTGTCTCTGCTGTGGCAGGCCTGCATTCCTCAGCGGTGGCACTAGAGTTAGATCTTCTGAGCATTCTGATCCCGTGAGGTGAGATCAGAACTTTGAACATTGGTATACTTTAACTCCTTGATGTGAGAAGGATGAGAGGACTGAATTTAGGGTGAAACACAGAGCAAGGGAGACAGCTAAATCTCATCAGAAATGTGCCTGGACCTACAGAAATGAAGGTCAACTCTGGACAACCACCAATGGAGACAACTGGAAGAGGCTTGATGAGAGCTGAAAAATGCTTTGAAGAAAAGCGATAAGAAATGACTTGACCATCCTGAACCTGTGGGCATTCCTCAGTGCCACATTCGTCTTCATATGTATTTGAAAGAGATGCATCATGATAGATACATCCATAGTACGGAGTATGTTATGTTCAGCTTTTAGCAGGTGATTTATTCAGGTCCAGATACAATCACCTAGAGGATTAATGTTACCATGGACCCATACATTTTAATTGGATGGTCAATTGTTTGCTGTTCACACTGAAGAGTAAACTGTCCTCTAGAAACCAGAATTTTAGAGTTAGCATAGAGGTAGCCACTTGTTTATATTATACTCGTCATCCCAAATCCGCTCTGCAGCATTAGTGGCTACTAGACCATGGGTCATGACTAGTATCTTTATGTCCTGAGACAGTGTTGAACATCCTGACCATGGTACACAAGGCCAGAACTTGTCTTTCCATTTTCTAGACTCCTGTGATTGATATACAGCTGATACAACCCTTGATAATGCTGTTGGGGTAGTGATTCTTAAAAGGATAAGAGTGTTTAAAAAAAAATGCCTTCAGCATTAATAAATGTATCAGCTTGACTCACGTAACTACCTGATGCTGACAGTTTCATATATGATGGCTGACTAGCCAGTATGAGATGAGACACTGTCAGTTTGCAGTGTAATGTGACAATGTTAGTTTACTGTGTGAAAATGAAAAGAAAGGTGTGATCCAGCTTACCAGACAGCCTTACTAAAATATTCCCTGACTCCAAAACAACCTGTTTGAAACACACACATCTTAGTTTTGGTCTACTGTTTAATAAAAATCAGTACCTATCGACAGAACATTTTTTCCATTTTGCAGGTTACCTTTCTTTTCTGCTATCATCCATGATCACGTTTGCAAGCATCTGCCTTGTCTGCTGTTACGGACTGAAAGTTTGTGTGCCCCTAAAATGTATATGTTGGAGTCAGTATCATGGTGTTAAGAGCTGGGACCTTGGAAGAGTAGTTAGGTTTAGATGAGGTCATGAGGTCCTAAGCTCAGAGCCTCAGTCGTGGGGTTAGTGCCTGTATAAGAAGAGGAAGGGACACTAGAGCTTCCTCTCTGCTACTTGAGGGTGAGGAAAAAGATGGATGTCTGCAAACTAGAAAAAGGGCCCTCACCAAGAAATGAGTCTGACCACTTTGATCTGGGCTACAACCTCCAGAACTGTGAGAAATAAATGCCTGGTTTTTAAGTCGCCACCGGGACACCTTCTCATCACAGCCTGAGCAGACTCTCACCCACCCTCCACCTTCTTTCTTCCCTAACAAGTTTCATTGGTTCGCCTGACCAGCGTCCAACAGACAGACGTGCTTGCTTAATGCTTAATTCTGTTGTATCGATCATTTTTTAATTGATCATTTCTTAAGATTGAAAAATTAATCACACATCACCAGTGTCAAAATATATGTCCACACTGGCCTGTTTCCGTATCTCCACATCTCTGTTTTCGGTCCCCAGAGAGGGCATTAGGGTTATGTTTCAAAGCAGGTCTTTCAGGAGCTTTGTAGCTAGGTATTCATTCATTTAGGCATAGAGAGCTGTGATGTTGCTGGTTGTCTGGTTTTAATATCTCCATATAAGTGTATTTTAAAAGCTTATGCTCGATCACATGGTCTTTATGTCCTGTACATGTGAAACATCCCATGACCACCATTTTGGGAACACAAATGTTCTTTTTCTTGGCCTTTTGTGGTTTTCTCCCTATTGTCTTGTAAACTAACTTTGTTTATATACTTTCTTTGATACCTGTATTTTTACATCTAGGTGACTTAATTTTTAACCAGAAATCCATTGAATTCATGTCCAAATATTAAATACATTACCTCTATGCCTACATATAAAGCTGTATTATTTATTGAACTCTTTAACTATGTGCCAGCCACTATGGTTTGCTTTATTTGGACAAGTTAATCCTGTCAGTAGTCCTGAGAGGAAGATGTTACATCCACTTTTCAAAAGAAACAGACTTAGTGAAGCTAAGCACCTTGACACCTGGATTGTAACAGTATGCGAAGCTTCATTTTAATAGTTGCTGTATAGTTCTCTCAGTTTGCAGTCATTAGAATGTCTCCTTTTGCAGGTGATGGGGCTGAGGCTCAGTGAGGTAACTTGCTCAGACTTGTGCAGCTGATTGTAGAGTTGGGATTCAAACCTCATTTTGTGACTCAACTTTCCATTACAGTACTCTTTCATGCAACAATTTCAGTCTTCTGACTATCCTAGTTGCAACTTTCTTATAACCCGAATAATTAAGCTGCACTCTAGGTTAGATACGTTGGTATTATGCCTTCCTTGTTTTGAGTAACGAAATTGACACTGGGTTAAAAGAAATATCTATGTACTTGGTGGCTCAGAGGGCAACATAGATGGAGCTTAATTTTGAGGTTGTAACTGTAAGTAGTGGTGGGAAAAATGAAAAATGAGGTATTAAAAAAAATAATCATCTTTGTTTATAAAGAAAGCAGATCTTTTGCTAGTTAACCCAACCCTTTCAACATAGCCTTCCCTACACAAAAGCTTCCCTTTTTACATCTTTGATGTTAAAGAAATTCTCCCTTGCCTATGTCATTTCTATTTGTTCCTATAAACCAATCTATCAACAGTTGTGTTCACTTAATCTTCCTGGCTCATTTTCATTCTGGTCCCTCACCATAGGACAGTGACTTGGATTTTCATGTTAATGTCCACATTCTTCCCATTTTCTATATAGTAAATCCATAATGCAGGAATCATCTCTTTAATCCTGATAGATTGTAGCCCAGGTGATTTTTAGCATATTAGTCAGTTTTGCCCTTTGTGTTGCTATCATTGGTGCTAGTGAAAATGCCAAGAAGCCGCATAGGCCCTTGTGTTCTTTTAGAAATTTGGAAGTAACTCCTGATTTTTAGAACCATTTTTCAGGAACCTAATGTATTTTGGTGCTCTTTTATATGCCAGCTTGCTCATGGACCTGCAGTTTGGTTCTCTTTTGTAGAGCATTGCTCGGTATTCTAGTCCTATATGGCAGGAGGCAATTTTTACCTTTGGCTTTAGCTTTGGAAAACCTTTGTTTTGGGGTAGTGTTTCTTACCTACCTTTTTGTGTGATCATTGAGAAGGCCTAATCATGAAACAGTCTGTAGTCACTCACATTTGTGAGTGAATGTATGTGGCCACATGCCAGCTTTTCTGTGGTTGTGTAAAGAAAAAGTACTTGGCGCTCTTCCCCTCTTCTTAAGTTAATGTTTCCTGCTGGGAAAAAAAAAAAAGTACAGCAAAACACTTGATTCCTTGGTTGGTTAGAACTGGACTTGTTAAGTATATACCAAAATACCATAGAGAATATGTTGGAGATCTTAGCATCAGTTCTAGCACAAATACACAGTAGTCTCATAGTACTCAGTTCTCAAGAAATTTCTCTAGCCATTCCACTCACATCAGCATCCATCCAAGACCATTCTGATTGATAACAGTACCAGTTTTGTGAGTATAAATAAAGTGTGGTTTGGGCTTTTACTAAGTTCTCCCACTGTCTTAAGGCAGAGACCATGCATACATTCCAGAACTTTGGGAGCCAATTTCTGATTTCAGAAAAACCATTTGGCCATGTTGTAAGATGGTTGCTTATAGTGATTCTTTGGGGCTTTGTCTGAAATGGACTGTTTTAGACAATTGCTGCTTCATTCTGTTTTCTTTAGAGTCTAAAAATGTTCATAAGAAAATCGAGTAAAACCTTGAAGAAATGACCTGCTGCATTTACTAGAAAGCAATTATTAATGCATTTGAAAGGGAATTTTCTAAGCATCTTGACTCCCAGGACTCCTCCCCTCTAATCTAGGTCTTTCTTTCTATCAAACAAATGTTTCTAAGATGGCAATTTGTTAGGTTGTACTTCTAGAGAACTAATATTTTGTTTGGGTACATAAGAAATAATAAAATATGATATTTTGGTAGTCAAGGTAACTACTAGCATTACCGTGTTGACAATCCCTTGAGGAAAAATATCTCTAATATCCTTAAATGTGTCCACTCTTCTGCATTTTCTAGAATAAGGATCTCACTTATGACAGGTGTTGTTCTATAGCCATGAAATTCTCTCTGCTTTATATCACCTCCATTTGTTACTTTAAACCAAAGTACCTGCAATCGTAGTAAGAAAAACAAAAATAATAACCCTTCAGAGTTTAAAAGGTCTAGAAACATGCAAGATTATAGTTGTAATAATATTACTTGGATTTCGAAGTCAACTTAAAGCATAGCCAGTTATGAAAGATTTAGTACATTTATATGAGAGGAATATGTACCTTTTTTATATCAAATTTAGGACATCTTCAGTTTAGGACCTTGAATTCATGAAATGTCAAAAGCCAAATTTGATACCTCTTATAAACTGCTTATCTGTGGTTCAGTCAGTATTAATTTGCACAATAAGGAAAATAGGTACTGAGAAAATAATTGCATGTCTGTAAGTAATCTTACTGCTTTTGCATTTTCCTGTCTGGATGCAGCTGAAGGTACCCATGGCAGACAAGCCTGGTAACACAGTGAATTTCCGGAAGCTGTTACTGAATCGTTGCCAGAAGGAGTTTGAAAAAGATAAAGCAGATGATGATGTCTTTGAGAAGAAGCAGAAAGAACTTGAAGCTGCCAGTGCTGTACGTATTTTTACATGGTATCAATGCATGTGCACTTAAAGTACTATTAAATAGAATTTTCCTGAAACCAGCTACAGCATTTGTCTACTACTTCAGTAGGTGTCTATCACTTGTTTTTCATGTGGTGATTCTGTAATCATGCTTAGAGGAATGCATTATTCCTTTTAGTGCTGCAAGTTAGAGCATCTCAGCCTTCTGAGACAGGTGTTCAGAATCTAGTCACTGAGTTCTGGAAATCTGAATTGAATGCAAGTTTTTTAATACAGTTCAGTTTTCCAAGGAGTGTATATATTGCTGTCAATTATCAAAGGATATTTCCGACTCCTAGGAATGTTAAGGATCATGACTCTTAAGTGTATAGTCCTAGAATCTGTTCTGCAGTATAGTTTTCACCATCAGACTGCTATTGTTTCTCCTAACACAACAGCCAGAAGAGAGGACCAGGCTACACGATGAGCTAGAAGAAGCTAAGGACAAAGCTCGGCGGAGATCCATTGGAAACATCAAGTTTATCGGCGAACTCTTTAAACTCAAAATGCTGACTGAAGCCATCATGCATGACTGTGTGGTCAAGCTGCTAAAGAACCATGACGAAGAATCCCTGGAGTGCCTGTGTCGCCTCCTCACCACCATTGGAAAAGACCTAGACTTTGAGAAAGCAAAGGTAAAAATCCAGATTGGCAGAAACCTCCAGCCATAAACTCATGTCAGTTGCAAAAGGACTAAGATTGTGAACAACCGAGTTCCATCTTGCCGTATTTATTTTTTCCTTTTACCCTTCTCATTGTCAATATTTGGCCATCTTGTTCTTTACCACATTTCCATTAGACTGAGAGGTAAAGAGCGTCCCAAATTATAACCGATTCTTAAAGTGTTCAAATTAGTTGTCTATTGTCCTTTTCCTCCATGGTCATTTCACAGGTCATTTGTATATACAGCAAACTGTTAGCGGAAGTAAGGGGAGAATAGCTACTGTAGGTCAGACTTGAAGGTGATACAGAAATGAAGAAGTTAATTTAAGTGTTGCTGTAATTAATAACACAGCTGTCTAACCATAATGTTATTCAAAATACTGTAATTCAAACATAACATGGTACTCTCTGAATAAGGGGAATGAGAACTACTTTAAAGAAATAATGTCAGAAGTGTTTCATAGTATCTGAATCAGTTAAGTAATTTATTTATGTTTGGCTATGACAGAAAGCCCCCAATATCAGTGTCTTATATAAGATTGATGTTTTTTTCCTCGCTCATGTAAATAAAGTTCAAAAGTAAGTCTGAAGCCAGTCTGGTAGCTCAGAGATGATGAAAAATCCAGTTGCTCCAGCTTAACATTTTGTCTTCCCTAAGCTGTATCCCTTGTGCTTGTCACTCACAGCAGAAAAAGTTGGTTAAGGGGCAAAGAACATAGCTACCCTTCTCTAAAAGATCATTACAGGGACCTGCAATATGACGTTTTCCTTTATATGCTGTTGACCTATAATTAGTCACATGACCACGGCCAGTTTACTGGACTTTGTAGCTTATTATTTTGGGTATCATATGTTCAATTAAAATTCTACCACATTGATCTTTCCGCTGCAAGTTGTACTCTTGGGTCACTTGAAAATTGTACCTGGTAAAATTGCATTGGAATTCCTCAGACAGGAACACTAAATGTTTATGTCTCTTTCAGCCACGTATGGACCAGTATTTCAATCAGATGGAAAAAATTGTAAAAGAAAGGAAAACCTCATCTAGAATTCGATTCATGCTTCAGGATGTGATAGACCTAAGACTGGTAAGAAGAAGAAAAGTGATATGCTTGCTAGTTTAGTCTCTTTCAAGAAAATGGGTTGGAGAGCAGATCCTACTATTTCCATGTGTTAAAAACATAACACTTTTGCTGTAGGACTCTTAGAAGTTGGATTGGCAAACTTTCATGAGAGGTGTGTTCCAGGACAAAAGCCTGTCTGTGTTTTCAAACCACATTGCAGTTTTAAAATTTGCCATTCTGAATTGAGACTAGCCAGGTCAGTGTTAGAATTCTAAATAATCGAAAGATCTTCTAAATACATACATTTAACTTTCCTGTGCTTTACATTTTTAATCTCTAATACAGACTGTTGTCAACTTTGTAGGTAGATGTTACAAAGATTCAATTAGGTAATTATGTAAATGCTCAGCTCCTAGGAGATGCTAATGTTTTCTGTTATTTTTCCTATCTGCCATCCTATTCTGCTTTTTTCCCTTTTTTTATAACAGATGTGTTATTTATTTTTTTTTAAACCACTATCACCTCTTTTCTCTATTCTTATTTAAATTCCTGAAGGAACTATATGGCAACTGACCCTAAACTAGAGAAAGTAAATACTGGTCCTGCCTCCTTCCTCTTTGCTCTGTACCCAGCCAGATAGCATTAATGATGGTTCTGTCTTGCTTGACCCCCATGAGACCTCAGGATCCTTATTACCAAAGATACGAGGAGGAGTCTTTTTTTTATTTGAGATGACAGGAGAATATCCAGATGGGAATGCTCATTTGTCTACTCTTAAATTTTACCAGTTTAAATCAGCATCAGAACTTGCACGCTGACTTATACCTATAGGCATCCTTACTTAGCCAGTGTAAGTAAATATAAAAAACTTCTCCGCTGATGCTATGCCTTCAGCCACTTGGACTTACATTAGATGTGGGCACTGCAGCTGGGAAGGGATGAAAAAGGAGAAATATAGTTAACTGTAAGAAGACAACTTGTTTAGTCCCATAGGAGGGGATATCCAGATAGCAGAGTGGTGTGGCACTTTGTATAGGGTACCAGAACCATGGTAGTGAAGAAAGAAAAACGCTAGTCACCTGTAATTTAAAATGGCTGTTTAGTGATAGGAACTGGTTAGCTCACCAAGATTATTAGTTCAAATTAAGACAAGATCAAAAAATCCTGATCTTTCTTGATTCCCCTTCTTTCTCCTTTCACATAGCCAAAAACAAAATGGGGAAAAAAAATAAAATAAAACCACATTTGAGGCAGTTCACTGTATCTTTTCTTATCCATCGACTGTTGAAATGCTTAATAGGAATATAGCAGTTCATTGGAACGCAGTAGGTTTGATTGAGAAGACGTTATTCTTTTGCTCTAATCTCCACCTGTAAGACAAATGAAAAACTGCCAGTTCCAGAATATATTTGTACTTTTCCAGTAGGGAAAAGTATAAAGTAGATTTTCAAAATCATTTTTAATTATCCCCTAGCTAATAACCGTGTTTTCTTCTGCTATAGAGTAATTGGGTCTCTCGAAGAGCAGATCAAGGGCCTAAAACTATTGAACAAATTCACAAAGAGGCTAAAATAGAAGAACAAGAAGAACAAAGGAAGGTCCAGCAGCTCATGACCAAAGAGAAGAGGAGACCAGGTAAGGGATAGAATCCTCTGAGTTTTAGAAAACTTGGGAGTTTCAAGGACAGAGATTTAAGAATTCTGTATTTAGATGTGAAATGAGATCAGAAAGACTAACCCAAAGAAAGTGGCAACTAGTAAGTGAAGCAGCTTCACCTAATAATTGGTTGTTGAGTAAAAGCAGAGAGTGTAGTAATTAAAACATGATTTCAATGACTACTATAATGCTGTGTAAACAGGATATGTTTTCATATTTTCTGTATACTCAGCATTGGTGAGTGCTATGAAAATCACTGAAAGATACACTTCATTCTGGATCTCCCTGGTGGCGCAGGGGGTTGAGAGCAGCATGAAATTTCGATCCCCTGCCAGGGAAGGGACCCACATGGCGCGGCAGACCTCTCCTGCCTCGCCCGCTGCTCCCCTCAGCAGTGTATTTTGGTCCATCTACCTGTTCTACTCACGGCTTTTTCTCCGGTGAATCCTTTCATCCTCCATGCTTCTGGCCTGTACCCCGGCTCTTGAAAGCATAAACAAATATAAAAAAAAAAACTTTAAAAAAAAAAAAGATACACTTCATTCCCTCTCAAAGCTTGGAGTTTATCTGGGAAAGCAAAACTAATAAAGGAACATTTGTCAAACAAATGGAAGGTATTATCAGTTGTGAAATGTATTCTCTGTTAAGGTTGTTAAAATTCAGAGAAGAGAGAAAATTGGAAGAAAATTTTGAGGAAACAATACCTGAACTGGTTCTTGGTGGATGACTGCTATTTGGAAGGGAAAGAAGAATTTTAGTCATGAAATTAAAATAGGCATATATTGAAAAGAGGGGTAAACAAAACTAATTGGAACAAAATTCAGGTGTTCGAGAAGAGTGGAAAGATAGTTGTCAAAGAGAATGAAGCCAGGTTAAGAAATTTTGACTTGGTAGACATTAAGGAGCCCTTCTAATTGTTTGACCAAAGGAGTGGTGTTGTGATAAATATATGTAGGAGACATAAGTTGACTGCTCTTTGCATGGTCATCAGAAGACAATACCCTTAACTCAGAGATGCTGCTTAAGCTGAAGTTCTTTATGTAAGGAGGTGGGACTGGATAACAGTGAGAACGGAAAGGAAGAACATGGTTAAAATATATTTAAAAGATGAAAATGATATTTGACATCTGAGAAAATAGAACATGTATTGGCTGAGTTTAGGAACATTGGAAGAGGAGATCAATTTATTTGAGATGACAGAACATCCAGATGGGATTGCTCATTTGCCTACTCTGCAAGTGACCATGTAGTGTTTGCGTCTGATACGGTAGTGGTTAAGAGCACAGACTCTAGAGCCAAACTGAGTTTGTACTTTAGCTCTCCTACACCTTACCTGTATCACCTTGCATGAGTCACTTAATCTGAAATGTGGATAAATGATAATACCTTCCTAAGATCTGTGTGAGGATGAAATAAGGTGCAGTGTATGTGAAGTGTTCAGCATAACATCGCCGCATAGCCATTAGTGATTATTTTTTACACACAGTTGAAGTTATGAGAGGTGAATCTTCTGGAAGAAAGTATACTTTTAAGTACATGGGACAACCACACTTACATACCTTTCTTGCCCTAGTACCTAACACATGCCTTTCGAGTAATGACTTATCTTGTACTAGATTGAGAGGGAAAAGAAAAAAGGCCTAACCCGTGGAGGATGTCCACAGATGACTAAAGGAAGAAAAGAACTATTATAAAGGTGACAGATAAAGAGCAAGTGGAGTGGAAGGATGACTAGAATATAAGTGTCATAAAAACCAGGAAGAAGCCAGTCAGTTCATGAACAGTAATGTCAGAGCACACAGAGAAAATTAAGATGTTGTTTGAGGACCAGAAGAGTTTTGGGATAGACAGTTTGATGGTCATTCATTCATTCATTCAACAAATACTGAGTGCCTGATACTTAACAGGAGAGTTAAAGTCCCTTCCCCGGTAAACCTTTCCAGAGGAAAAAGACAGTGAACAAATACTTAAGTGATAATTTTGTATAAGTCTTTTTTTTTTTTTTTTTTTTTTTTTTAGAAAAATNAATTTTGTATAAGTCTTTTTTTTTTTTTTTTTTTTTTCTGTAGAAAAATATGAAGTGGGAAGTGCGAAGTCTAAGACTTTGTGGTAGAGGTTGCAAATTTAAGAAAAGCGTTAAGGAGCCTATTAAGGTTGCTATTGTTTGAACAAAGACCTAAAGCAAGAGAGATAGTTAAGTTACTTAAGTATCTGGGGAAAAGCATTTTAGGGAAAGGGAAAATTACAAAGCAGCATTTTCAGGGAGCAACAAGGACAGCAGTGTGAGAAGAATGAGGGCTTTGAGGGGAGAATAAAGAGTGATGGGATCTAAGTGACAAGAGGCTATGTTATCTGGATTATCTAGAACTTGTAGACCATAAGGACTTTTTTTTTCTCTGTGTAAGATGGAGAGAGATCACAAGTGTTTTCAACACATGAATTACAGGACCTGACTTATGTTTACTCGGCTAGACGCAGGGAAGACAGTGAGGAGGTTTTTACACGAATCCATGAAATGTTGCTGGCTCAGAGCAGCTTGGTGATGTTGGTAGCAGTTAAAAGGGGCTGGATGCTGAATAGATTGTGAAGACAAAACTAACTAGATTTGTCAGCAAATTGGCTATAAAGTAAGAGAAAGTCGTGTCTGAGCAGCTGAAAGGTTAGAGAGGCAAGTATTAGAGGGAATCATCAAAACCTAGTTTGTCACTGGAGATACCATTAAATGAAATAAACCTTTGGAATAAATAACTTCCATCTGATTTCTCCCAAAGGATTGTAATCATTAACTGTAAACACTAGATTTGTATATACACATGGCCCCGTGTCTAGCACTAAATTTCTATTTATTTTCTAACACTTGCTTCTTCTAGTTCAGTAACGTTTCATGGGCGTTCCAATGTAAGCAGAGTCATTTCTGTTTGATAGTCTCATGTTGTGGGTATTAAGGAGACTGTCAACAGTGCTTAACTGTTTCTTCTGTCTTTTTCCTTGGCTTTGATTGGAGCAGCTGAGTTTAAATTAATGCTCATCCTTTCATTGTCAAACTGACTTGAGACAGATGAGAGACTGGTTCACTCTGTTCTCCCTGCAGGCGTCCAGAGAGTAGATGAAGGTGGGTGGAACACTGTGCAAGGGGCCAAGAATAGTCGTGTACTGGACCCCTCAAAATTCCTGAAAATCACCAAGGTAAGTATGACATTTAAAATGCAGTTTGTAACAGCCTCAAAACATGACTAAAAATTAGGCTTTGCTCGTATCAAATAAGCAAATTTCACATTTTTTGGGTGGTTATTTTTTAATGTAGATATCTTTCTACAAGTAGCTATCAATCAATGTATTCTTTTCTGGCATTAGTCTTTTTTATTTTTATAAAGGTTTAGTAAAGAGGAAGTGACTAGGCTAATTCTTAAAGTTATGAGATGCTTACTATAAGGGTCAGGATATCAGAGACTTGAGAAGCCATAGTCACTTGCAAGCTTTTATACTGTGTATCCTTAGCTCTGGGAAAAAAACAGCCAACCTGTTTGAGTCTAACCTTGAAAGGAATTACTGGTTTGCCATATCCAAGAACTAAAATCACAGAAGACCTACTAGAAACCATTCTGTGATAAAGACTTAATATACTGCACTTTTCTCTCTTCAAGAACCAGGGGCAGGTAAGAGGTAAGGATATTCTCGTAGCAGGTGTTTTCAACAGAAGTTGATTAGTATGAGGGTGAAGAATCTTGGAGAATGTAGAGAAAGTGGAATTACATTTTGTAAAAGTGTAAACTTCTGAAAACAGCCCAGTAGATTTTGCAAATCTCTTCTGTTCCTTATAATACACTTTAAATGGCTTTGGAAGAAGATGGACCATTTCATTTATATCTTCATGGTTTTGTCAAAGCATCACTTCAGGAAAAAAACATTTCCTCTCTGAATCTCAGAGAACAGGTTTCTAACTAAGATTTTGGTACATTCTTCTAATTGTTTATATCTCAGAGCAGGAATTCCTTTGCAGAATACAGCTTGATTCCCATCCACTTCCATTTCCCTCAGTTTTAACCATGTTTAAAGAATTTCTTCAAATTCAGTTCCAGTGTCTTTCAAAATTCTATCATTATTTAATATTTGTTTTAAAATAAAATTTCTGTGTATTGGGCACCAGAAATATAGAGCAGTCCTGGTCTTAAACCTATATTATTATTTCCTACATATTTTTCAGAATGTGTAGTTAATAAATTTTTTGTTTTAATATAGTTGTGCTGTAGTTACTCTACATTAAGTATCCTAGGAAAAGTTCAAATCCACTAAATTCATTGTTGACTGGCAGAGATTTGTGTGAAATGACAATGCTGTTTCTGTATTTCAACAGTATTGCCTTGCACTGTCAGAATATAGAAATGCCTTTGTCACAGAGAGCTGCATTATTGCTTTTGTGCTGTGATTTTATGATATTTGTATTACACTAGTCTATGCACTTATACTACACCTCTGCTTGGAAGATTAAGCCTGAGAGTTACCAGGTACCTTGACTCCTGTCTAACATTCTGTCCTCTTTTTTATTATTCCCCTTTCATGAATGCTCCCAATCCATCCTCCAACCTGAGACCCAGCCTATAGTAAGCTTTGCTAAAATGTGAAATGCTTGAATCTTTTAACTGATTTCTGGCAATCATGTTGAAGAGATTAGTAAGTTAATGTATTTGCGCAATGCTTTTTTTTTTTTAAATTAGTGGGTATTATTCTACATAAGGAATCATTAGAAACTGCTTATATTTGGCACACTATCTTAAAAGGAAAACGTGAATCTGTACATGCTCCAGACCAGGGTTTTCAAATTGTGTTTCATGGAAGCTGTATTTCCCGGAAGTGCTTCAGGGACCACAGGAATTCCAGTTTAAAGTGAACAAATTTATGTTCCCTAAATTCCAAGCCAAATTTTATTGCTAAAATTGATCTACTACAATAGAAAGATACAGACTGTTCTTCTAGACTATTTCCTCCAATTGACTTACGGTCACTTATATTACAGCCCACAATTGATGAGAAAATTCAGCTGGTACCTAAAGCACAACTGGGCAGCTGGGGGAAAGGCAGCAGTGGTGGAGCAAAGGCAAGTGAGTCTGGTACGTATGGAGTCTCTCTTCTCTGGAACCTGAATGTGGTCTTTTCTCATCCATCCAAGAGTGCATGCCCACAGTCATTTAGGAAAAGACCTATAGACAAATTGTGTGCAAATTTGTTGGTGATCTTCTTTGACTAAAATCAGTGGAAGGTTTCCTCCTTGGTAAGCATCATTAGGTATTTTAAATAATTTTTTAACTATTTTCATCTATCAAGGCTATTTAAGATATGAATCTCTAAGATTACTTTGTTGTTTGCAAATTCTGTATAATTAGAGAAATCACTTGGGACCCCAAATTAAAAATGGAAATTAATATTCCTGAGAAAAAAGTATTAAAATTCAGAAGTATGGTGCATGGGTAAAATGGTGGTGGGAACACCCGGGGGACTACAAATAATGTCAAATATAATTAAATAAATCTAAATAAAATAAAATAATAAAATAAAATTCAAAAGTATTTAATTTGAGAGAGTTTCAAAGAATAAAGAATTGGAGTGAAATACTTTAAAAAAATCTTTATCAAAAGTTAGATTTTTAAAACCAGAAAGAAAAGAAAAATATCAAATGGTTTCACTTATAGGAGAAATGTAGAGGAACCAAATAAAGGATGGGGGGAGGTAATTATAATAAAGGAAAAATCAAAATCATCAGCAACTTCAGATCAGAGACATTCTGTGGGGGAAGAGGCGGGGAAGGACCAGGACGGGTGGGAAGGGCACAGGGGACGATGGTGGTGGTGCGCGGGTGAATTGGCGGTGGGGAATCACAGGGAAATCATACATTTACAAATATGAAGGATGTCGTGGTAAGTACGTATTTTTTTAAAAAAAGAAAAACTGTCCTTCGTCTCTTTAAAAAAAATAGATTTTAAGAGATTTAACCTTAGAAATGTTCGGACCATCACAAATACATCTCAGTAGCTAAAGAAGCCAAATGGAAGAAAAACCTCACTGTTAATCTCCTTCCCATAATTCCTGTTTACTAAGTAATTTTTGCCTTTAAAATGAAAAAGAGGGCCTCCCTGGTGGCGCAGTGAGTTAAGCAATGCACTATGAGGCAAACCACAGCCACTGCAAGCAGGAGTTCCATCCCTGCTGCCGGCCAGGGAGGGGACCCACATGGCGCAGCAGACCTCTCCTGCCTCGCCTGCTGCTCCCCTCAGCAGTGTGTTTCGGTCATTCTGCCTGTTCTGCTCCCGCTCTGTTTGGTGAATCCTCTCACCTCCTGCAACTCTGGCCTGTACCCCAGCTCTTGTATGCATAAATAAATAAATCTTTAAAAAAATAATAATGAAATGAAAAAGAATTTCATTGTTCACTCAAATTCACATGAGATCATAGCATGTATATTTTCCTTTTTAAAGTGAAATAAATTTTGCTTTTGCTTGCCTTCTTCATCTGTTTACCACCCCCACTCCCATGCCCTACATAGAATAATTTGTTTTTGAAGGAACAAATGGTTGTAATAAAGATGTCCACATTTTCTTTTCTTTTTTTTTTTTTTTAAAGATTTATTTATTTATGCATACAAGCACTGGGGTACAGGCCAGAGGTGTGGGGGGTGAGAGGATTCACCAC
>JAGFMF010012145.1:2756172-2773116 GCA_019455555.1 Galemys pyrenaicus | reverse complement strand
GGGAGCAGCGGGCACAGCAGGAGAGGTCTGCCACACCATGTGGGTCCCCCCCCTGGCCGGCAGCAGGGATCGAACTCGTGCTGCAGTGGCTGCGATTTGATTTGCTTCGTAGTGCGTAGTGCGTAGTGCGTTGCTTAACCCACTGCGCCACCAGGGGAGGCCCCACATTTTCTTTTATATACAAATGCCGTCTAACAGTTTACTTCTAAGAGGATAGTCTCTGAACCAAGAGATTCGCATCACCTGGGTAGGCTTGTTGGAAATGCCTAGTCTCAGGCCCTATCCTAAAGAGGTGGATGAATAAAAGCTGCATTTTACTCATCTGGCTTGTGTTTTTTTTTTTTTTTTTCTCAATCCTCAACACTTATAGATGCCTTGCGGTCAAGTGCTTCCAGTTTAAATCGATTCTCTGCTTTGCAACCCCCAGCACCCTCAGGGTCTACATCATCTACACCTTTAGAGTTTGATTCCCGAAGAACCTTAACCAGGTGAGAAGCCCACTGTCCTTGTTAACTCAGGATTGTTCTGATTCTCTCTCGCTCTCTCCGTCTTCCCCCCTCCCCGGCCCACATATATTGGATTCCTTTCATTTCTAAAGTGAATGTGGTTGGACTCCTTCCATCTCTAAGATTGATTTCCTCTTTTCCTCCTCTAATCTTTACACTCTATCATTTCTAAGATAAAAACATAACTGAGTGGTGAATTTGAGGTGGAGTGGAAGGGAAGGGCAAGTTACCTGGCAGAAATCTAATGGTTTTCACCTTAAGAAAGCCAGCCTAGGCTTCCTTGGTGGTGCAGGGGTTAAAGACACAGTGCTTTCAAGCTATTGGTAACCACTGCAGTATAGGTGTGATTCCCCTAGCCAGGGAGCTGACCCACATGGTGCAGCAGACCTCTCCTTTCTTGCCCACTGCTCCCCTCAGCAGTTTACTTCAGTCAACCCACCTATTCTGCTCCTCACTCTCTCTGGTGAATCATCTCACCCCCACATCTCTTCCCTGTACCCTAGTTCTTATATGCATAAATAAATAAAAATCTTTAAAAAATAGAAAAGAAAGAAAGCCTACTCAAAGAGACTTAGAGACATTTATAGGGCTCTCCAAGCTAAAGCCTCAGAATACCCTACATCATTTACCCCACTCAAGTTTGTGACTTAAAAGGCATGACAGACCACTCAGGTACAGTAAGTCATAAGTCATAGGTGACTAGAAACTGCGACTTGAAGCAGAACAATATATAATGAAAGCCTGTCCTTGAATGACATTTGCAGCAGCAGCAGCCAGGATTTCGTTTGTCTCATCAATAGGGTGAAAGGACATGAAGGAGACATCATCTGAGGACTTGTTTCACTTCTCTTCACACTGTTTTAAGTTCTAGTTGAGGTTGTTTATCATAACTCTTCGTTCTATTTTCCTACTTCCTGATTTCATTTCTGGGAATCAAGCGTTCCATTGTCTGGTGTATGGAAATTGGATGAGCGCCTGTAGACTAGAGAACGAAATTTTTTATTTAAGCACTTTTAGAGCTGATTTTTCATTAAGCTTTTAATCATTTTGTTTCAGTAGACTTTTTGAACTATGTTACATTTCCTTGGTTTCTGAAGTAAGATATTTTTAGCACAAAACTTTTTAATGTCATGGGCTGTCATGCAGTTGTCATCAGTTGTGCTGTTGCTGTTAGTGTCTGCAATGCCATAAACTCCCCGACGGCTGTTTCTGAGTGTCAGACTGTTGTCCTGCTTCTCAGTCTCTCCTCTCTCTTTTAATTTGCTACTTCTCATCTGTCATGGGCCCCGGACTGTTTGGTGAGCTGGTTAGAAAGAGGACTAGGGGCCTCCTTGGTGTGCAAAGGTTAAGGCACAGCACTATGAAGCCATCCACAGCCACTGCAGCACGAGTTCAATCTGTGGCCAGGGAGCTGACCCACATGGCGCAACAGACCTCTGCTGTCTCATCCACTGCTCCCCTCAGTAGTGTATTTCAGTAGATACGCTTGTTCTTTTCCCTGCTCTGTCTCTGGTGAATCCTCCCTCCCCAACCCCAGACTTCTGGCCTGTGCCCTAGTTCTGGTATGCATGAATAAATATATCTTTAAAAAATAAATAAAAGAGGACTAACTGAGGAATAGGAAGATTCTTAAAATGAATAAAGTGTGTAACTTGGTTATACAAAAGATTTCTTCCACTAGTTGGTTCTCAGATATTTTCCATGTAGTCGTTACTGAATAAATGAAGTATCATTGTGTAATTTCTAAGGTACGCGCTTTTAGTGTTCTGTTTTCCTTTCACTCATTTAGTTCACACACTCATCACTGTCTTCCTTATTCTTAAAATATTTTTTTAAACTGAAAAAGGAATTGCCATTGACTTAAAAATTTTTAGCGACATCATTTAACTTTTAAGAAAAAAAGTATATTCATAGCTTACAATTCTCTTTAATTTATTGATTTTACTTTTCATATAAATACACTTTGAAATATAATCCTGCCTAAATTATCTGAAAGAACAATCTGCACACTTTTAGTGTTACTTTGTAGTTTAGATACATAGGAATGGGTGGTCTTGTGTATGCTTATGAGTACTTGTCTTTTGAAAAGTGTTGTTTTGTCTTTTAAGTCGCGGAAGCATGGGCAGAGAGAAGAATGACAAGCCCCTTCCATCTGCGACAGCGCGCGCGAACACTTTCATGCGGGGCGGCAGCAGCAAAGACTTGTTAGACAATCAGTCTCAAGAAGAGCAGCGAAGAGAAATGCTCGAGACTGTGAAACAGCTTACAGGAGGCATGGATACCGAGAGGAGCACTGCCGAGGCTGACCGGAACAAGCCCAGAGAGGCAGGTGAGAGACCATGTATGAATGGATGCAGATGAAGAGTTGGGCTTTACGTGTTGAAGAAAAAGTACAAGGACTTATGCCTGAGTAGAAGTCAGAAACAGTACAGGGTAACACATGGTGCCTTTGAAGTCAAACAGCACTTTTGTAATTTGTAACATGGTTCTCATTCCTAGAGTATTGCTTTTTCAGTAATTTGCAAATTTCCCCCCTTTTCTTTTTTTTTTTTTAATTTATTTATGCATATAAGAGCTGCGGGTACAGGCCAGGCAGGGGGGTCCAGGGAGGTGAGAGGATTCACCAGAGAAAGATTGGGGAGCAAAACAGGCAGACTGACTGAAACACACTGTTGAGGGGCGCAGCAGACACGGCAGGAGAGGTCTGCTGCACCATGTGGGTCACCTCCCCGGCTGGCAGCAGGGATGGAACTCGTGCTGCAGTGGCTGCGGTTTACTTCATAGTGCGTTGCTTAACCCACTGCGCCACCAGGGAGGCCCAATTTCGCCCCTTTTCTATTAAATGTTACAGTGATGAGGTCCTCATGTATCCTAAGCAGGTTTCTTACAAGTTCCCTAAATGACACCTCACTGTGGGTTGGTGTTGGAGCACATGCTCTGTAGAGTTCTTGAACTGTAGGACAATGTAAGCCTGTTGCAAGGCGAAACAAAGAAGAGGCACCAGGCTGTCTTTTGGCCCTCATCTTCTTGGTGTAGCCTTTCTGGTTTTTCGTATGTGTTTAGTTTGTATTTGCGTAGAAAACTGATCCAATTAATGCTGTAAAAATTACCTCATTTTTTAACTTGTGTTTTGTTTTCTCTTTTGTTAAATGGGTGTTATAAGCACAGCTGTCTTGTAGGGATATAAACATAGCTACCTTGTAGGGTTAGCGTGAAAACTAAATGAGAAATTAGCAGGTGTAAATAGCTACGTTACCTGATACAGTTTGCAAAACGTATTAGGTATAATGATGACAATAATGATAGTGAAGAATAATTTTCAGTATCTTTTAAATCTTACTCGAAGTAAATTGGTTGTTTTTAACATTTTTATAGCTTTCTTATTTGTTTCACTATTTGCATTGCTTCTCATAACTATAGTCTCTAAATAAATTTCAATGACCAATTAAAATAGCTTCTCCCAACAGATAAGAAGCTTCAGCTCTTTTAACTTTAGGTACTGTGCTTAGTAGGTATTTTGTAAACCTAAGAAAGCAGGGAATGGAAATATCTTGAGTGCAGTGAATAATGTAGCACAGCTATCTTAAGCATGTATATTGTCTGGGTCATTTGTTCATTCACCCTATAACCTTCTAAGCACCTAGTGAATTCTGAACATTTAGTACCTTCCCTGCATTTGACCTTCAGCCCAGGGTCATAAAGACCTTTCGCAAATAATTTCATAAAAGAATGTAAGTACTTGGGCCTCCCTGGTGGCGCATTGGGTTAAGTAATGCACTATGAAGCAAACCACAGCCACTGCAGCACGAGTTTGATCCCTGCTGCCGGCCAGGGAGGGGACCCACATGGCGCAGCAGACCTGCCTCTCCCACTGCTCCCCTCAGCAGTGTGTTTCAGTCAGTCTGCCTGTTTTGCTCCCCACTCTGTCTCTGGTGAATCCTCTCATCCCCCAGTTCTTGCCTGTACCCCAGCTCTTGTATGCATAAATAAATAAATCTTTAAAAAAAAAAAGAATGAGTACAAATGTAGGAAAGTGCTATGAAGGAAAGGAACATAGTTCTAAGAGAATACACAGAGGAACCATATAGAGTTAGCACAGAGGAATAGCAGGGAAGATTTTCCTTGGGTCTAAAAGACAAAATAAAACAGGTTTGCAGGGTGAGAGAGAGATGGAGCAGAGGGAAAGAGCACTCCAGTTAAGAGTGGCACTACCAATAAAAATTACGAAAAGTTTTTAAAATTAAGAATAAGAGGAACACCATAGGAGCACCATGAGCAAACTGACAATAGGGAAACCATATTCTGGTCACACAACCACCAGAGGTCATTGTGGCTAGAACTTGTGCGGTCCCTTGAGCTCTCCACCATTGAAACAATGGGGGACTCAAAACACAAAAGAAAAGAAGCCAAAACACATCTATTTATAAAACTTAAAGTTCCTATGTCTTTTTATTTTACTATAAATTATGAAGCTACATTGTGCATCTATTCTGAAATAAAGTTTCTGTATTCTGCTTTTAGGTGTCTTGTTTTGTCAAGTTTGTACCTGTTAATGCCGTTACTAAAAAAACAATGTAATGATACATAAATGTCAACCATAATCCTACCATTTTAATGATAATTTTTGTCAATTTTCCTTTCTAATTTTTCAACCTCACTAGTAACAAAACCAGAAATTCCAGCAACATCAGCTGCTGACAAACCTGCCTTGTCAGAAGAGGATGTGGTGAAAAAGTCCAGATCTATCATTGATGAGTTTCTACACATTAATGATTTTAAGGTAAATGAAACTTTTAAAAAAGAAAGCAACAGCAATACAGAGGGACCTGTGACAGAGAGATAGTAACAATTCTGATCTAAATCAATTGTCATTGTGAATGGATAAGACTGAGAGCGAGTAGTCCAAGTCCTACACTATTCAGTTTATACAACTGTGGTGCATTTCCACTAAGTACTCATGTTTAGACTGATACTTAGTTTACAAGATCAAGTAGAAGAAAGAGTGAGCAGGTACCAGTATATCTGCAGTATGGGGCAGACAAGTGAACTTTGATATTAATGAAAGAAAACTAAGTTATTCTGAGACATTCCTGGCTCCCTGTACATTACCTGTGATGATCTTTACAGTTATTTGTTGTCTTCTCAGTAATTTCTAAGTGTGGCTGGCATTACTTTTTCTTTATTCCTGAAGTAGAAAACAGGCACAAAGGAATTCGCAATGTGCCAATGAACAGTAACTAGAAAGAGTCAAAGGACATACTTCTTATGCTGTGATTCAACAGATTCCTGGGAAATAAGGGTTATTCAAAGTTGGTAAAGTAGTTTTTTTGTTCTGTGAAAAGAAGTTGGAAAATGTGGGAGACTTAGAAGAAATTGAAAGGGCTAAGGAAGGATGAGAAACGGTCAATATGGAAAGCACTGGAGATCGGCTTTAGAAATAATTTGGAAAATGTACAGGCAGTGAGCAGCACATGCTCTGAAAAGGGAAAAACATGAACTGGAGGGATAGGGAGACAGCGACTTTGGTAACACCTGGCTGCAGCAAGAGACCCTTTGAAGAGTCCTTCATTAGCCCTGAGCCAGGCCTGTAGCATGAAAGGGGGTGTCAGTTATGACTCAGGAATTTTGTCTTCAGTGGATAAGGCAGCTGTGCTGTAGAGTGGCACTGAGGACCAGGTACTAGTGTCAGACATAGGTTGAGGACTTATTGTAGATGCTATTCTACATGTTTTAGGTGATTTAATCCTAACATCACCCTAATGTTAATATTTTTATAATAGCCATTTCATCATCAGTAAGGAAGCTGAGATCGGGGTTTCAAAGTAACTTGCTATAGGTCGTATATGCTGCTCATTGGCAGACAGACTCAGAGCCAGGCTTCTAACTTCCAGAGTTAACATTGGGTACTGAACTTGTCATGGTAAAGGCTTAAAGAGTTCATCCTAAAGAGGAGGGTTTTGTTTGTTTTTTACATCTGCTACTGTTATTAATATTACAAATTAGTATTTATTGAGTCTTTGCTTTATGCCTGGCAATCTGTCAAGTGCATGTGTATACATTTTAGGTGCAGTTCTCACAATGAATCTATACTAGGAAGTCAAAGCTGAAGAGACTTAAACTCTCAGACTCAGTAGTAAGAGGCATAGTCAGGACTTTTCTGACTCCACAGCCTGTATTTTTAGAGTATGTTATGTATTTAATGAGTATCTAAAATATACCAGCCACATTTTAGGGAACACTGCTTAAGTATTTGTGATGAGCAATATAGACTAGTTTAATGGCTCTTTTATGGAGCTTATGTTCTAGTGGGAGATATGGACTAGGCTGACCCTAAAGATAGGTAATAAATAGGTATTAATTACAAAAAGAAAAATGTACAGAGAACTATAATTAGGTGATAGGCTAGCCAATGACTGGACAGTCACAGAGACTGTAGCTGCTCTGGGCTTTGGGAGTTCATTTCAGATGAGACCTCAAAGACAAGACGACTCAAATCTTGAGAAAATCACAGGGAAGGCCATTGTTACAAACTAAGTTGTAACTGAGTCTGAAGAGACATAATGACATGTGATACTGGATTTTCAGTTGAATCCTAGAACATCAACCAAAAAAAAAAACCTTGTTGGTTATTTGAGGACAGTCGTAGAAATTTGAATATGTACTGTTATGTCAAGTCATATTTTCATTGATGTTATTGTGCCACATTAAATTTCCTAGATACATAGAAAAAGAAAACAGTGTATCTAAATTGAAGTCAAAATATGTATGTATGCAGTCTACTTTTTCATTTCTCTGCTGTGGACAAGGTATTAAAGTAGCAGAGGAAAAATACAGCACCTTATGTATGTGCTGTACACTTCCTTTTTCAGTCAGGCAGCTGCCCTTCTCACAAGTATCTCCCCCCACAAAGAAGGGCTAATCCATTCAGAGGGTGAATGAAAGAATTTTCTGCTCTGGTGTAGTTGATCTGCCTGAGGGCCAGGAGGATACAGCTCTGCTGGTGAATCTTTGATGCTGGTTGCTAGGCTTTTACCCTCCAGATCAAAGATTAGGACCTAGCCAGATCACCCCATGATGAAGACCATCTCACAAGCAGCGCCACAAGAACTCCTTTAAAGGTTTTTAGTTCCTATTAACTTCCCTGTGAGGGAACACCTTTTTCATTGAAGATTTTGCAAGCATGATCATATCCTAACAGAATTACCTCAGTTTCCACACTAAAGGACTTTGGTTTAGGACATTGAACTTGTATTTCATAATATTCCATTGTCAAGTTTTTTAAATGATCTTAAGATAGGTAAACATTGTGTAGAAAATACTTACTGACCTCCGAGTGCTCTTTAATTAGATTATTAACTCAGAGATGGTAGCCTTATAAAGATACACTATTCTTTTGTTTTAAATATGACTAATGTTGTCTGTATCAGCCTGCATTTTCCTGAGCTACGTTATGTTTTTTAAAAAATATTAAAACTGTCGTGTTCATGCTGCTTTCTACTGACTTTGTCATAAGATTTTACACTTACTTTTTAACACATGAGTAATACTATCCAGGTTGAGTTAAACTCTTACTTACTCTTTGAACAGGAAGCTATGCAGTGTGTAGAAGAGTTGAATGCCCAAGGCCTGTTACATGTGTTTGTGAGAATGGGAGTGGATTCTACCCTGGAAAGGAGCCAAATCACCAGGGACCACATGGGCCAATTACTGTATCAACTGGTGCAGTCAGAAAAACTCAGCAAACAGGACATTTTCAAAGGGTCAGTATCCTCCTCAAAAGTGATAGTTACTAGACTTGTAAGTACTATTTAATTTAAAAAATACAATTTTTTAAATTAAAGTATTTAGCTTTGACCATAAATTTAAATCGTGTCCACTGTAATATGCTGTCATGTAATATGTTGGCTCATTTAATGGCATTATACATTGTGCTGGGGAACAAAGGTTATCTCCTGGTTTTCTGTGTCTTACTGTTAGACTCGTATTATGATTTAAGTAAGATAGTAGAGTCCCCATAATTGCGGGGAAACTGAGGCCCTTGCTAGTCTAGCTACTTATAAACCCCTGAATGTTGTTAGAAGAAAAAGTTGTTTTTTGTTGTTGTTTTGTGTGTGAAAAAGTGCTGGACAATTGATTTAAAGCTAAAGCCTATTCTTTTCAGTAAACCGTAGTGGTTTTGACTAAGACGTGCTATCTACTTTGCCTGTGGAAGGATATGTAACTCTAAGTTACTGAGACAGTCTCTGCAGGTCGTTGTCATTATAACTCCCATTGAGGCTGGTTTGATGACATCCAGCTGTCACTGGTGTACCCTCGTTTGATCCAGGTCTCACACCAGTGTGGTGCAGCCACGGAATCAAGAATCTTAGCTACAACTAAGTTTAAAATTCATGTTTAAGGTTAAAATTGAATATGATAAATAAAATTTATTTTTGTTTTAGCTGCCATGTTCTGAGTATTAGTATTTTCATCTTAGGTTAGCTGAGCTGGAATTATGCATATAATGCGGGGGTGTTCAAACATCTGTTGCATAGCAAGTAGATGTCAAATAGTTAACAAGCTCTGAGGCCAGAGAGTTGGCATTAGAATTCATGAAGCACAGAGCTTTAAAATGCGGTTGAGATGCAAACTATTTTGAAATGGCACCTTCAAAAAAATGGCCCTGCCAAGTAGTGGCACCACTTCTGAAATGAAAAACTAATGACATGTAGACCTCTTAAGTTGGTAAGAGTAGCATACTCTGATTAGAAACTAGAACTTCAGTGAAAAAAACTCACATTTGGTAATCTGCAGAGATCTAAAGGGATATGAAGATAAATACTACTCGCCTTTAGCCCCTTCGCTGATTCCTTCCCTTGGATTATATATGTTGTAATTATGTGAGTCTTTTTTTTTTTTTTTAAGATTTATTTATTTATGCATATAAGAACTGGGGTACAGGCCAGAGGTGTGGGGGGGTGAGAGGATTCACCACAGAGAGCGGGGAGCAGAACAGGCAGATCAACAGAAGTACACTGCTGAGGGGAGCAGCGGGCACAGCAGGAGAGGTCTGCCACACCATGTGGGTCCCCTCCCTGGCGGAGGTTTGCTTCATAGTGCGTTGCTTAACCCACTGCGCCACCAGGGAGGCCCAATTATGTGAGTCTTTTCAATACTTAAATTCACTTTTGTTCTTAAATGCTATTTATCGGGTTAATTAACAAAATCTTGAGGGCCTCCATGGTGGCCTAGGGGTTAAATCTCAGTGCTATCATCACTAAAACCTGAGTTCAATTCCTGGCCAGGGAGTTAACACATATGGCGCAGCAGACCTCTCCTGTCTTACCTGCTGCTCCCCTTAGCAGTATATTTCAGTAAAGCCTGTTCTGCTCCCCAGTCTGTCTCTGGTGAATCCTCTCACACACACAGGTTCCCCCTACCCCCCACCCCCCGCACCTCTGGCCTAGACCCCAGTTCTTCTATGCAAAAACAAAAAGTTTAAAATTAAAGGAAAACCCACAAAGTCAGGCCTCCGTGGTGGGCACAAGGGGTTAAGCCTCAGCACAATGAAGTTATCAGCAGCCACAGCAGCACAAGTTCCATCCCCGGCCAGGGAGCTGACCCGCATGGCACAGCAGACTGCTCCTGTCTCTCGCCGGCTGCTCCCCTCAGCAGTGTATTTCAGTTAATCTACCTGTTCTGTTCCCCACTCTTTCTAGTGAATCCTCTCACCTCACTCCCACACCTCTGGCCTATACCCCAATTCTTGGATGCATACATAAAATAAATCTTTAAAAAAAACAAAAACACAGTCTTGATATATGTTTTTGTACTTATAAATGAATAGCTGTGATTTTCACGCTAAATTAGTCTACACTGATGTTTTGCATTTGACTTTCCTAAGTTTTATCTTCAAATCCTATTTCTTTTAATTCACCTTGAGAAATATTTTATAGTATGAAAGCCTGAAACCATTAACTTTTCTTTAGAGGTACAAAAATTTATAACATGCCATGATGAAGATACTGGTGATATCGTTAGACTTTCTAGCTTCCATCCAGTATTTTTCTCCCATTTTGAATTCCTCAAGGACAAGTATTTTTTTTTTTTTAAAGATTTATTTATTTATGCACACAAGCACTGGGGTACAGGCCAGAGGTGTAAGGGGGTGAGAGGATTCACCACAGAGAGCGGGGAGCAGAACAGGCAGATCAACTGAAGTACACTGCTGAGGGGAGCAGCGGGTGAGGCAGCAGAGTTCTGCTGCGCCATGTGGGTCCCCTCCCTGGTCGGCAGCAGGGATCGAACTCGTGTTGCAGTGGCTGCGGTTTGCTTCATAGTGTGTTGCTTAACCCATTGCGCCACCCAGGAGGCCCCAGGACAAGTATTTTTATCTTCTTTTTGTGTCTGGCCTCTGTTAAAAGTTTTTAGTGAGTACTTTTGTGTGGTAAATTTTTTATAGCATGGGATTAAATTGAAAGATAGCTGTGCTCCCCCCACCCAGACTTTTTATCATTAAGATCTTTCAAATGCCACCATTATGCATCTTTGTTGGAACATCCTGTTACTGTAGACCATGTTCTTCAGAATATTAGCCCTCTCTGTGAGTATACTTTTGTGTGAGCTATTTTCTCTTTCTTTCCATGCTAAATACTAGCTCTCTGAGAACAGGGATTTGCTTACAGTAACTTAATGCCTAGAGCAGTGTCTAACATAGCAGGTGCTTAATAGGTATTTGTTAACAGACTGTTTTGGGTTCCTTTATTTAATCTTACTTTTGAATTGCCTTTGGATGTGGAATTTTTCCCTGTTCTTTTCAGTTTTTCAGATATATTGGAATTGGCAGATGATATGGCCATTGATATTCCCCATATTTGGCTATACCTTGCTGAACTGGTGACCCCTATGTTAAAAGAAGGTGGAATCTCCATGAGAGAACTTATCATGTAAGTTGTAATTAGTATGTTAAGCTTATTTATTTTTTTTAAAAGATTTACTTATTTATGCACACAAGCACTGGGGTACAGGCCAGAGGTGCGGGGAGGTGAGAGAATCCACCAGACAGAGCAGGGGGCAGAACAGGCAGATGGACTGAAACACACTGCTGAGGGGAGCAGCAGGCCAGGCAGGAGAGGTCTGCCTGCGCCATGTGGGTCACCTCCCCAGCCGGCAGCAGGGATCGAACTCGTGCTGCAGTGGCTGCAGTTTGCTTCATAGTGCGTTCCTTAACCCACTGCACCACCAGGGAGTGCCCATTATGTCAAGTTTAAACTGAGGCAAAATACACCTTCTGGCTTGTGCTGTTCCGTTAGTGCCTTTGGATACTCATAGATGTGGCCTGAGACTCTTCTATTACTTCCACTTTCAATATTAAAATGTCACATTATACTAGATCTGTGCTGGATAAGTGATATGATTAGCCCTGTGGTTCAGTGGGGTTAGTGATGATCGCGGATATGGCTCCTGAATCCAGAATCACGTAACTGAAAATTGATTGCTCCTACAAACAGTGTAAATCTGACTTTATGTCTGTTGTTGCTCCAAAGCTGCTGGAAGTTCTGTTTCCACATAATAGCTTTTCAGACTGACACCTGCACAGCACATGCTTAGATTGTGATATAAGGAACTGAGATCTTGGACATTTCTAGATTTGGACATGAATGGAAAATTATTGCTACATTGTATAGAAAAGTATTTCAAACGTTAGTATTTACCATAAGCTAATTATATGATCAAATTCAGTATACGACTATGTCCCTTTGAAATTCACAAAGTATATTATAATACATTAAAGATTATGAGAACCCTAGATAAACTAAGTAAAAGCAATAAAGCTTGTAGCTTTGTTGAATTTAGCACTGACACACTTAATTGACTGTAGAATCCTCTTGTGAGGAATGATTATTGCTATCCCGTGGAATAGTTCAAGAAATATTACTAGGATTTTAGGAAATAGGATTTGAGACTATGAGAACGTTGATCCCTTTCATTTCATCCATGTTTTAAAGAAAAATTTTCCCTTTCTTTAGACTACATCATAACTAAATTTCACAATTCCCTGCTACCTAAGGTGTTTCTCTCCTTTCACTTTGAAGTGGAGTTTATATAAATATAACAGATTATTAAGTGATCTTTGCATTGCTTCTAACACTGAAGCAGTTAAAGAAAAATGGAAAAACCAGGAATTATAAAGTACCTTTGCAGTCTCTCCACGAAGCATAAAGTGAACCTAAAACTACTGAAATGTCTGAACTGCTTCTGCTGAAAATCTAAACTTAGAGTTCGCCCTGGAGCCTTGACTTGTCTGGTGTTGTTTATGTTGCTCAGTGTTGTTCTTCTGGCGCACATTGTTGGCCTGCTGTTCTGGAATAGTGCCTAATCACTTCTCCTCTCTTTTACAGAGAATTTAGCAAACCTTTACTTCCTGTTGGAAGAGCTGGGGTCTTACTTTCTGAAATATTGCACCTTCTATGCAAACAAATGGTGAGTGTGAAACTGAGAATCAGACTCAATAGCATATTTGGAAGGACAGTTATCTTGATCTTGGGTTGTTTATGAATAGCTTAAGTATCACTATGCAAGTTTTATTATGAGGGAAAAAAGTGAGGTTTCTGTTTTCAAATTCATTTTTTCCAGAGATGTTATTGAGGTTATTCTTCTAAGTTGGTTTTTTTTTTTTTTTTTTTTTTTTCCTATGTATGGATTTTGGCTTGTAGCACTATATNTCTTTTAAGTTGGTTTTTTTTTTTTTTTTTTTTTTTTCCTATGTATGGATTTTGGCTTGTAGCACTATATAGGATTCAGAACTACAAAGTCCTGTTTTCTCAGGTGTATGGGTTACCACAACCCCCCACCACCAAGGCACTCCCAGTCTTCCAGCGGTTGGGCCCCTCCCTCTTCTGCTGTCTGTTCCCCTCCCTCCCACTCACGAAGCCTCAGTTCTGCAGGCAGATTTCTAGGATTTCTTTTGGTTTAGTTTTATCTGTTCCTTTGTTTTGTTTCTCTATTTCCCTTGTATGAGTGAAGTCATCTGGTATTTGTCTTTCGCCTCCTGACTTATATTGCTTATTATAATGCCCTCATGCATTCATGTTGTGGCAAATGGAAAGATTTTCATCTTTTATCGTAGCTAAGTGGTATTGTATTTTGTGTATATACCACATCTTCTTTAGCTACTCATCTTTGTTAGGAACTTAGGTTGTTTCCATAATTGGCTATTGTAAATAGTGCTGCAGTGAACATAGTGTATACATACTTTGAATCAGTGTTTTTGTATTCTTTGAGTAGATAACTAGGATCTGAGTCGCTGGGTTATGTATGATAGATCTACATACAGTATTTTGAGAAACCTCCATACTGTTTTCCATAGAGGCTGCATCAGTCTGCATCCCCCACCGACCATTTGGTAGGATGGTCTTCATTTTAATGGTAGTTTCCTTCTCTGTATGGAACCTTTTTAGTTTGATGTAGTCTCATTTGTTAATTTTTGCTGTTAAGCCAATAGTTTCAAAAGAGGTATCAGTACTGTATTTGAGGTATAAGAGTTTTGGAAAGGTGGTATAACATCATAAAAGAGATAACACCTGGGTGAGAGACAGTAAAGCAAAACAGACTCATAAGTGAGTGTTCTGAAAATGATTTCTGACAATCAAACCAGAACCAAAAGTATTGAGATGATTGATTTCATTGTGTTATAGGTATTGATTTTTTTTAAAAAAAAAGATTCAGCATTTCATTTCTTTGTGTGAATCTATAGAAGTTCTTCTCTGTCATACTTGGGTAATTGTTACTCACAAATAGGTATATTAAATAGTCTAATCACTAGATCTATTTGATAAGTTAGAGTTAATTAATTTATTAAATATTAAGTTTATTAATATTCTTTGCTTGATGGTGCTAATGTTTTTATTGAATTATTTATAGAACGAAAATTTCCTCCTTTTACCTACTTGACTTTAGTACTCGTTTTAAACTCAAATTCTTGTTAACTTTTTTATTACTAGAAAGAAAGAAAATAAATTCTTACTTCTCCTAACTAATAGAGCATAAACTCTAGACTTAGATACCCTGCGTGCGTTTAACCCACTTGGCTCTGTCAAGTTCACAGCTATGCCTTGGGCAAGTTACTCTGTGAAATGATGTATTCCTTAGGTGACAGCTACAGTCTCAAAGCCTGACATTCTTCTTTATCACTGACTTTTTACAGGCAGTAGACTTCTGTCTCCTCATCAGTTTTCTAGCTGACAGCAGCCCTTCTCTGTTGTTTAGTGGACTCAGTCATGCGCTTCTTGCCCTTGAAATGCTTCTCTCTCCTGGTTCAGGAACAACAGCTTCCATAGTGCTTGTCATGTTAGGCTGTAATCATCATCTCCTGTGAAGGAGGGGTTCCAGCACAGCTTTTGTTGAATGCTGTTAATAACAGATGCATGTAGGGTCACTGTATAGGGAAACAGACAATATTTCATTTATAAACTGCATACATTGAACTTTTTTTAGGTGACTGTAATCAAAATTCTAAACACTAATTTGCCATTCATCAGTCATTTGGTAAAATAAACAATTGAACCTTAAACATTGGTGCTTTGATTATTACATTTTGTATCTATGTAGACTTCTGAATTTGAAAGTTATGAGTACTGAGAAATTAAATTTCATATCAACAAGGAAAAGTTTTGACTTTTCAGTCTTTACAGTTCTTCACTTTTGACTTCAAAGCAAGCCTTTTTTTTTTCTTGTTCCAATATATAAGTAAATGGTTTGGATTTATCTTTTTTAGAGCCATAAGAAAGTAGGAGTCTTATGGAGGGAGGCAGACCTCAGCTGGAAGGACTTTTTACCAGAAGGAGAAGATGTACATAATTTTCTCTTGGAGCAGGTGAGTAGGGAAAAAAGCACTTGCCTTCCCTTTCAGTAGTAGTTGGTCCATTACATAGAAGAAAAGGAGGTAGTTTCATGAATAGTCATCATTAAAAGTAGACCAAAATAGAAATCTTGGTCAGTTTAAGTCCTTTCTTTAAGGCCACTCTAACTATGCACTCATTAGATGATAAGAAACAAAAGAAAAAATTTAAAGACTTAGCCACACTTAGAAAACAAGCTACCTATCTCCCTGAGCCTGAAGTGATACTGATAAATAAAGCAGGGACAGTAGAACTAAAGTTGCATTCTTGGATACTCTGGTTCTGAAGGCAGCTGAGACAGCCAAAAGTTATTTCTGTGGAATAATGGGGACTAGTGTACTGCTTGCAAAATACAGGATTGGAGACAGGCTTACTGCATAAGACCAGTGGGAAGTTAAATTAATAGAAAGAAATGAACACAGTATTACAGCCAGAATGTTAGCTAAACTGCCTACTAACTTGGTAACATTCTCAAATATTACATAGAAAAATAGTAAAACAATTAGAATATCACTTTAAATTAAATATATTGTACTTGGTGAAGATGTATTAGGTTACTATGGACTTCGGCTGCTTTTTGGTTATAGCCTAGATACACTGAGGAGCACTCATGCTACAATAAGAACCTACATAAAGCATGATACAGCTTACATTCCAGAACTCATAGAAAGTGCAAGAAATTTCTAAGCACCAAAAGAACAGAAATGAAACCTGAACTCTGAACATAAGCGTATGTGAAGGCCATCAGTACTGCCAGAGAGCTTAGAAGTTGAATTGGCCCCAGTTCAGTATTATTACCTTATCTCCCAGGAGAAGCAACCCAAAATGCTCTTCAGAGAAAACCTCCTCACCTTAGGTTCCCTTATTTTCTACAAATTAACATTATGTAAATATCTGAGTTAGCACTTAGAATTCATTTAACATACAATGAAGCAAGTAACCAAGAGTGAAAGTAAACAGACAATAAATTGGTAAGTTTAGACCCAAAGACTTAAGATAATGGAATTATCACTCAATATATAAAGTAATGCTATGTGAAACAAAGGGAATCATGAAAAGAGTTGAGATAATGAAATTACCACTTAAGTGACACTATGTAAAAAAGAGGAAATTACAAAAAGTAAACAAGAAGAGTCTAGTCATAATGATTAGGCAGATTAGCCAGGGAAAAGAACAGAAAAAAGTAGAAAAATATCCCTAATAAACATAGGGGGAATTTTCTCAGCAAAATTGTTGCTAATGAGATAATTTATATAAAGGCTAATACATCATAACCAAGTAAGGTTTATGCAGGCATGTGACGTCGGTTTAACATTCAGAAATCTGTATGTAGATATAGGCAAAATGGCCCAGTGAGAAGCTCCAGAATTAATCCCTCCATGCTGGCAAGATCTGTTAGTCAACAGTTTTGGAATAGTGGAGGCTCGTCAGTAGTCAAACACGTGAAGTACCAACACTGGGGAAGTGTTCAATGAGTAAAAAGTGTGATACATTTCAGTGTGTTTTTTTTTTTTTTTTTTTTTTTTTGGCATTTTGCATGGAAGCTGCCAGCCTCCAGC
>JAGFMF010012145.1:2740416-2756122 GCA_019455555.1 Galemys pyrenaicus | reverse complement strand
TTGTGTCTTTCCTACCCCTCCTCTCCCTCTCATCTCCCCCCCCTGCCTTCCCCCTCTCTTTTTTTCATTGGATCCAGGCGTTCACTGGAATCTCTGAAAGGTCACTGGCTGACTGCAGAGATAATGGATCACGGACTACGATACCACATATGCGAAGAAACGTAGTCCTTGTCTAAGAGTCACTAAATGGACAGATGGCCGCAACATCCGCAGTCCCCAGGGAAGGGAGAGAATCTGATATCCAGAGTTACACATTACCACATTCAATGTCTAGTTTA
Source organism: Galemys pyrenaicus (assembly GCA_019455555.1). Classification (NCBI taxonomy): domain Eukaryota; kingdom Metazoa; phylum Chordata; class Mammalia; order Eulipotyphla; family Talpidae; genus Galemys; species Galemys pyrenaicus. The sequence goes on along the minus strand of JAGFMF010012145.1, from coordinate 2,755,844 downwards.
CAACAAAATACTACAGCGCATATAAGGAAACAGGGAAAGTTGATTCAGTCACAGGAAAAGTAAGAAACTTTCAGAATGCATTCCTGTAAACACCCAAACATTGAAAGTATTGATAGAGGTTTTAAAGTATACTGCCTTAAATATACCCAGAATTGTTGACAGAGACTAGAGATAAAAAGCTAAAAGAAATCAGATGAATGATGTCTGAACCAATTGGGAATATTGATCAAATGGCAGAATTTACCAAAGAAGCCAAATTAAAAAATCTGAAACTTAATACGTTGTTTTATCTGAAATGAGTCTTTGATTTTGCAGTAACTTGCTCCCATGAAGATCTGTCTTTAATTTTTTTATAAAAGTTACACTTTTATTTATTGTTTTGCTAATAAAGTTTTTGGCATTGCTGTTTGCAATTATGACTATCATTGAATAGTTTAAAAATTTCTTATATCTTTTAAAAATTTAAGTTGTAACAATACATATTAATAGAAAAATTAATCCATTAAATACATGAAGAGTTTTTAAAAGAAGAAATTTGCTCAGCTTCAGGAGCAGAAAGAAAAAGAATCAAGAAAAATGAGCCAAACCTAAGGATCTGTGGACACCTAGTACAGATTCACAGGAGGAGGAGGAAGAGAGCAGAAAAGGTACTGACTGAGTAGTGGGTGAAGTGACTCAAATTTGATCAAAGATACATGCCTACACATCTGGGATTTCACCAAACTCCAAGCAGGATATTCAGCGAGCTCCAGCTAAGACAAACAAAAATCTTGAAAGCAACAAGAGAGAAGTGAATTCTCACATGCACAGAATCTTCAGTAAGATTTCCCATTAGAAACCATTACTCTCAGAAGACACTGGGAAGAGAAGACACCTGAAATTAAAAAGCTATCAACAGAGAAATTTCCTATCTGGAAAAATTTCCTTCAAAAATGAACTAAAGATTCTTATTCTCAGATTTAAAAGCTAAGTTTGTCACCTGTAGGCCTGCCTTATAAGAAATGCTAAAATGTATCCATCAGCATGAAATAAAGAACTGTATAGACAGTAACTCAAAATAAAAAATAAAATATCACTGATACTTAAAAAATAAATATCACTGATAAAGGTAACAACTTAGGTAAACATAAAAGCAAGTAGTGTAGTGTTTTTGGTTTAAGCTCCTCTCTTTTTTTCCTATATGGTTTAAAAGGCAGATCAACAAGATAATAACTATAAATATATGTTAATGAGCACACGGTATATAAAGATGTAATTAATGAAAATAATAGTTAAAGATGGTTTCTCATAGAATTCTCGATTTCTCATAGAATTCCCAGCAATTCTCCTTGTAGGTATGTATGCGCGTGTGTGTACGTAATATCCCTTTCTCCACGAGAAATAAAACAAATGGCAACCTGGGTTAGAATCAAACCTAGGTTTTAGATTTAGATCCCAGTTTTCTACCACTTAGAAAATTGTGGTTTCATGTAAAGTACTTTATTTCTCTAAGCCTAAATTCCTCACTTATAATATACTAATAATAACTATCTTGTAGAACTGGTACGGGGATAAAGTGAGATCGTGTTCAAGAAGCACAGAGTACGGAGGTACTCAAGCAGTTATGGATGTTATTAATAAAAATGCTCAAAGGGCAATTCATAAAATGAGGTTCCAGAAAACTTGGCCTTCCATATCCTCACGTTCAACTCTCTGCTGCAGTAGTTAGCTTAAAACCTTGTTTTTGGGAACTCTACTTTCTGCAAGAAATAGTAATGAATGAATGAATGAATATCTGAAGCTCAGGCTTCTATATTCCAGGAAGATCAGGTAATCCATGCAGAAATACTACAGGAGCTTTGTAGAACAAACAAATTTAGAGCCCACCACTTACCCTTTAACCTTTGGCAGTGGTAAAGACTTTGGTTTTCTAGTTTTGTATTATTTTCTATTAATGAGCATTCTATTTTATTTTGTTAATTGCTTGTAAACCTTAATTCTGTAGGTTAAACATATACATATTTTTTGTATATGTTCTAACACTTCTAAGTGTTAGAATAAATTTGGAGAATGTTTAAACATATGAAAAAAATCAGTTACCTGTTCTTAAAAGAACTTTTGGCCATGATCTTGTGCTTTTGTGTGTGGACTGAAGTGTGGGGGTGGGAGAACTTATTAACACTGAATCAGAAAAATTGTGATACTAAACTTTTGAAACTTTACAGGAAAATGTTTAAAAATACTGCTGAAATGGTAAAAAAAAAAAACAACTATAAGCTGATCGTTTTCCCCCCAGAATTCAAGGTAGCTTTTTCTTTGGTAAACTGGCGAGGGTATAGGAATATACCAGTCTTCTGAGGTATAAGGAAAAAAATACTGTTAGTCATTTTAATGTTTTAATCTTTATGGGTTTATTTTTACATAGTTAAAATTTATGAAGCTAAACTTACCTATATACCTCATTGCCCAAACCTTTGAAAATTACCACTAATTTTGATCATTAATTTTTTTTTAATTGCCCATGTAAGAGAAACAATTATGGCATCATTTCTTGCTCTGTACTTCAAAATGATCAAGAGATGATTGAAGGACTTAACAAAACTACAGGGCTTTCACAGCTGCTCTGTGGCAATACTAATATAACCATAGGCGAGGGCCTCGCTGGTGGCGCAGTGGGTTAAGCGACGCACTATGAAGCAAACCGCAGTCGCTGCAGCACGAGTTCGATCCCTGCTGCTGGCCAGGGAGGGGACCCACATGGCACAGCAGACCTCTCCTGCCTCGCCCACTGCCCCCCCTCAGCAGTTTATTTCAGTCGGTCTGCCTGTTCTGTTTCCCACTCTGTCTCTGGTGAGTCCTCTCACCCCCTGCACCTCTGGCCTGCGCCCCAGCTCTTGTATGCATAAATAAATCAATAAATTTTTTTAAAAATAAATAAATAAACCATAGGCGAAGAAAGGAAATTAAATTGTACCCTTGCAGTACTCCTGCCCTAGAGTTGTGACACAACTAAGAGCTAGACTGAGACTGACAGTGATTTGCAGGTAAGCACAGACAGAGGATATTCTGTTTGGGATTTGTTTGCTTGTTGTTAACTTGCTTATTTTTAAAGAGAATCAGAGGTACCAATATAAAAAGTTGGAGAAATACTCAGGAGGCTAATGGGGTGAGAATCTTCCAGAACTATGAATGTTAAATGGTTTTTGGTAATCATTTTGATTCCATGTAAATCAGAAAATAACCCGTAACTTTCTTTTCCTCCTGAAATGACAATACTGAGTTATATTAATATACTTAACATTTTATATTTCAGAAGTTGGACTTTATAGAGTCTGACAGTTCCTGTTCCCCTGAAGCACTTTCAACGAAAGAACTCTCTGCTGAAGAACTATATAAGCGACTTGAGAAACTCATTATTGAGGACAAAGCAAATGATGAACAGATCTTTGACTGGGTAGAGGTATTAAAAACTCTGTCACCTTCTCAGTATTTCTGCGAGAAAGATTCTTATGAGATCCTCTTCATTCACATATTTACCCTTCACTTCATGGAGCTTTAAACTTTAATGGAGTTTTTATTCTTACTTCTGTGTATATTTGAAACTCTAAGACTGTTACTCTATTTTTACAAAATTCACAGTCTTTTATAGAGGAATGTAAAAAAATTCAGTCTATAAACCATTTTCCTGGTTCTCATTGGTGTTAGCATAGACCCTACATTTTGCCATATAAAAATTCACATTTCTTTCTCAGTGTTCTCACATTTCAGAAACTGCCCTGGATAAAATTATAAGCAATATATAATGATTATGAACTCCATTGACTTACATTTTCATAAACTCCCTTCTGAAAATTGTTTATCTTGGGTTGTAGAGTCATTACTTGTGTTTGTTTTTAATGTTACTGCATTCCTTTAAGTGATAATTCTTTTTTCCACGGGCTCATATCATCCAGCTGAAAGAAAGCCTGGAGGGTTAGTCTAGTCCTCTCCCTCTTGCATAAATCTTCTTTGTAGTTCTTCTAATGGGATGTTGTTTCAAGACATTGAGAAATGAGGAAACTTTTGATAATTTTACTAGTTTCCTTTCTGTCTCTAAATTTTTTCATCCTTTCTTGAAATTGTGGATATCCAGATTCTTGTCTGATTACCCTTATCTATGCATAGCCTAGATTTTCAGCATCCTGCTCACAGTGACATGTGAAGACAGAGCATGATAAGCAAGGTGTAGGGTTAGAAGTGCTACTGCTGTTATTGTGTTGGCCTCTCTGCTCCTGGCAGGCTCATTATACTGAACTCAGATTGCCCTTTTAGTCAGGTAGTACCCATTGTTTTATATTCTATAGTATACCCATCCTAAAATTATCCCTTTGGGTTTGCACATAATTTTATGGGATTTTTAGAATTTATGTTAATGTTCACATTCTTAAATTAGACACATATTTTAGTCCTATCAGGACATTTAAAATTTAGATTTGGTCATAAAATTTGCTTGCCATCTTTATTTTAAGTCCCTTGTATTTCATTAACATGCCAATTTTGTTCTCATCTAAATTATGGGTAAATGAGTGAATGAGGTAACAACCAAGGACAAGGTAACATACTTCTAGGAATCAGACTCTGCCCCCAACTCCATGGACAGTTCTAGCTGTTAACCTGTTTATATTTCACATCCAGTTTACCTTTCATCTTACCCCTAAGGGCATATCTGTCACAGATAATTTTCAAACACACTGCTGAAGTTATGCCTAGATCCATGTGTGTTGCCATATACCAATCAAATTAGAAAAGGAGAGTGAGTTACTTTAATATGATTTGTTTTTCATATATTCCTCTTAGTATATCTATTTCTTTCCTCTAAGACGTTTTTTTAGAGCTTTATTTATTTATGCATACAAAAACTAGGGTGCAAGCCTGAGGTGCGGGGAGGTAAGAGGATTCACCAGAGACAGAGTTGGGAATAGAACAGATCTACTGAAATACACTGCTGAGGGGAGCAGCGGGTGAGACAGGAGAGGTTTGTTGTGTCGTGTCAGTTAGCTCCCCGGGCGGGGATCAAACTCTTGCTGCAGTGACTGGATAGCTTCATAGAGCTAGGAATCAGACCTTCATAGAGCTGAGACTTAACCACTTGTGCCTGGTGGCTAAGTGCTAAGGCCTGGTGGCACAAGTGGTTAAGTCAGTCTTGTGATATTTTGATGCAAAATTTAACGTAGAATCAATTATCAGTATTGACATCATATACTTTCTTTTCTGTTTTAGAAATCAGACTAATAATCATTTAACATCATTCACTTTCTCAATGACTTTTTTCGTAGATCACTATCATTTCACCAATTTCATCTTTTATTTTCTCATATATTGCAGTGTGACATTTTTATGTCTTCATCCATGTTGATCTCATTTTCTTGTATCAGTATTCTGCCTGCTCCAACAATCATTCTCCCTAAAAAGAAGACAAGGGTAAATTTGCTGAACATAAATTATGTCTAATAAAAGCGACTTACCAAAAGGGAAAAAACAAAAACATACTAGTAACTGAGCTCACAATATATACATGTGCATTTGTTGTTGTCTGAAACCAGTATCATGTAACTCTGATTTTGCTTATCTAATTCAGTTAGCAGATCCATCTTTTTTCATGGTCTTACCCATTTTGCTAATATCTTTGCTTAATCCACACTTCAGAGTTCTTTTTTTATTATTATTATTATTTGTGGTTGTTGAAGAACTGGGGTGTAGGCCAGAGATACGGGAAAATAGAGGATTCACCAGAGACAGAGTAGGGAGCAGAACAGGCAGAGAGACTGAAATACTCTGCTGAAGGGAGCAGCGGGTGAGACAGGTCTGCTGCGGGTGAGATAGGTCTGCTGCACTGTGTGTGAGTCAGCTCCCTGGCTGGGGATCAAGCTCAGGCCTTAGCACTGATAGTGCTGATATTTAACCCCTAGGCCACCAGGAGCGCCCCCATACTTTAGTGTCCTTAATGCTTTTCTTCATAGATGTTGTAGTCTTGAATATTAGAATTTGACTTTATTTGGTAGAAAAGAGAAAGTTTTTTTTTCTTTATAACAGAAGAAACAACCAAATGGTTTGAAGTGGTATTTATTATATAATACATATCTAACCAATTTAATTAAAAAACCTTTTTCAAACTCTGCTTTGAAATGTAATCCTTTGGGGACTTCAAGTGATACTAGTGTTTGAAATAGCTCTATCAAACTCTTTGTAAAGTACTGTTGAGCTAAAAAGTAATGGTGTGTTTTTATTTTCTCATTCTTCAAAAGTAATTAATTAATCAGACTGTACAGAAGTAATTTCTGGGTCTGGACCAGCCTGGTTTCAGACTAACTAAAGTGTTTCTAAAAGAAGTATAAACCAACAACTGACTATAAACACATAAATAAGTCATCAAGAAATTTCTTACATTTGGCTCTTGTCCCAACCGTTCACAACCTTGGCTGGCACCAGTGCCACCACGTGTTTCTATTCTGTGTTGAAAATTTGGTCAGTCCTGCCAGTACCCCAGAATTGGCCATCTGATTTATTAACTACTTACTATGAACTGTTCTTAAGAAACTACCAGTCCTCCCATGTATGGTTGAAATTAGTTAGGTGTTCACCAAAGAGCTGCTAGTTAATGTATGTCAGTTCTAAAACTCATAAGCATTAAACTGATCTAAATATCTTCAAATTTTTTAGCTTTTCTAATATAACTTTATAAGAACATCTTTAATGTTTTCCTGACCAGTCATTAGGGCTGACCCTTTCGTGTTAAGTACCATATTGTGCCACTGAAAGAAGCTGATACAATCACTAATTCCATCCACAGGCATAGAACACAGTCTTTGAAAAAATATTTAAAGTACCTGTCTAGAAATGTGTCCTTTTGATTTTTCCTTTTACTACTCATCTGGTTTAATACAATGTTTTATAGCAAGAAGATAAGAGAAACTAAACAATGAATTTGAGGTCCATTTACTTTAATTTTTGTTTATGCTATCTTAGAGAAGAGTAATACTATTTTTAATACCACCTGAAGGGCTTGAGGCAGTGCTTGAGCTTAATCTGTAAAATTAAGATGAAAAAATGGTTGCATACTATTGAGGAAAGTAGTCTTTAAAATACACTGTAGTAGTGGTATAGTTCTTTAAATGTATAGATTTGGATAGGTTATCTTTATTGTAGGTTACTTATTGAGGAAAAGATGTTTCAAATGGTGGCACTTTCAAATGCACATAGTACACAGCACTATACAATTGAACGAGCCAAGGATAGCTCATGGTAAACTCCCTGAAAACTAAATAATGCTACTTAGAACATTTTCAGACAGACCTGGTATTAGTGGCCCAAGTGTTTTTCAGTGAATCAAAAGATTAACTTTTACCAGAAGGTTAAATGTGGTCTGTCTGTACCATATGAGGCCTGGTATAAGGGACAGTTTACCTGTTGTGCAAGGGACCCTTTAACTGTTTCATTTACTTGTTATTTTAGGCTAATCTAGATGAAAGCCAGATGAGTTCACCTACATTCCTTAGAGCTTTAATGACAGCTGTTTGTAAAGCAGCTATTATAGGTAAGTAACATTTCTGAACTCCTAACATCTGAAATACCCAGTGTATCAAGTACTGACAGTGGGCCTGAATGTATATTGTCTGCAAAACCTGTGCTATAACCCTCAAATTCTGTACGAATAACTGGGTGCCCTTTCTGTCTGCAATGTCTTTCTGAAGCAGGGGGATGAATAGCTAGCTACTCGCTCTGCTGCAGAGTCCAGGTCTGAGCAGCTGCTGCAGGTTCTGTGTTTTCCTACTCAGCAGAAGGATCTGTGGCACATGACTTGTCCTTTACTTTTCACCTCCAGTATTCCAAGTCTCTTCCTTCTGTTCAAGAGTTAACGGTGTACAGGTTGATGTTATTAACCTAATATCAATAAAGGGCTAATCTTAACAGAAAAGTATTTTATGTAAATACCAATTGTCTCTCCTGCTTTATATTGACTTTATATTTATTATAAGATAATTTCATCATATGTTCGGGAATTACATAAATGGATAGGATTAGAATTGGTCAAAACTGTAAATATTCCAAACTTGTATAGTATTTAACAATATCTAATGGGATCTACCACTTAACCTCAGGTAGAAATCCGCATATCAGTGAAATAGGAAAAAAGAATCATCTGTCAACTCAAAAATTCAAGTGTTCAGATGTTTTTATCATTTTCTTTTTTCAATCATATTAGAATTTCAGAATTGTAATTTAAGATTTCCTGTGAGATTAAGTTTTTCAATTAGTTCTTTAGTGAGATAAACAAGCTAAGTATGAAAGTTTAAAAATGTTAAATCATTTCCATTGTCTATGGAAAGTATGAGACTGGTGTTTTAAAGTCAGAGTTGGAAAGTATAAAAGCTGCCTTTAAAATGAGTGTTGTATCCCAGTGCTAACTTTCTTACATAGGAAACAAACCTATGCTCCTTGGTGTTAGGGATATTTTCCTCAGACTGTTTCCACTGTGTCTTTCCCTCCACAAAAGGCCTTGATTAGACATGCCGTTTGCCACTGTCACAGTTAGGCCTCCTCCTCCTAATGAAAATAAAATGGTTCTAGTTCTTTCAGACTTCTCCGAAAATGTTTGCATGAGCTAAAACTTTAATTCCTTCTACGATTCCTTTTGTAGTTTGGAATGTCATAAAACCACTGTCACTTTCATGATTAAAGATAAAGAATTGAGTGTACTTCTCTACAGGAACCCAGCTCTCAAGTACACACTCTCCATGAGCTGTTGTTTCAGGGACAGTGTCCCATTATGAATTTCAGAATATTTTGGATTTCAAAATGTTTACCTTGGACCCCGTGCTTCCTCTTTCCTTATAGACTCATATATGTCTGTCAATCCAGAAAACTGAGAATGACTGTGTGTTAACTCCTTAAATATAATGCTTCATTTTCCATCACTTCCAGCTGATTGTTCTACCTTCCGAGTGGACACCACTGTTATCAAGCAGAGAGTGCCGATCTTACTCAAGTACCTAGACTCAGACACAGAGAAGGAACTACAAGCACTTTATGCACTACAAGCATCAATAGTAAAACTTGATCAACCTGCCAGTAAGTTCACTTCCCCTTACAGTTAACCAGCCAGTGGCTAAAACTTAATGGTTTCAGGTTTGAGCAGTGGGTAATAGAAGAATCACTGGTGATAAATACTCAGATAGTTAACGATTTTTATTAGAAAATGATAACACAAAAATTACTCTGGGATTCAGCCCTGATTGTAGGGCAGACCTGCCTGATGAACTCACTGCAGCTGCAATGACGGAGATAAGTCTATGCCCTGTGGGATGGCACCGTGAGCCACGTGTGTCCGGTGACCTGCTGATCGTGGCTGCTGTGACCAAAAAGCTGAATCATAAATTTTAGTTTTCAGATGTTTTTATCATTTTCTTTTTTTAATCATATTAGAATTTAAATTTAAATATCCATTTGTGGCTACTCCATCACTGGACAGTAATCTTCCACTTTCTTTGACCCTGGTCTTGATGGAAAAGGATGATGCTCGTCATAGTCCTTAGAAACCAAACATTAAAATGTTTAGGTCTTTTACACTAGTTTTCAGTTAAAGGTTATGGTTAATTCTTGGCTAATCAGACAAATAAGATAAGCTGAATGAACACCAAGTTTTATTGATATTGGTAAGTTAACTAAATTGTATTAAATCTTGAAAAATCAATGGAAACTTACAAAAAAATGGGTATAGTGCACGACTATTTTAAAGATAACACTAAAACAGTTCTTTGATATTTCCTTGGGTTGTGATTTTTGCAGTTTTCCTTCTTTCCTAATGTTGATGAAGCCAAAAGATAAAGGAAAAGATTAAAGCAAAATTATCCCCAGCATGTAACTAAAGAGACTTCTAAATCAAGTTAGAAAATTAATCTGAGTTTGTTTTCTCTCAAGACCTTTAAAAGGTCATTTAACATCATGGCTTCCTTTTCCTATTCTTATAGGAAGAGACACTAATGATTTCAAAAGAGATGGTTAAGTAGTCAGATGAGGGCCTCCCTGGTGGCGCAGTGGGTTAAGCAACGCACTGGGAAGCGAACGCAGCCACTGCAGCACGAGTTCGATCCCTGCCGCCCGCCAGGGAGGGGACCCACATGGCGCAGCAGACCTCTCCTGCCTCGCCCGCTGCTCCCCTCAGCAGTGTGTTTCAGTCTGCCTGTTCTGCTCCCCGCTCTGTCTCTGGTGAATCCTCTCACCTCCCTGGACTCTGGCCTGTACCCCAACTCTTGTATGCATAAATAAATAAATCTTTAAAAAAAAAAAAAGTCAGATGAAATTGATGATGTATACCCAGCCAGTCAAATTAAAGTATCTCCCTTAATATATCAGCTTCAATAATCTCTGAAGAGATGTTTGATTCTGCATTTGCTATGAGCAGAATCCTGACTACATGCTTCTATTTCTTCATAAGCTAAGGTTTAGGAAAAAAAGTAATGTCAATATTACCTTGATTAATAAAATTACAAAGATAAATCCAAAGAAAAATGTTAATGTGACTCATTCTATACCTAGTATTTATTAGCAAGTATTATTTGTTCCACTATCTCCTTCCATTAATTTGAATAACCATATGAATTTTAAGAGCCCATAATAAAGGGAATTTTTTTATATAGAATATAAAACCCTCTGTTGGAGCTGAATATCTCTACTAACATTTTCTCTTTTTTGAATAATAATTGAGCTAAGATTCCATGTGAGAGAAAAACAAAATTCCCCTCAGTAGTCTGGACATTGAATACAATAAACAGCAATTGTTGTTTCATTGGATAAAGTCAACATGAGGTAGCAATAGTTTATCAGAAAATAGAAGTAAAAGCTCTAACAGTTGAGAGAGATGTATAGAAAAGATAAATTATTCTTGTATTTAATGTTTAAAGTGTTTAGGATGAGATCTGCGTAATATCAAACATCTCAACAATATTAGGAAGTAGTTCAAATTGAACAAAGTAATAGGAATAGAAAGTAAATCAAGGGCTTAAATCTTTTCTTGTTCTTTTTTTTCTGTTTTATTAAGGAAAAAAGTTAACGTACATTACTATATATATCACAGTGATTTGATTTACATATGTTGTGATATGATTACCACGATAAGTTAGTCCAGTAAGATTCATCTTCTCGTGTGAGTAAGAAGAAAAGGCAAAAAATGTTCTCATAGTGACAAGGGCTCTTAGGGTTTACCCTCTTAATAGTCTTCTGTATCTCATTTAGCGGTGTAGTTCACAGCCAATGTTCTATAGGACTTTCCTGTTCTTCAGACAAGTTGTTTTGCTACTTCATTATCAAGAGGAACATGAGGCATTGTCGTAGATGCTCTTTTCTAGGGGAATTGATTTGTGTTTATTCGTTGCTTGGAAATTCAGCCTTTTCTTTCACAACTACCATGCCCCAAAACTGATGGCTTGTTTTCACTGCCTTGCAGATTTGCTCCGGATGTTTTTTGATTGCCTGTATGACGAGGAGGTGATCTCTGAGGATGCCTTCTATAAGTGGGAAAGCAGCAAGGACCCTGCAGAGCAGAATGGGAAGGGTGTGGCCCTGAAATCTGTCACTGCATTCTTCACATGGCTTCGGGAAGCAGAAGAGGAGTCTGAGGATAACTAGTACTTCAAATATACAAAACAAAACAAAAGAAACAATTTAAGTATTTTTTAAAAAAAGTTTCACGTCTTCGCCAATCACAGTGCAGCAAGGCCAATTCTCGCAGAAACCCCCACGTGTGCTCAAGTGGGAGAGGGGAAAGAGAAAAAAAGGTGATCATGGAGGAAAAAGGTACTGGAAAAAGTAAACTTCAAACCTGAGGGCGGGAGCACTAAACCAAAATACATGTATTATTTATAGAAAATATTTTCTGTTTTAATCTTTTCTTTTTAAACGAGGACTCATACTTTAAAAAAAAAAAACACATCTGTTTAGCAAAAAAAAAAAGAAAAAAAAGTTGAGAACTTTTAATTTATTTTAAGGACTGCAAATGCCAGTGTAATTTTTTAATTTGCAGTTTCTGTAAACAACTTGTATAATAGAAAAGCAGAGAAATAAATTTCCCTCCCCTTCAGATGCACCTCACGTTTGTTTTAAAACATAGTAGTTAGTCCAGATTTAAGAAGGTTGGGGTGAACAAGGTAGGAAAGATTTTTTTTTTTTGGCATCAAATCTTTCTGCCTGCCTCTCAGCTTGCTTCAGAAAATAAAAAAATCACAATAGTAATCAAAACATACATAACCTTGGAACAGAAGGAAATGCTGTGGACCAGAGAACTCCAAGAATTGTTTTAAAAAAAATAAAGTGCTACCCTGGGAAAAGTACTCAATACTTTTGAAATCTTTAGAGTAACTTTAAGGCTTGTAAATACATAGAACAAATATTTAAAAAAAAAAAAAAAGAATTGACTCAATACTATTTCTTTTCACTTTCAAAATATAAAGAACAAAATAAAGACAAACATTGCAAGTTTAAAAGAAAGTAAAGTGACTTCTCCTTTTGACAGCTGCTGCATGTGAGCCCATTTTTGGGAGGTGCTGTCTGGCTGTTCCTTGTCTAATCCTGCTCACTCCTGAGGGGCGTGTGCCTGTGCGCGTGCTCAGTGTGTGTGTGTGTGTGTGTGTGTGTGTGTGTGTGTGTGTGTGTGTGTGTGTACAGTTGGAAAGGGAAAGTTACCTTAGAGGTTAGGAGGGCACTGGTGCTTGGGTGGGAGAGCCATTACTTCTTGAAGTCCAGCACCAATGAGATACGCATTCAGGGTGGGAGCAAGCCTTAGAGCAATGTCTTGCGTGACTCAGTGCTCCGCTGTGTGTGCCAGGACTCGGGACACTCATTTACCTTGAGACTACCACTACCACTGACTTTAAAACCATCACTTGTCATAAATGCGTGCATCACCCTAAGATGTCATCTAAAGAATGAAAGATAACAGAGCTAAATTACACTCTCTTAAAAGTGGGCGTGAAGATTTAAAACCAAACAAAACCATGTGTAAAAAATCACAGTGGTTCCAAACTTCAGCTTCATGCAAGACATTCTGGTGAGTATAAAGCCATCTGTGATCTGGGCCTCCGTTTCTCCTACAAATATGGGGATGCTATGCTTTTTGGTTTTCTTTTACGGAATTGCAGTCTCTACAGATGGTTTTTCATTTCAGTTGTTAGTAGGCCTTCACCTTACAAAATGTATTTCAGAAGAAAGCCAGGCTGCTCTCAAATAAACTATATTTGGTGTCTGATTAACCAAAGAGTGTTTCTGGCTCTCATCTCTGAAAAAATATTCACATTAATAGCTTTGTGAAGCACAGGACAAAATTTCCGTAGCAGTTTAAGGTTTTCTTCAGAGTATCGTTGGACACAATAGAGGATCTCACCACCTAAGCCCACACAGCCTGTCCTGCAGTGGTGGGCACTGCTGCTGAAGAGTTGAATCCTGAAACCTCCCGCCAGGCAGGTGAAAACATCTGTCACAAAGACGGGTCCGCAAAGGCTGTTCCAGAGTTGCTGCCTGGGCTCCCTCCTCTGGAAGAAACAACCTGATTCTATACCATGACTTTCATCAGCTCCCAGAAGCAAAGTGTAGAGGGTTCTCACCCAGAAATCTGCTGAGTAATGTAGTTTGTAGGTATTGGTGTTATTCACGGGGCTGAAAGGTGTAGAAAAAGCTACAGATAGTAGAAATAAATGACTTATTCATCAGTATTTTAGAAATGGACAAGAATAAGGAATGAGGAAAAGAGAATAATATTTGGGAGCAGGGAGTGGAGGGCAATTCAAAGGATGAAAAAGGTTTCAGCTATGAACACCTATAGTGCTGTAACAGGAGTGCCGTGAAGCACAGTGCACGTTTGTCTCTTGCTACTTCAGATGCACAATGTTCGAGAACTACAAGGGTTACCTAGTAGCAAAATGGGATGACTGATCCCTACTGATAGCATGGAGTGGTGCTTAACCCCTTGCGCCACAAGGGAGGCCCCCCAGCCTGTTTATATTAAAAAGTAAGCTAGAGGTTGACACACTGCATCATGATTTGATTTGGTTTTTGTTTTATTTTTTTTAAAGATTTATTTATTTATGCATGCAAGCACTGGGGTACAGGCCAGAGGTGCGGGGAAGTGAGAGAATCCACCAGACAGAGCAGGGGGCAGAACAGGCAGATGGACTGAAACACACTGCTGAGGGGAGCAGCGGGCCAGGCAGGAGAGGTCTGCCTGCACCATGTGGGTCACCTCCCCGGCCGGCATCAGGGATCGAACTTGTGCTGCAGTGTCTGCAGTTTGCTTCATAATGCGTTGCTTAACCCACTGTGCCACCAGGGAGGGCCCTTTGTTTTATATTTTAAAGCACTTTGCAGCAACTAAATCCAAAATAGTTTTATCTGTTGTAGAACCATTCTCCAAATAGTTACCATTATCTTTTTATTTCAGATGGCTAGAGAGTCTGTAGCTGTCCATCCAATTCTGTGTTTTCATTGCTCATGTTTTGTACTTAAAATATACTTACATATATGTAGGGCCAATTTTTTTTTTTACCGTGTCATTGTCACTTAAGTTCCTCCATAGTCCCCACTATGTAGAGAGTAACATTTAGCATTGCTTTCTACTTACTTTATTATAAATTCACATGATAAAAGTCATCCTTCTAGAAAGTACAATTCAGTGGTTTTTAGCATATCCACTGTTGTGCAACCACCACCACTATCAAATTTCAGAACCTTTTCTATGGGATACGTTTGTTCTGGACATTGCATATGGATGAAATTATGTTACACTGCTTTTATTTTTTTACCTCTAACATTCACTAATGATCAAACAGTGTGGGTGTTTGCAACGCCAGGGACTTGACAGCAGGAGTTAGACCCTGAAGTTTTCACTGACTTAATGTTTCTAAGTATAATTTCTTTTGTCCTAACTTGGCAATAGGTTCACAGCCATCAGCTAAAAGTGAACAGGTCCCTCGATTTCCTTTTGTTGCTCTTTTGTTGGTCTTGATACAACCTGGGACGCCAGAGGTCCTAGCACTTGGCAAATAGGGTCTGCTCATTTTGACCTCCCACTTATTTCTACTTGAGTAATTTTCCATAGGGTTGAATTCCTGCATGGATTAGAGGCTACGGTGTACCCTTGCCTTGGAGTCCATCCTCTTTGTTGAAGTACATTTGGACATAATGCCTATTTATTGAACAGCTTGATGGCTGCTTGCTTGTCATGAGAGTAAAATTGTCCAGTAAAGAATAAAGACAGAACCTTCGCCACTGTCCCAGGTCCCAAGTCATTAGTCCTATAGAAGATCACCTTTCCTGTCAGTAAAGTTTTTTTTTTTTTTAAAGATTTATTTATTTATGCATACAAGCACTGGGGTACAGGCCAGAGATATGGGGGTGGTGAGAGGATTCACCACAGAGAGCGG
>JAGFMF010012145.1:2712470-2730674 GCA_019455555.1 Galemys pyrenaicus | reverse complement strand
GGAGCAGCGGGCACAGCAGGAGAGGTCTGCCGCACCATGTGGGTCCCCTCCCTGGCCGGCAGCAGGGATCAAACTCGTGCTGCAGTGGCTGTGGTTTGCCTCATAGTGTGTTGCTTAACCCACTGTGCCACCAGGGAGGCCCACTTTTTTCTTTTTAAACAGGGAAAATATTTTTTAAGATACCCCATGACCAGGGAATCTTGTAGATTATGTTGACTTTACAGTAGCATTTTCAACCTAGCTAGTGTAATCATGGTTAAGAAAGATGAATTAACAATATCACTTTACCAAGGAGTGGGCGGGGAAACCTGATTAAAAAAAAAAACCTTTGCACAATGTTCACATATAAAAACATCAGCAAATTTGCTTAGTTAATTACAGAAAGTATAGTACTAAGAAAGTGTTGATTGGATGAGTGAACAGATTTATATGTTGAGATTATCCCAGGATAGACTTAGATTTCAAAATCCAAGTTGGCCTTCTTTTCACATTTCAGAAAACAGCTTTTTTTATTTATGTATTTTACAGTTCTTTGAAGTGAATTGCTGTGTGAGCATTTTAACAGTTGATGTTAATTTTAAAATACTTCCGTGTATTCCTGATTTGCTTGATAGTTTTGCTTATTACATTATCTCAAATTCTTTCAGTTGCTTTTCCTTGCAACTTGTGGACAATTCCCAAATCTTGACATTGCTGTTGGTATTCACATAAAAGGATTTTCCCTGTAAATGTTTGGATTTTTCCCAGTTATTGCAGCTTGGGACTATTACCTGATAAGGTGAAGGCTTTTAAATTCCTTGACAGGGTCAGAGCTTAAAGTACAAGTTGAACGAGGACTCTACCATTCCTCAACTCTTTGTTAATGTCTGTTAGCAACCGATCATTTTCTTGCATTGAGGGATTTTTATTATAAAATGTCATTGAGTCCCAGATGAGATTTTTGGGAAGGACAGGGAGTATTATCAGGTAATTTGAGTGATTGGATTTTGCCTTTGAGTATTTGTCCTTTGTTTTGTTCTAGTTTGCTTACATGAAAATGTGACAAACGAGTCTTAGGAAGCAAACTTCTTTTCTCCTACGATGGTCTAGCTTTGCCTCTTTGGGTCTGGAAGCTCTTAGAATGCCATCATGTTCTTTGGGGGTTTTTTGTCCTTGTATTCTCAAATGACAATGGAGTTAAAGTTACGTTTATTTTCCTGATTCCTTTGAAAACAATAACAAAACCCTTCTCTCTTTAGTAAATTGATCTTGAGTAAACATTGGACTAAATTGTTTCTTAGTCTCCTTATTCTGTCTTTTTCAGGTTCCTCATGGTAGCAGGAGGGGATGGGTCAGATTCCTTATGAGCTTTCTTGTCCTTGTTGCCTTTGTTCATTGTGGAAGGTGCAACAGCCGCTGCAGCTTGTGCATTTGTCGCTGCTTCACATAGTCCTTATTTTGATAGTGATTTTCTTTCTGAATGATAGTGGGCCAGGTCATCCGTCACTTGATATAAGTTTTATAGTTAAATATTTTTCCCTTTCGATGTATATTAAAATTAGACGTTTTAGTTTAGTTGTGTTTGTTAATCTTCACACCAGGTCTTTTCTATGCTTCAGGTTGACTCTTCACCACACTGAAACCATTAGGAAAAATCCTTGTGGTAAACAGCAGAGGCTTCAGAGTGTAACCTGTACTCGGGCCTAGAAATTATTTTAAATGGCGACTGATACGTCTCAAGGTGAACTCGTCCATCCTAAGGCACTCCCACTTATAGTAGGAGCTCAGCTGATCCACGCGGACAAGTTAGGTGAGGTAGGGGCTGACACATTCTTGAAGCTCACTCTTGGATCAGTCCCTGACTTCAGGCCCTTCTGGGTCCTTCTTGGTACATGTTCCTTTCCCTACTTTGGGGAATCTGGGTTGTGATTCTGAAAAAATCTAATAGATACAAAGTTCTTTTTGTCTTCCCTTTCCCACAAATTCTTAGAAGACCTTCTAAATTTATTCCAAATCAAGTATAATTATTTGTTCCCATTTGAATTTCTAGCTAAAGTAAAATATTTTGAAAAGTACTTCTTAAAAACCATATTTCACTTCAAAAAAATTGTTAAAAGTAATTTACATCAGATCTTGGAGTCAGCTTGATGAATTCTCCTACATCTTCTGATACCCAGTTAAGCCCCTTGAAAAAGAAACGGGAATTTTTCACATGTGTGATTATGGCCATCTCTTTTCTTAGAAAGTAGAAGAGAGCACCATGCCGATTCGTCGCGCTGTGAATTCTACCCGGGAAACTCCTCCCAAAAGCAAGCTTGCTGAAGGGGAGGAAGAAAAACCAGGTAAATTAAAGTAGTGGCACAATAGAAAATGGCAAAAGCTTTTTACTCCAATGTGGAATGTCCCATAAATTCTCTTGACCATTTCATGGCTGCGTGTTATAGGGGAGATGGTACCTGTTGGTAAGTCATTTCTAGACAGTGTGGGCAAGATAGCAATTTCATGTTGACCCTGAAGGACCTTTGGAAGGTGACCATCTCGTGCCCTTTGGAAGGTGACTATCTCGTGCTCTGGGAGTTAAAAAGAGAAAAACAGTTGGAGACAACAGGAAAGATCAAAAAGTAACTTGTGGGGCCTCCCTGGTGGCGCAGTGGGTTAAGCAACACTACGAAGCAAACCGCAGCCATTGCAGCACAAGTTCGATCCTTGCTGCCAGCCAGGGAGGGGACCCACATGGTGTGGCAGACCTCTCCTGTTGTGCCCGCTGCTCCCCTCAGCAGTGTACTTCCGTTGATCTGCCTGTTCTGCTCTCCGCTCTCTCTGGTGAATCCTCTCACCACCCACCCCCCACCACCACCACCACCACACCTCTGGCCTGTACCGCAGTGCTTGTATGCATAAATAAATCTTTAAAAAAAAAAAAAAGTAACTTGTGGGCATACAAATGTTAGGGAATGAAGACTGGAAGAATGGAGGATTTGGGACTTTGGGATGGCTCAGGTAGAAGGGGAAATCTCACCCAGAAATCATGAGACCTTACTAGAGCAAATGGGCAATCAAAACATGGATTTTTAACTTTAGTGTAGGTGGAGAAAGGTTGTCCAGAGATGGGAGCATGTGTACAACCTCCCCAACCTCAAGTACTAATGCTCTTTTATGGCATTTCTAACCACTATTTTTCCGTTTTCTTCTTTTGACCTTCCCCACCCCCCAATGCTTTTCCTTTTCTCCTTTCTCCCTTGCTTTTTATCTCAAGCTTGCCAAGGGTGCACACATGGTGTTCTCAAGACATGACTGTTAAGACCAAACATTTACTGAGCATACTTTGCTACCTTTATTCCTTGGATGTGCCAGGGATGTACTCTTTCCAGCTCAGCCTGGGTTTTGTCTCTAAATCTTCAGGTGACCATTTGGGCATCCTGGTCTAAGGCAACTAGCAGTTATGGGAATCAGAATATTTTTTTTTAAAAGGGGGCTGGTGAGTTAAAAATCGGTTATTTTTTCCAACACTGAGAAAAGCCACTTGATGGCTCATCCTTATTCCATTTGTTCGATAACTGCCTAGAGCCACTCAGTCTCTAATACTGGTTTTGAGAATCCATGCCAGAGGGTTCAGGTTTAAGACAGGAGCGTCAGCCATGAACTTAAAGTACATTTCACAAGCTGTATGTTTGTTTACTCTTCCATCTATTGAATTACAGTATTTTTTTTTAATTACAGTATTTTGTGCATGGAAATAATTGGACTTATATTAAATTTTGAATCCTGCATTTCACGCAGTGGCAGACTTAGTAGTTTAATTAGTCAAAACAATGTCTTGTACATACTGCATACTCAGTATCTGTTGAGTGACTGAACCTTTGTTTAAGCCATAAACGATTAAGCAATAATTTTTAAAGAAGAGAAAATAATACAAAGTTGAGTTTGTACCTTTATTATTACAGTAAAACCTAGTAATGGTTCATAGCTTTTTGTCCTTTTTAATACCCCACCTCCACTCCCACCCCACTTTTTGTCCTTCTTAGAGCAAGGCAGTGAGTAAACAAACATGGTGAACTGAGGAAAGTTGTTACCCATGGTGCAGCCAGTTAGGTCATTAGCTTGAGGGCCAGTAAAGGACACATCATGATAGAAGCACATCTTACAGTCATCTGTATCCCCAGATGTCACTGTTAGACTGAAGTGCTGACTTACTGCTTTACAAAACAGTCCTGGAAGCAGCAGGAAGTTGAAGGAAATGGGAAACACCCACATGGTACAGGTGCTGGTCCACAGGCTTCTCCTAAAGCACTTTATATAATCCTTATAATAGCGCTGCGAGGTAAGGTTGCT
Organism: Galemys pyrenaicus; assembly: GCA_019455555.1. Taxonomy (NCBI): domain Eukaryota; kingdom Metazoa; phylum Chordata; class Mammalia; order Eulipotyphla; family Talpidae; genus Galemys; species Galemys pyrenaicus. The sequence goes on along the minus strand of JAGFMF010012145.1, from coordinate 2,726,363 downwards.
GAGACGAGGACATGTCAAAGAACTTCCCCTAAGACACCAAGCTAGGAACTTACAAAGACTGAACTTGAGTCCAGGTGTATCTGACTCTAAATGCTCTAGTTTTGACCTGTAAGAGAGGATTTTCAGCCTATATGCAGTCTGGTTGAAGAACATAATCCCAGATGAGATTTCAGATGCTAGCCGACCAATATGAAATTTGTTGAGAAGCTAGATATTCCTTTAGCATTTATAATCATGTGATTAGGTTATTATAATCCAAAGGTGACTGTTAATTCTTGTTTTATGTAAAGGTCACAAACCTCAGTAGTCCCACTCTCCTAATTCTACTTTGGCCTCTGTCATTTCATTTGATTAATTTGCTAATTTTCTGTTACTCAATTACTAAGATTTGTCTGTCAAATTATAAAATGACCAGTTTCTTAGTTTTAAGTCTCATTGTTAATATTGCTGAGAAGAAAGTCAAGGGTAATCACTTCCTAGAATCACCCCAAGACCAGTTGCTATGTAGCTCTGTGGCCTGTCACTGTGACACAGTCAGCAGAACAATGGTTTGGAGTAAAATGAGTGTCATTTTCTGTGTAATTTCCTGGTCTATCTTCTCTTGCATTATGATCTGGATTAAACAACCGGTTGAATAGGTAACTTGAGTGACATTGAGAATGAAAAAGCCCATACTCAGTTATTTGTTGTTTATCTTAGAATTCATATGTTGATTGGAACATTTAGCTTCTCTGTTTAATAAGATAAACTTTGACCCTTTAGTGACACAGACTCTAATATATCTACTTGATGCAATTCTGCTTACCTGACTTTTTAGAACCAGATATAAGTTCAGAGGAATCTGTTTCCACTGTAGAAGAACAAGAGAATGAAACTCCTCCTGCTACATCTAGTGAGACAGAGCAGCCAAAGGGGGAACCTGAGAATGAAGAGAAGGAAGAAAACAAGTCTTCTGAGGAAACCAAAAAGGAGTAAGGAGTTATGCTCTTACTACTCGTAATTGAAGACTATAGAAATGATTATAGATCACATTGCTTTCAAGTGCCATAACTGTGGTTTATGCACCATATGAACTACTTATAGGATTTACTTTCTAGAATCACCCCGAGACCAGCTGCCGTGTAGCTCCGTGGCCTATCACACTGTGTCACAGCCAGCAGAACAATGGTTTGAACGATCTAGAACTCACTTCTTTAAACTTTATGATATGTGTTTGTGCTTAGAATTCACTTGGGGAATGTCTCATATTTTAAACATTGACAAAATTTCAGTAAGAAATGAAACATGACTATGAAAACCTGACCTTCCCCATTTTATTCCTACCTTTGTGCCAGGAGTGAGTTTTTACATGTTTATGTTAAAAAACATTGATCTTGGGCCTCCCTGGTGGCGCAGTGGGTTAAGCAACGTATTATGAAGCAAACCACAGCCACTGCAGCACGAGTTCGATCCCTGCCGCTGGCCAGGGAGGGGACCCACATGGCGTGGCAGACCTCTCCTGCTGTGCCCGCTGCTCCCCTCAGCAGTGTGTTTCTGTCGATCTGCCTGTTCTACTCCCTGCTCTCTGTGGTGAACCCTCTCACCCCCCCACACCTCTGGCCTGTACCCCAGTGCTTGTATGCATAAATAAATAAATCTTTAAAAAAAAAAAAACATTGATCTTGACCAAGCCATTGCTTGAGTGAAGTACTCAATTGCAGGGTGAGTCTGAGAATTAGAAAATAAAATGTGTACATATCTGTACAATGCGGTGGTAATTCTTTAATTAAAACTTTTTTGCAAGCCAACTAATAGTATTCATTCCAGTCTTAATTGGTATTAGATTAAAATTGCATAATGCTTTATGGCTCATAAAATTGCTTTAATAAACAATCTTAAAATTCTTGCAACAAACTTAATAAAAAAAAAATTCTTGCAACAACCTCATGAAGATATATTACCAAATACATGTAACTATACTTGGTATTACTTTACAGTTGAAGAGACTGAGCAGGTCACCTGATTAGCTCATACAGCTAGTTTGAGGTAAAACTCAAACCCAGGTTTTCTGACTTCTCTCTATGGTACCAAATTGCATTTGTGTGGTTGTTACTAGAATGCATTTTAAATTTCTTACTTCTTTTATATACTAGGCCTTCGTATTGGTATTAATTTATATGACTCTTCTTCCAATGAGAATATACCTTTTTGGCTTATTTATAGTACCCATTTTTTAAAAGTCCTATGTTGTGTAAATGTTGGTTTATTTCAATGCCACCTTAATGTGTAAATAAAACATTAATTTTTATCCCTTCCTGGTCTTTTCCTATTTTCAACTTTATGTCTTATCGGAAGAGTTTGTCTTATATAATAACGATTCTTTGTTTTAAAGTGAGAAAGATCAGTCTAAAGAAAAGGAGAAGAAAGTGAAAAAAACAATACCTTCCTGGGCTACTCTTTCTGCCAGCCAGCTAGCCAGGGCTCAGAGACAAACACCGATGGCTTCGTCCCCCCGTCCCAAGATGGATGCAATCCTAACTGAGGCCATTAAGGCAAGTTTTTATTTAAAGTGATTTATCTTGGATTTATTGTGTTCACCTTTTGCTTATTTGAAAATGGCTTACCCCATCCAACATCAGAAATCTTGTTCTGCTTCTTAGAAGAGATTTAAATAAGAAGAAAGCCATTATGAGGTTTTGGTGAACATTGTTTTGTTTTTATTTTTTAATTTTAATTTACTGTAACAATATTTATAACTTACCTTTAGATTTTTTTTAACTCCGTTTATACCTTTAAGTGTAATTTTTATTTGGTGACGGAAAGTGTTAATTCATTCGACAAACACTTAAGGACTAACTTCTCTGTGTCAGGTGACCCTACTAGTCATACATCTTAGAATAAGATAACAGGATCCTTGTTTTTATGAATTCTAATTGTGACTGAGAGTAACTGAATACCATTGAGAATTTTTATTTTAAAAAAGAAAAAAGACTGCCTTCTGGTTTTTCTTCAAAGCTGAGTGTCTTAATATTGGTAGTGGTTATCTTTCACACCTGACCTATAAGAAGCTCTTTAAAAACCTTACTACTTTACTTATCACCTGCCCATTTAAATCTGTTGTTATTCACTAGCTCATGTGGTAATCAGGTATAGTTTTCTTGTTTTAACTTTTTAAGGTATATTCTAACCTAACCTTGCCTTTTTTGTGTAAATGTTTCTGGTTAATTTTACGGTATTTCACATGATCACATGATCAGAAGCGTTAAAAGCGATAGACTTCCTCTTTTCAGGGACCTTGTCACTAGGTTCTGAAACAGAAATGGGGAGAGATACAGATCAGTATACCCAAGGGTTATATGTACTTACTTTTATGTACTTACTTATACAGAAGAGACCCGGCGATCATTTGCAGAGTTTGAGGAGACAGCGCTGATGCATACAGTAGAAAAGCCAGCCATCCCCTGCGCTCGCTCAGGAGTGCTAGCACCTCTTTAAGAAAACTTTTTCTTTATCTCAGTAGCTTAACTATAGAGATATTTCTTTGTGTAACCTTTCTTCAATTTTTTTTTTACCTTGTGACCCACTCAGGCTAGGCTTATAGGAGCAGGGTTACAGTGAGAATTAAGAAGACTTTAAGACTTTTTAATTAAGACTTAAAAATAGCGAAGCAAAAAATTAAGACAGTATTAAGTTAGACCTAAAGAGTGATTAGAATATGAGTGTGTACATTTGTACAAGTAACACAATTGTATTCCACATGTATTCCATGCAGTGTAACAAACATGGTTTCAGACTACTGATAATCATGTTCTGTATCAAGCAAGAGCTTGATTTTCTTTGCTTTGTGTTTTATTTATGAGAATAAACTTCAGTAGGTCATAATTGGTTAGACAGTTTATTTTAAGTAGATGACCCATATCAGTGCAATTTGTTTTATGTTGTACAGGTTTTTCTGGTCCATCTATAATTAGTTATTTGTCCTGATTGCCAAAGAATATAAAATAACATTTAAGTAAATCTTTTTCCAATGAGAGTGCGACGTTCAGCTTATATAGAGACTACCAAAATAAAATTGATGGTTTAGTTCGTTAGATAAACAATAGCTGCTACTTACGTATGCTTTGAAATGCAGAACATTAAAGTTTTTTGTGACATAGTGACGTACTGAAGTCAGTCTTGGCCAGTAAACTTCTAGAATGTGGATAAATAGGGTGGAAGTGGAAGAGGCACTTGAAATTGCAGTAGAATTCCCTCAGTGTTAATCCAAAACTACCATTGAGCCTTTCGCATCTGTAAACCCTGTTTTATGTCATTTACTTAAGCTCTCTGCTATAATTCACATAAAACCTGTAAAGAAATATTGGCCCTGGTATGCCGTAAAGCACAGCAGCTTTCTGCTCCTACAAGTCAGAGAAATGACTTCAGATATAGAATAGAATTAAAATGGAAAGAGGGTCTTAACATACAGGATTTATTGTTCACAATTTTTAAGTTATCACTGCAGGAAAATTGTAATTTTGTATTTCTTCATAGTCATGATGAAAACACTGTCCTGTGATACTGTTCATTTTCCTGCTATTTTATCTTTCATTATCACTTCCCTTTCCAAAATAATTTTATGTTTTGAAAACAGGTCCAATTCTCTAATGAAAACCAGCTAGTACTGTAGCATATATGGTTTGATTACTTTTCCAGGCGTGCTTCCAGAAGAGTGGTGCATCAGTGGTTGCCATTCGAAAATACATCATTCACAAGTATCCTTCTCTGGAACTGGAAAGGAGGGGCTACCTCCTCAAACAAGCACTGAAGAGAGAATTAAATAGAGGTGTCATCAGACAGGTATTCAGCATGTGTTAGCTATATGTGCATATGTTGCTGATAGATCTAGTTAAATAAGACCATATTTAGTAACATTTAGACTTTTTGTGTCTCTAGTTGAAAATAACATGATGATGAAATGCTTAAGCATCCCCTCATTTATGTTCTGAGGCTAGATGTCAAAATCATTGATGCCAGTTTCCTTTGTAGTTAGTTAGAGAGTGGATGAAACAGAATAGAGTGCAGTTTTTTCCTAGCTTATTGTAATTTTAGTTGGATTTTCTTTGGGGACTATTTGTACTTGAACTCACGTAGTGCTAAAGATGAGGAGTGGGGAGTTAAGGAATCCTGTTTTTGGAGCACCATGAAAGAGAATGTCTCTCGTTAGTTTTAAACTGTAACTTACATGAGTAGGCATGTTACCATGTTAAATTAACTTTGCAAATAGGTTCACCTTCTAAAACTGTTAAAGCCTCTTAGGAGTCTCAGAGAAGTTTAGTAAAATGAGACTATTTCTAGAATCAATATTGATTTTAGGCATAAATCCATGTTACTTTGCATAGTACCTCAAAACATTGCTTTAGAAACGTAGAAATCTAAAGCTGGAATGAACTTTATCTTATCTGATCCTCTTCAGAGATTCAGAGGTGTGAAGTAACTGCCAAACTCTCAAGGTAGTAGTGGTAAGGGAGATTCTGAGGACTTCATTTACTGCATTCCCTATTGCCTTCCTTTCATATCTTTCTGCACAGTGGTTAATAACAGAATTCTGTGCCACTGGGCATTTAAACTGCTTAGAGTCTTGCAGTAGTACTTTATTCCCAAATGAGAATTTGAGTATCTCCTATATGACCAGTACTGGCGTGTGCGGGGTGGGGGTCCATTGCTAAGTAGAACAGATTGTTGCTGAATAGTCCAGCTTTCTCAAAATACTGGGAAACTGATATTTAAATGACCTTTAAAATAATCTTTGATTGAAGACCTATTCTGTATCATAGCATATGAGCACAGTTTATGAGCTGACATGATTTTCTTTGTGTAAATATAGTCTGTAATCTACTCTTGTCTCATAGGCTGACATTGAGTTTGATGCTTAAACAATGATTAATAGGCTAAAAACATTTCAGCTTTTTTTTGTTTAAAGATATATTTTATTCATGCATATAGGAGGTGGCGAACAGGCCAGGGAATAGGTACCAGGGAGTGGGGGTGGTGTGAGAGGATTCACCAGAAACGGTGGAACAGAATGGGCAGATCTACTGAAACACACTGTTGAGGGGAGCAACAGGTGAGGCAGGAGAGGTCTGCTGTGCCATGTGGGTCAGCTCCCTGGCTGGGGATCTAGTTCATGTTGTAGTGAGCGCCAATAACTTCATAGTGCTGAAACTTAACCCCTTACACCACCAGAAAGGCCCTGCATTTCAGTTTTTGATGGTTACTTTACTCCAAGTATAAGTAAAGCTAAAATGTGGAGGATTCCAGTTGTTCTGACTCTATGTATATTCAGTATTAAGTGCCTTGTAAACTGGAAATATGTGGTATGATTTATACATACCATCATGGGCGATGTTTAATTGTTAATCTTTTCCAAATGCAATAATAATCTATAATAATGAAGTAGGTTCTGAATTTTTACTTAGGAGCAATCTTCCCTCCAAGATAGTGATAGGTCTCCCCATTTTACCAAGAGGTTGTTTGTCCTTTTTTTTTAGGATTTATTTATTTATGCATATAAGGGCTGGAGTACCGGCCAGAGATTTGGGCAGTGAGAGGATCTACCAGAGACAGAGTGGGGAACAGAACAGGCAGACTGACTAAAATACACTACTGAGGGGAGCAGCGGGCAAGGCAGGAGAGGTCTGCTGTGCCATGTGGGTTCCCTCCCCGGCTGGCAGCTGGGATCGAACTCGTGCTGCAGTGGCTGTGGTTTGCTTCATAGTGCTTATTGATTAACCCATTGCGCCACCAGGGTGCCCCCCCCCCTTTTTTTGTTAAAGAGCTTGTTTAACATGGTACTATAATTGCATTCTCTCCAAATTTTGTAGATGAGAAGTTCAGAAAGTTACAGATTTGTGCAATAATGAATAGTTAGGTGCTACCATAAATAGTATCTAAGTTAGGTCTTGACTCTTCATTGTTCTTTATTTCTCTGAAGAGGTCAGTAGCACTTTGTTTTAGCTGTCTTACATCATCATGCCCTATAATTGGTTTAGTCCAGTATAAAGTTAAAAATACAAATACCAGGATAATTTACAATAAAAATACAACTAAATTTAATTTACTTTAGGTAAAAGGAAAAGGTGCTTCTGGAAGTTTTGTTGTGGTTCAGAAATCAAGAAAAACACCTCAGAAATCCAGAAACAGAAAGGTAAGAAATCTATACCAGTTTAGTTGAGCACTTCGATACTATTATGCTACAGAATATAGCAGTGTTTATTGAGTGTTTACTGTGTAGCAGGCACTATGCAAAGTACAGTCATCCTACTTAGGCCTAGGAAGATTAAAAGTAATTTGTCCTCTAATACCCAGCTAGTGTGTAGAATAAAGTGTGCAGATCCATGCACTCCAGCCTCAGAGTGTCTGCTCAACTTCCCTTTTAAACTAGAAGCTTGAAAGTACCCATAAACCTAATACTGACCCAACAAATATGCCCACAGCCAGTTTTTCTTCTTTTTTAAGTAATATCCCTCCGCAACATACAGAATTTCATTTTTAGTTTATTTGTACAATAAAGTGAAATATCTAGTATCTCCTCTTGTGGAAAGCTCTTCTCAATCTGAAGTTCTTATCGATTTAATTGATAAGAGGACTTTAAACTACTGTGATATGACTATCTTGAATGTGGAAAAGAGTAAAAGTTTTCTCTAGTAGATTTGACTGTCAACTGAGGAAACACTTGAACTAAACATAAAGCATTTGAATAAAATACACTGTCTAGTCTACAATAATGATAATTTTTATATCCATTTCAGAAGAGGAGCTCTACAGTGGATCCAGAACCACAAGTGAAACTGGAGGATATCCTCCCCCTGGCCTTTACTCGTCTTTGTGAACCTAAAGAAGCTTCTTACAGTCTCATAAGGAAATATGTGTCTCAGTATTACCCTAAACTTAGAGTGGACATCAGGTATGAGGGGCTGACTGGGACTTTAAAGCTGCAGATGTATTTGTTGTTCTCTTAGTCCCCTTTTCATAAGAAAGTAAAAGTAGAATAAAAAAGGAGGGTTACTTTCAGCTAAGCTAGAAATCTTTTTTGCAGGTTTTTCCTTTTCATGGTGTCATTAGGTTTTCCTTTTCACTATCTTCTTTTTTTTTTTTTTAGATTGACTAATCTATGCATACAAGAACTGGGGTGTAGGCCAGAGCTGCTGTGGGGGTGGGGGGAGTGGAGTGAGAGGAATCACCAAAGAGAGTGAGAGGAGCAGAACAGGCAGATCAACTGAAATACACTGTTAAGGGGAACAGCAGGTGAGACAGCAGAGGTCTGCTGCACCAGGTGGGTCAGCTCCCTGGCCAGGTACTGAACTCATGCCGCAGTGGCTGCAGATGGCTTCATAATGCTGCGCCTTAACCCCTTGTGCCACCAGGGAGGTCCCACTTTTCACTATCTTCTTAAAGATTTTTTTGTTTTTAACTCAAACCTCATGCTAATTTTTACTAGATCCTGACAGGCCACCAGGAAGGCTCCATTTTTTTTATTGTGATAAAATACACCTAAACTTAAAATTTATCATCTGAATATTTTTAAGTGTACAGTGTAGCTATAAGTGTACTGGATTCAGTGCAGTCATGATATGCTACCAGCACCACCATCCAAGACTTCATGGTCTTTGATCTTTCACTCCAAAGTGAAATAGTAAAGTTAGTGGAATAGTGCAAAAGGAGGAAGAGTCCAAAAAATATGGCAAGAAAGTGACCCAGCAAAATTAGTAATCAACATTATCCAGTAACCCCAGGTCATATTCAGGTATCCTTAGTTGTTTCCAAAAGTACAATAGATTTTTGAGTCTGTATCCAAACGTGACCCATGTGTTGCATTTGGCTAGTTGGACCAACTGCCACTCTCATAAAAAACTAGAGCAACTAGTAGAAAAATTATTGGCAGCTTAATCACTCCCTTAATTATGTTCCCAAGGCTCTTTGAACATAGTTCAGCCCTGACCCTTATTCTCTATCATAATTATTTATGTAGTCATCATCTCTTAAATTCCTTGAGTTCCATGACCAGATGTGTATGTATTCCTGCATAACCATGGCAAATTACTTGATATATGAGTCAAGGATATGTTTTGGGTCATGGTATAAATCATGTTCTGAGTGGAATAGCCTGCCTCAGAAATACTTTATTTTTTTGATACCAGAAAAGGCTGACTTGTTGAGTACACTGCTGAAAGGAGCAGTGCAAGAGGTTGTCTGCCTGCCTCAGAAATGTTTTCACTGGGAGTTCACTTTTGGAGTGTCAGGATATATGAGATGCTATAGTGTTGTTTCTGCACTTTGGCGTTCTACTAGAGCATCAGATCGCTTATGCTCCTCCCCAAGCATACAGATGGTGTAATTAAAAATTGTAGTGCCAATTCAGCCCGTACTGCTTAATGATTAGATAAAAAATTCAAATTTTCTTTTCCAAAGGAAAATATTAAAGCTCAGTGAAGGACCTCCCTGGTGGCGCAGTGGGTTGAGCAACGCACTATGAAGCAAACTGCAGTCACTGCAGCATGAGTTCGATCCCCGCAGCTGGCCAGGGAGGGGACCCACATGGCGTGGCAGACCTCTCCTGCTGTGCCCGCTGCTCCCTTCAGCAGTGTACTTCTGTTGATCTGCCTGTTCTGCTCCCTGCTCTCTGTGGTGAATCCTCTCACCTACCCCCACCCCACACACACACACCTCTGGCCTGTACCCCAGTGCTTGTGTGCATAAATAAATAAATCTTTAAAAAAAAAAAAAAAAAAGCTCAGTGAAACACCAAGCACAGTTTGGCCCTTGTTCTGCCCCTCGGTGGGTTATCTTAACTCGCGACTGCTTAGCAACTAGCCAGTTTCAGGTCTCTTATCTTCTCATTGGGCGCTGTTCTAGTAGTTAAAAGATGTGGCAGAACATGTCACCATACTTTTGGATTTTGACCTATTCTTAGCCTGAAATTGTACCTTTCAATTTGACTCTTTTGTTCTGTATCCCAGATCCCGTTAAGCCATAAGGCAACTTGATTGGTTTCTCCCTGCACCTGAGGTTCCCCATTTAGATGATTGCCCATTGACAGAATTGTTCTTGCTTCCACACTTGTTCTTATGATCTGATAGTAATAAGTTGTAAGTTTCTAGCAGTTTGGTATTTTGGTTATATACAGTTTGTGGTTCTCTGTGTCTAGGTAATGACATAGCTTCTTTTTTTTTTTTTTTAAAGATTTATTTATTTATGTATACAAGCACTGGGGTACAGGCCAGAGGTGTGGGGGTGAAAGGATTCACCATAGACAGAGCAGGGGGCAGAACAGGCAGATCAACAGACGTACACTGCTGAGGGGAGCAGTGGGCAAGGCTGGAAGGTCTGCTATGCCATGTGGGTCCCCTCTCTGGCCGGCAGCAGGGATCAAACTCGTGCTACAGTGGCTGTGGTTTGCTTCATAGTGCGTTGCTTAACCCATTGCGCCATCAGGGAGGCCCATGACATAGCTTCTTTTTTTTTTTTTAATTAAAATATTTTAAAATTTACATATACTTGCCATTAATTGTAATCCCCATGTATTCCCCATCACCATCTCACCAGTGCACCATCACCTCAGTCCCTCGTGTTTCCATCTTCCCTCAACCCTCCCCCTCCCCTCCCCACCAGGTGTCCCCAGTCTGTCCTTGTCTCCTCATTTTTGGTTTCTGTGCATGATATAGCTTCTTAAAGAAAAAAGAATATGACTTATTGAGGGTGCCAACAAATTACTACATTACTGTTCATTTTAACAAAACATACAGTAGGTATCAGAACATTAGGTTTGGCAATAATCCTACATCAGTTTCTTCAAATTTTTCCATTATTGCTGTATTTATCACTGTTTTTTTGTTTGTTTTCTCTGCAGGCCTCAACTGTTGAAGAATGCTCTGCAGAGAGCAGTAGAGAGAGGCCAGTTAGAACAAATAACTGGCAAAGGTGCTTCTGGGACATTCCAGGTTAGAGGCCAAAGACTTGATTATAAGAGAAGTAGTTCTCAAAGTTTTGATTTCAAGATCTTTTCATACTATAAAAATTTATTGAGGATCCCAAGAACTTTTGTTTACATGGGGTATACTATCAAGCTGGTATCTGTTTCATTATATTTTGGGTTGTGACTGTGAAGAAAATCATAAATATCACAGAACACAGGCAAGTGTAGAGTATTTTAAGATAGATTTTCACATAATTGTGTATATTCTTTAATACTGACCAATACTTAACAAGTAACTTAGGCTGAGGTTGAGATACAATAAAATAATTTTGCTACTTTATCAAAGACATTCTAAGTAAAAAAAAACAGAATTTTTTTTTTAACCCCAGTGGGTAACAGTAAAAAAAACAACTGGTACATTTTTATGCCTCTGCCTTAGTTTGTGATGTCATCACTTCTCACTGTCATTATAGATGTCATCACTGAAAAAGGCCAATCACGTCTTAGTATTACCATGAGAATATCTTTGCACAACCTCTGAAAGACTCTCAGGAACCCCAAAGGAGAGAGGGGGCGGGGAGAGATGGAGTAATTGTACATAATTACTTTTTGAGATCTTGGTAAATCATAACTGATTTTGCCCTTTTACCCATTTTATCAGTGGCAACCTTTGTTCTCAGAAATATGCTTTGTAGTTTTCTGTTGTAAGATACCCTAAATATTTAGCAAATTTCCTTTACCATTTTCTTACAGGATTAAAGAAGTTATTTATTATTTTTACAATTACTCCATTTTTCAGATTCAGAGAAAAAGGAAGTATTCTCAAAAGAATCTCTTAATTTATTGGGAGCATAACAAGTTAACCTGCTGTGGTCGAGCTGTCACTCTTTGGGTTAGGTTGGATGGAGGGGCAGATGGAAGGAGAAAATCTCCACAGGAGGGCTGGGACTCCTCAGTTAGACTGAATACCTGTAAGTGGGAAGAGAAAGTCCCTAACCTGACAATTCATTGTAAAACATATCTGTGCTAATGCAGGAACTCCGACCCACCTGGTGCAGAGGAGTCTTGTCTTGACCTGCTTTGGGAGAGTGTTGTCTTGATGCTTTTCTCTTCCTCCTTGGAAAACAGCTGAAGAAATCAGGGGAGAAGCCCCTGCTTGGTGGAAGCCTGATGGAATATGCAATCTTGTCTGCCATCGCTGCCATGAATGAGCCGAAGACCTGCTCCACCACTGCTCTGAAGAAGTATGTCCTGGAGAACCACCCAGGGACCAATTCTAACTATCAAAGTAAGAGTTGTGTGCATTTAGCTGAAATTGGGGAACTATCTTCTGAACAGTCTTTCAGGATCACGTTATTTATGACAAAGCATTAACTGTTCACTGTGAAAACCAGAAGGGAACAACACCTTTATAAACTTATATGTAAGAAGAATAACAATAACCAAGTCTTAATTTACAATGTCTACTGAAAATCATAAGTTGATTTTACTTTGTTGCAAAGTTTTTTCTGATACTTTGGTTATTTAGATAAATCTCTAGGTTCAGAACCTTTAAGAACAGTATCTTTTTGCCTACTTCTAATATTTACTAACACATCTAATTTTGCCTTAAAACCAAGCTAGTGTTTTCAAAATATTTGCTACTTAGATTATTTCTTTTTTTTACCTTTCTTCAATCATTTTTATTTTTTTTAATTTATATTTGACATCAATTGTAATCCCCATATATTCCCCATCACCATATCACCAGCGCACCATCACTTCAGTCCCCCGTGCTCCCATCTTAGATTATTTCTTTTTGCTTTAAGCCCTATAACAGAAAAAACTTTTCTTCATTAAAGTACATTTACTCGGGCTTCCTGGTGGTGCAGTGGGTTAAGCAACGCACTATGAAGCAGACCGCAGCCACTGCAGCACAAGTTCAATCCCTGCTGCCGGCCAGGGAGGGGACCGACATGGCGCAGCAGACCTCCTACTGTGCCCGCTGCTCCCCTCAGCAGTGTGCTTCCGTTGATCTGCCTGTTCTGCTCCCCGCTCTCTGTGGTGAATCCTCTCACCACCCCCCCCCACACACACACCTCTGGCCTGTACCCCAGTGCTTGTATACATAAATAAATAAATTTTTAAAAAAATAAAGTACATTTACTCTCTCAGGTAGTGATTTGAGATTTAAAATCTTGCTTAGCATTATCTCTTACAGATTAGGGAGAGCGTGTTTTCTAGAGTAGGTATATTGGTATGGGATGAAAACTGGAAATTAAGTAATAACAAAATGTAAACTAGAATATGTTGTTTTAAATAAAAAGGTAATTTCGAAGTCTTAATGTTAACCTACTTTTAACATACATGTATTATGTATTATACTGTAAAGGAAGGCTTTCTGGGTTGGTTTTTGTGTGTGTGTGTGTGTGTTTTATATTTATTTATTTATGCATACAAGAGTTAGGTCAGATGTGCAGGGGATGAGAGGATTCACCAGAGACAGAGTGGGGAGCAGAATAGGTGGATCTACTGAAACACACTGCTGAGGGGAGCAGCGGGTGAGACAAGAGAGGTCAGCTGCACCATGTAGGTCCCCTTCCTGGCTAGGGATCGAACTCGAGCTGCAGTGGCTGCCAATAGCTTCATAGCGCTGTGCCTTAACCCCTTGTGCCACCAGGGAGGCCTGATTATTAGGTACTTTAAAAACTGATGTGTATGATTTTTTTATCATTTTTAAGATACAGACTGTTTAATTGTGCATATAATCCCTGTAGACTGTTTTGTGGTTTTGCACTGGCTGAGTGTTTCAAAAGAAGATGAATTTGGTTAACAGCTTTTTCAGTTTCACTAATAACTGCAGCTATTTTTAAATAAAAAAAATTTTTTTTAAAAGATTTATTTATTTATGCATACAAGCGCTGGGGTACAGGCCAGAGGTGTAGGGGGGTGAGAGGATTCACCACAGAGAGCGGGGAGCA
>JAGFMF010012145.1:2665000-2712420 GCA_019455555.1 Galemys pyrenaicus | reverse complement strand
GGAGCAGCGGGCACAGCAGGAGAGGTCTGCCACACCATGTGGGTCCCCCCCCTGGCGGGCAGCAGGGATCGAACTCGTGCTGCAGTGGCTGCGGTTTGCCTCGTAGTGCGTTGCTTAACCCACTGCGCCACCAGGGGAGGCCCTATTTTTAAATAAAATTTTAATGTATCTTTGTGTGAAAGATGGGAACTGGTGAGGCTGATTTATGAAAAGTTGGGTCTATGTGTAAATACTAGTCTGGATAATTAGCAATACTTACAATTACTCAGTAGATGTTTGAATGGGAATAATGAGCAGTTCTTTCTCAGGTGAGCTGTGAACCATCTGTGTGCAGCTCTAGGGCAAGATGCTTAACACGTTCCTTTTTCCTTTTCTGTGAAATGAGGACTCTTAACTCGGTAGTCTATAAAGTCTTTTGCTGTTACAATTTAACTCTTGCTAAATTTTTGGACACTTAAGAATTGTTTAGTAGGGGCCTCCCTGGTGGCACAGTGGGTTAAGCAACACACTATGAAGCAAACCACAGCCACTGCCACAGGAGTTTGATCCCTGCCACTGGCCAGGGAGGGGACCCACATGGCGCAGCAGACCTCTCCTGCCTCGCCCACCACTGCCCTCGGCAGTGTGATTCAGTCAGTCTGCCTTTTCTGCTCCCTGCTCTGTCTGGTGAATCCTCTCACCTCCTGCAACTCTGGCCTGTACCCCAGCTCTTGTGTGCATAAATAAATACATCTTTTAAAAAAAAAGAATTACTCAGTGAATCATTTAATCTGTTTGAACTTGAAGGATTCACTTAGCACACATCAGTTACTACTGTATGTGACAGACATTAAATTGTTGTACATCTGATGTGGTTGAGAGGATTATCAAATTGAATGACTTTCTTCATTCCTTCATTCATTCTTTAGTGCATTTACTGAAGAAAACGCTGCAGAAGTGTGAAAAGAATGGGTGGATGGAACAGATCTCTGGTAAAGGGTTCAGTGGTACCTTCCAGCTCTGTTTCCCCTACTACCCTAGGTAAGCACCTAGCCCATAAACTGAAGCATTGATCATTGTATGTTTAAGATCTGATTCTAGGTAACAGATTCAGCTTGTTTCTCTCTTACCACTGTTATACTATTATCTGGATGTTCTTGAGAATAAAAACTAAGGCAGTTTTGTTTTAGAGCAAAGATGTACATTGAAGAGCAGGGCATTTAGGCTGTCCTGCTGGAGCTTACTGCTAGCCGTCAGGGCCCGAAGTCAGGCATTGAATTTGTTGAGACCCTTGACCAGTCATTTTACTATTTGCTTCTTTATTAAACAGTAATGACAGGAAGATGATTAGAAGATTATTACGTATGTTGTAGTTACCCAGCACCAAGTAGGGACATTGGCTTTTCCTCGTAATCCTAACTGCCTTCTTCATACTTGAGAAACAAGGACATTTATTTCAAAACCTGTCTCTTCTACATCTTATTTATTCATTGCGCCAAAACATGCATTGATTGCCTCCTATAGGCCAAGTTCTATCCTATGCAGTGATACTACAGCTTTTTGACACTCTTCATTTCTAATAAAGCACCATGAATGTATCATTAAATCCCGTTTTAGCAATAGTATAGTACACAAACAATTACTAACTTGACTGAATGTGTATTATTTGAATTAGTCAAACATTAAATTTTATCTTAAAGTCTTACAAATAAAGTGTAATATAAGGATGTATTAACCAGTAAATCAAAATTTCTACCATTAAAGGCAAAGAAAATCCTAATTTCTCTAAAATTTTGAAACAGTTCAGGACTTAGACTACTTTGAGGTCTTTTGCCAGTATCGTGAGGGAAAAAAATGTACACTTGGGTGCAAATTGTTCACTGCCTTACAGGCTCTTCACTGCTCGTCAGTGCCTAGCACAGCAGTGAGCGTGGAAATAACTATTTGCTAAATAAATGATGGGGACTCAGTTTTTATTAATGGAATGAAGAAGGGAATGAAATTTGGTCAGAAACTTTTATATATTTGTTTTAGCTATATATGTGTGTTCAAAATAGCTTTAAGAAAATAGGTTAAAATCATTCTCACATATTCTCTATCCATTGAATAGTATTTAATTATGTAATACAGAGTACATTAAAAAATCCAAACATTTAAGAAAATTGAAATTCAAGACAATAAAGTTTACATCTATTTTACAATTAAAAAAAAAAAAGAAAATAGGTTAAATTGTTATTTAACTTGATGTTTGGGGGTGGGAGGTTGTTTAAAGAGTAAGGACTGTCCAGTAAGAACTTCCAGTTGCACATTTCCTTTGTCCTGTATGGGGATTGTTTTTTGCCTAATTGTCATCGCCCCCCTCTCCATAGCCCAGGAGTTCTGTTTCCAAAGAAAGAGACAGATGATTCTAAAGATGAGGATGAGGATGAGGATGAGGATGAGGATGAGGAGTCCTCAGAAGAGGACTCTGAGGATGAAGAACCGCCACCTAAGAGAAGGTACAGAAGTGCGAAAACCCTCTGTGTCCGAGTTGAAAACAGCAGTAATGGGCAGAACTGTAAGAAGGGCTTTAATAACTCAGGGTCCTTTTCAGGTTCTTTGTGTAACATTTGAGTTTGTCTTGGAAATTCAGGGACTCTCTGTTTATAAAGCACTGTGAATATGCAGTTTACTCTTTGGTCTCACACAACCCTCCACAGTTTGGCTATTCAAAGAAAATTCCATAGTTTCCTAGAAAAAACACTGGAATTATGTGTAAACTTCCATGAATTGGTTGATTTTTTTTTATATGTGTAGTAGAACCGCCCTGGTGGCCTACAGGTTAAGTCTCAGCTCTGCTATGGCCTGAGTTCAATTTCCATCCAGAGAGCGATGCCCAGCACACCGTTCTTGTCTCACCCACTGCTCCTCTCAGCAGTGTATTTTAATAAATTCACCTTTTCTGCTCCCCACTCTCTCTGCTGGGTCCTCTCACTCTCCACACCTCTGGCCTACACCTCAGTTCTTCTATGCATAAATAAATCTTAAATAAGTAAGTATGTAAAGCCTCTGGTTAAAAAAAAAAATAGTGTATCACATTCTTCTCCCTCTGCTATTTTGGCAAAGCACCTTATCCTGGCAGAGTGAATTTCTCGTGTATTAAGGGATTACCTTTGCTCTTTGGTTCTCACAGGTTGCAGAAGAAAACCCCAGCCAAGTCATCAGGGAAGGCTGCACCTGTGAAGCAGAGAGGATCCAAGCCTGCACCTAAAGTCCCAGCTTCCCAGAGGGGTAAAACTAGGCCCCTCCCCAAGAAAGCTCCTCCTAAGGCCAAAACTCCTGCCAAGAAAGCCAGACCCTCCCCTTCAGTCATCAAGAAACCTAGTGGTGGCTCTTCCAAGAAACCTGCCACCAGTGTGAGAAAGGAAGTGAAATTGCCTGGCAAGGGCAAGTCCACCATGAAGAAATCTTTCAAAGCAAAAAAGTAAATTTTATAGGAGAAAAGGGTATCATGATGAAATTAAAAAATCTTATTTTCTAAGGTCAGTGTGTATTTGTTGTAGCTTTGATGCTTTTAAAATTACTTTTTACCCCCTCCCCTATGAACGTTGTGGGGAAGGAACATAAATACACCAGTTTAGACATTTGTTAGCTTTAGGTGCTGTTCTTGGTGCCTGTCCCTTCCCTCAGTCACTTTAATTTCTCGATAATTCTGGACTTCTGTGTATAATTATGCTTGTCCTTCTTTTTCCTTCCACCCCAACTTTTTTTTTTCCTTCCAATTGTATCTAAACAGTTGCAAAGAGTTTTATATTTGTAGAAGGCATCAAGAACAGAATGCTGGTCAGATGCTGGAAGTTAAAAGGAGACAGTATAGCACTGACTGAATTGTAAAGCCTCCTGCCTGGAGACTTGATACTTATTTATAAAACCACTCGCCAACCCTTTCTCTCCAACTATAAACACAGACATCTTAGCTTTGGGACTAAGCCAAAAACGTGATCTCATTCGATTCTGATGATGCCGGGCTCCTTTGAACTACTTTTCTCATTGATCAGTTTCCAGGTATTTGTCAGTAGCCCAGGATATTGCAGAGTTCCCTTAACAGCAAGCACAAGTTCTCTCCACCACTTGGTTTTCGACTGAAGGGGAAATACAGGAACATACTCAATTTGTGATTTCTGGTCACCTGTGTTACCAAATATCAGAACAAAATCTTGATCAAATGTTTAAATATATTTTTTAATATTTGGAATATGAGTTGTTACTTCCTATTTGCCTTTTTCATGAGGAAAGGTTGGAGAGTTACATCTTTGCTAATGTAGAAATGTTAAGTAGAAAAACAACTTGCTAAAATAAACTAGATTCCAGATTGGGATTTTCCCCCTCCTTTCTTTCCATAGCACTTTTAATAATACCAAGCAAGTGGCTTCCTTTTTGAGATGTTAAAAATAGAAAAAAAAGAAGCCCAACTACCTAATCCTTTCTTATTTGTATTTGTTTTAGTATTGTGAAGTTGTGTTAAATAGTATTAGCTTTCTACTTGAGAAATAATGATTTCTGGTTATCATTTATTCTCCCTGTGGCACTTGACATTTTAATTGTCTTAAACATTTTGGTGTACATCTTCTGGCCCCTTGAGTACTGCCAGAGACAAAAGATGTTTGTTCCATTCATTCCACTTGCATTGTCTCCTGGGATCCTGTCTGCAGCCTGAAGTGTGGCTGGAAATGAACTTGAGAAGCTTGGCTTGAATTAGATCCATAATCATGTGTGATCCCATCATGAGTTCATTGGAATTTGTGTTGCATGTAAGGCAATCTTTCCTGTTGTAAATCTTCCTTTTTTTATGTACATATATTTTGAAAAATATGAATAAACATGAAATTTTAAAAGCTGCTGAACTGTAGCTTATATTTAAACTTCATAATATATCCCCAGAAGAAACTAAGTATTGCCCTCGCCAAGTTTTTTTTTTCCCCTTTCAAATTTGGATTAACTGCCATCCATTTTCCTTTTTAAGGAAAGCGTTCTTGCTTTTGAATTCTGATATGGTTAGTAAATGATGTCCCTGGATACATTGAACTTACTAATATAATGACTAAGATGTTTTAAAAATCGTTTTGCAGTAGGGTCCTTATTTTCAAGAGTATAGAGTCCAGTTTTTTTGTGCTTCAATGTTCAGCTGTGTTCCTAGCTAAATATAGTGCTGATAATAGATAAATCCAGGAGACATAATTCTAGAACACAATTTTAACTTTTATTAAGCTATTTGCAAATAATTCTTAGTAAGTATGGGTGTTAGATGCTGTGCTAAGAATACTATTAGAATCAAAGTTTGTTGGTTTTGGGTTTTTTCTTTTGTATGACTATTAAAATTAATATATGAATTTATAAATTAACATTGGGGCTGCCTGGTGGTGCAGGGGTTAAGTCTCAGCAATACTAAGCTATTGCCAGCCACTATGGCCTGAGTTCAATCCCTGGCCAGGGAGCGGACCCACATGGCACAGCAGACCTCTCCTGCCTCGCCCGCTGCTCCCCTCAGTGGTGTATCTCAGGAGATCCACCTATGCTGCTCCCCAGTCTGTCTGGTAAATCCTCTCACCCCCAGCACTTCTGGCCTATATCCCAGTTCTTGTATGCATAAATTAAAAATAAATCTTTAAAAATTTTTAAAAGCCACCTGTATTGTACATCAGGTGCTCGAGTGTTGGATGGGAAGTTTAAATTAGAGCATTTAAGGTCCCTTTCAACTCTTCCCTTACCAAAGTTTAGATAAGAACGAAAGTGTTCTTGCTTCGGCATACCATGTAAATAGAAAAGAGGAGAGCCACTATACACTCAGTGGAAATCTCCAGCTACCAGACATGCACCTTACTGAGGTGAGATAGACGTCTGGTTTTTCCCTTCCACATATTCTAAAGTAGAATACATAATTTTTACTTCAATGTTCCAGAAAGGAAAACGGCAAACCCAAGAGAGAATCCAGCAATCTCCAGCATAGGCCAGCAGTTAGTATTCCCTGTAGTGGTCCAGTGAGCTCCAGCACATACTCTACTTACCTACCAACTGCCTTCCCTAAAGGCATCTCCAAAAGTTAAGGAGAAAGGCCTCTACCTACAAAGTGAGAAAAGAGACACGTTGCAGAGATAAGTGGAAGCCTTTCCTTCCAGGAATAGGAAAGCATTTAACAGAACCTGTTCTTAACTGCTTGTGGACTTAAGTTCAGTGTTAATCTTAGAAACAGATTGATTTATTTAATGAAGTCTTGGCTGTGATGAACAGGAAACAGTGAAAACAAGAGTGGGCAATATGCCAATTCCTCTGACCTTTTTTCCAGAAATCATTCCTTTTTTATTGAATTTTGTCAGCCTTAGTCTAGATTTGATGACCTATTTTTTGATGACCTATTTTTATATACCTACTTCACTTAAAAGAATCTGAAATTCTTATTGCTCAGGCTGAGATACTCTTGCCATCGTGACAAGTCTAGAGAAAGAGCTTAAACCAGCCAGATTCAAGAATTGTACTTAGCCAACACAATCCCGAATTTTAAAACTCTGGGATTACAGTTAAAGTTCTCAATCTTTGGAACTGAAAAATTAATTACTTTATTTCTCTTTGTGTTAACACTCTAATCCACGAAAAAAGAGAAATTATATTTTTAATTAGGAAAACTCTTCTGCTTCCCCAGAGGTTCACTTTCTCTTGGCCCTGTGGTAGCACTGTCTGCTGTTAAATCTTCGCTAAGCTAAGTGACCTTGCTTGGTGGTGCCTTGAATAAAGGGTAGTTACAAGTTTGACTTGTTACTAGTGACAAGAGCTAATGCTCATTGATTTCCTTGTTAGACTCTGTCTACTATCAACTGCCCTATGAAATGGTCATTGTGTATCTCCTTTCTACAAAAGGGGGAAAAGAAGGGCCTCCCTGGTGGCCCAGCAGCTTGAAGGTGTCTCATATGGCACAGCAGACTTTTCTTGCCTCGCCTACTGCTCCCCTCAGCAGTGTATTTCAGTCAATCTGCCTGTTCTGCTCCCCACTCTGGTCTGTACCCCAGCTCTTGTATGCATAAATAAAAAAGGATGGGATGGAGACAGGCACTAAATGAGGTTCAGAAACCTGTGCCAGGTCATGGTAAGGAGCAGGGCCAGAATTAAGTCCAGGCCCTGTCCTGCAGCGCTCTCTCCACATGCTCCGTGCTGATGCTGCCCCCTTGGAAGTTTCCAAGCTCCTGAGTTCTCTGTCCTACAGTGATTCCTTGTTCTGTTCGTGGAAGAGAAAGGACTTTTTTTTTTTAAGATTTTATTATGCATACAAGAGCTAGGCCAGAGGCTGAGGCAGGAGAAGTCTGCTGCTTCATGTGGGTCCCCTCCCAGGTCAGGGATCAAACTCACGCTGCAGTGGCTGCAGAAGCCCCACAGTGCAGTTGAGTGGGAGCGCTCAACCCCTTGAGCCACCAGGGAGGCCCCAGAAAGGACTTATTTAAGGGTACAGAGGATTTGGAAATGAGATGAAATTATTGTTTGCCAAATAGAAGTTACTGTGGCTTTTGTTTGACGAAGTTTGGTAAGAACTATTCAAATTAGATCTTGAACTACTGGGAAATGTCGTCCAGGCCGCTATAAGGTTTTTAAGGACACTGCCCAGATTCTTCGTCAAACCCTAGCCAGGGACGATGTCTGATTTCCTCACAACTTACAGGTACTTTCCTGTGAGAGCTTCTCCTCTGGGAGCCACAACCACTACCAGAACTTTGATGTTACTACGGGAGCAGCTTTCTTACTCATTACAATAACAGAATTCATGCCCCCTGATGTCGACCAAGAGAAATTCCAGAACAGGGTTTGTCTGACTACTGAATTTTTGGGACATGCTCTCTGCTTAGTAATTATGAGCTGGAATATTAGAAATCCTTGCTCTTGCACTCATTCTGAAAGAATCCTCACTCCGCCTGTTCCCTCCTGTTTGTCCAGGACCAACAGACTCCTAAAACACAGAGACTTACACCACATCCTTGCTCATCCATGTTATTGCATATGAACTAATACTCTTGTCAAGCCTGAAGTCCATGTTACTTGTTTGTGTAGCTTTGCTTTGCTGGCATAGTATGTAGAATTAGAAATTTTCATCAGTTCTAAATTGCGATAGATTTTACTTAGCCCAGTACCCCGGCATCAATAGCTCTGGTCCTGCACCGTGGCCCTTAGGGGCTATCTTCTCTGTAAAAAACTGGAGTTCAAGTTCACACTCTGTATTTCTTAGAACAGACACCTGAGGCAATGTGAGATTATCAAGTATTACACTGGTTGATTGATATTCCCTAAGATTACTGAATCATTTTAGGATCTTAGGAGAGACTAATGTATTTATTTTTAAAAAATAAACCAGAACGTCCAGTTTCACGAGAGTTGGGTTTGGTTTTTGAACTACCATTCATTGTAGTTCCCCACACATTTCCAAAGACACCTGAAATTACCCCCAATTTTCAGAAGCAAGTTCATTTGCCCAAACTATAACATGTAATAAGTGACAGCGTGAGATAACCCAGATTTATTTGGTTGACCTCATAAACTGTCTGCAACCAGAAGAATAAGTTGGGGTGAGGAAGTGGTCATTACAATATTATGGTTTGCTTTTTGAATGGATGAACGGGAATCTCATTTTAATCACCGTATTGTTGATAGTTTGTGCAAGTCTGAGCCTAAACCTCCTCTTGTGAGGATAACAGTCATTGGATCTGGGCCCATCCAAACCAGTGACCTCGTTTTAATTTTTTAAAGACCCCATCTTGAAACACAATCACAGCGTGAGATACTAAGAGTCAGGATTTTAGCATGAATTTGGAGGTGGGGGGGACACAATTCATAACGCTATCTTGGGATTTTTTAAAATTTCCATTCCAGGTCATTTTTGGGAGCCGGGAAGGGTGAAATACTGGGGATAAGTTGCATGGACAACCCTCAGGACTCACCTGAGAAAGTGGGATAAAGATGCTCAGGGGGAAATGACTACCCGCTGGGAAACATCTGGAGCATGGGCAGGACCAGATGTGAGGTGGTGCGGGCTGAGGCCGAGCCAGACTCTGCAGCCTGGCTCCAGTTTTCATCCTGTTGTTGGAGATGGGCTTCAAAATGATGTTCCTTCCCACTCACATCCGTCAGCTGGCAACTGCAGCGCCAGATTCTGGAGTTCAGAAAAAAAAGGTAAGATTGTGCCGGCAAGCTCAGGCCTGTGCTGCCCAGAGATGGTCAATGACTCAGCCGGAAATACCCAGGCACCGCCATGCACCCTGACGCGTTCTGGGATCAGCACCCCATCCAGGCTCGCCTTCTTTGTTCCTTTTCCTGTTTAATGCCCGCAGCTTTGGGCTTCTGCACTCCTTTGACTTCTGAGTCATGAATCCAGCGGCTGCGGTCCCACACCTGATGGTCCCACACCTAATGGTGCTGCCGTGGAGGTGAGATTAGCTCCAAGGGGCAGGCACAGACGCAGACCCTCCCCACCCCCACCCCCACCCCCTTTTGGAGACCCCTTTCCCATTTTATGCTCCATCCTGAGGGGGACTGACCGCCTGGCCTAGGGCACGGCCAACACCCACTTGGGTTTGTTCCCTGTGACACAGGCCTCCGAGCTTGCACACCTCATACACCTTTAGCCTGTGGCTGACAGGAACTGAGGTTTCTGTGCTTCTGTGGAATTCGAGTCATTGAATTTAGTAACCTGGGGGAGTAGCTAAGGTGGGCAGCTCCATGACAGCAGGCCCCAGAATGACGTCATTCATTCCATGTTAACTATATTGATGGGGGCGTAAAGGGGTTCAGTTCCCAGCTGGGGTGGCTGTTTGTGTTGCGTTTGAACATTCTCCTCTGGGTCTTCAGCCACTTCTCAGGGTTCCTTCTACCCCAACCAAAGATGTGGCTGGCAAGGCCACTGGCCCCTGAACTGTCTAGTCTGAGTGAGTGTGGGTGATGGTGTTAGCAGAAGGGCTCCTGTCCAGGCTTGTCCCTCCTTGTACCCTGAGTTGCCAGAACAGGCTCTGACCACTGATGGGTTAGAAAACAGACACAAATGACTGTTTTGAAGTGTGGTGATATTTTTGTGACTGCAGATATGCTATAGGAATTTAACTCTTGCTTTTCTCAAGCAGCCTGTGGTAAAATTGACTCTACATTGTGTCAGTTCCTTTTGCTTAAAGTAGAGGTTTCCAAGGGCCTATCTTTAATACATAAATAAAAATGAAGGAATGAGGGTCTCCCTGGTGGGGTAGGGTTGTTGAGTCTCACTCACTAAGCGCTATCACTGCCTCAGCAGTGAGTTCGATCCCCCACCAGGGAGCTGACCCACAATGTGCAGCAGGCCTCTCCTGTCTCACCCACTGCTCCCCTCAGCAGTGTGTTTCAGTCAATCTACCTGTTCTGCTCCCCTCTGTCTTTGGTGACTCCTCTCAGCCCCGCACCTCTGAACTGTACCCCAGTTCTTGTATACATAAACGAATTAAAAATCTTAAAAAAAATGAACTCAAACATATAAATACATTTGGGCTGGAATCTGTTTCCCTGAGTGGAACTTAGGTGTTGGTCAAGCCATGAGCAGGGTCACACGGTCTGTCCACGCTCGACCAGTCACAGTTTGGATGGTCTTCTGTGTGTTTCGCTGTAAAGTGCCACAGCCCTGGGCCCTGCACAGCGACAGTCGCGCAGATCTGGGCCCTCTATCTCCTCCTCCCTAGGAAGGTTTAGAAGATAGACTCTCCCATGGGTTTGAACTAAGTTTGTCATCTGAATTTAATTCCTTGGTCTTTTCCAATTTTGACTATTTAAACAATGGTGTGTATTGGCAGTGTGGCAGAACAGCTGTATGCTTTCCCCGAATATTCTCCAGACAGGGGTTATGGCTTCAGGAATGGACAAGTCCTCCTTAAAATGTACATATCTTCTTAGAAAGCTAGTAACAATCGACTCTTTATCCTTCGTGTACCCCGAGTTTCATAAATTGGATTTTTGGAAAGCAGGAGCGATTCATAAACCACTGTGAGCCTTCTCATCACTGGACTCAAGGTTTTCACATGGCCTCGTGGAAGGTTCCAATAAACACCTGCCAGTCAATTCAGTTCAAAGGAAACCCAGGACTGCAGAATCTAGCCCCAGCTGTCTTCGCCCAGCGCTTCACTCACCGGGCCACGTACTGTGCTCAGCGCTTAGCCAGCAGCAACTCATCACGTCCTCCCGTCCTCGTGAGTCAGGTATTAATAACAGACAAGGTGCTCTACTCAAGGATTAAGAGTGATCCTCCTGCTTGCCCACGGTTCCACATCTACAAAAGGAAGCGCCCAGATTTGGGGCGCAGCCTCTAATGGTTACGCTGCTGCTGGACAAGCGTCTGAGTGCCCAGGGAGACAAGGAGCACAATGCCCAGCAGGCCAGCAAGGTGGAAGCCACCTCTTCCGGGCGGGCCCCCACCGAGGCCCTCAGCTCAGGGCTGCCTTTCTGTGCCCACCTCTGTGGTGGATGACAAAGTGCAGTCTTTGCTCTCCCCTAGAGCTGCCCCCGCCCCCCGCCCCGTATCCTGGTTTTCGGAGGTGTTGCGCACTTCTGGCAGTTTTTCTGCTGTTTCTTCTCGGCAGATTTCAAGTTTGATACACACCAAAGGTTTGGACGAATCCTCTCGCTGTTTCTATTTTGACACCTGCAGGGTGCCTGCCCTGGTGGGAACAAAAGCGCTTTCCAGCTAAAGCTGTGGCTGACACTGGTAGCCAGACCGAGCTCGCCGGCTGCCCCACCTCAGCGGTCGGCGTGTCACCAAAGGGCACGGCCAGCAGCCTTCATCGCGACAGCCTGGGGGGCCCTGGGGGGCCCTGGGCTGGGCAGGCTCAGTGAGCCCTTCGCGGATGGCAGGAGGGCAGAAAGGGGTGTGAGAGGCCCCTCGCTGGCCACCTGCCGAGGTAGGAAGGGAGAGTGCGCCGGCCCTCAGCGCTCTCATCCCCTGTCACCACGACAGTCGCGCCCGCCGCGAGCCAATCTCCGCGAGCGCTTGCACTCCGGGAGCGGGCCGGACGCAGGAGCAAGTTCTCAGGGCTTTGCAAGAGGAGAGTCGCCGGTGGTCAGGGAAGGCTTCTCGGAGGAAGAGTTGGTGGGAGCCGGTCAGGGGGCCGGAGGGACGGACTCTCCAGGGCAGGGAGAACCAGCCCCTGCACACACGAGGACGCGGACACACACGCAGCGGCGCCCCCCGCGGGCAGGGACCCGCCCTCCGCCCTTTAGGCTGCGCCCCGAAGCGCGAGCTGGAAGAGGCGGGGCCAAGGGCCCTTGCGCCTGCTGATTGGGCGGCCCAGCCGAGGGGAGTCGTACTGCGGGCGCCGATTGGTGGGCGAGGACCAGGCGCCGCCGCCAGGTGATGCGGTGCTGGTTCCCGCGGCCACGTGGGGGGCGAGCGAGGCGCGGGGGCGCGGGGGCGCGGGGGCGACGGGGGGCGGGGCCGGCGAGGGGGCGGCCCGCCGAGACCTGCGGGGCTGCGCCGGGGTCGTGGCGCGGAGCTGCGGCGGCGGCGCTCACGACTCGGCGGCCGCGGTGAGCGAGCGCGGGGGAGCGGGGCCGGGCGGGCGGGTGGAAGCGGGCTCGGTCCCGGGGCGCGCAGGGGTGGGGTGGGGGCGTCTGGACGGGGCGGCACCGCCGTCTCCTGCCGCCGTCGCCGGCACCTCCGCCGCGGTCTGCGCCGGGGTCCTGCTAGCGGGCGCCTGGGGAGCCGGGAGTTTCTCTGCCGGGGCTGGGGACCGTGAGCCGCCGGCTCTGGCCGCGCTCCCCGGGAATCGCAGTCGTAGCAGGAATAATAACCCGAGGAGCCCCGCGCCCCGGCACCGGCCCCCGCGCGAGGCGTCGGCCCCGCTCAGCCCCGAAACGACACTTTCCTCCCAGTGTCGTCTCTTAGAGAGGCCACCCTCTCTCCGACTAACCCCGTCTTCTCGTATCCTCCTCACCCTATTGTATTTTTAGCCAAACCACTAAGCCCCCTGAATGCTGGCTTCCTGTGCAGTCCCTCCATGCGGGCTTGGGGCCTCCACGAGGACTGGGACTGGCCTGTTCATGCGGCGCAGTCTGCGCTGGGAAATAGTCTTAGAAAAAGCGGATAAATGAACAGCCGCGGGAGGTGCCGGCTGTTATTGTCCCCACTTTACAGTTGCGCGCACAGGAGGCTGACAGCGCAAGGGACTTGCCCAAGGTCACATCACTCAGCCTGGCTTAGGGAGCGAGGTTCAGCTTCCTCCCACCTGCTGGGGCAGGGGTGTGTGTGTGTTGGGCTGGGGGTGGGGCCGCTCCTCTGTGCAGCTGACCCATAGGTAGGGGTGAGGCAGGCTGGTGGGTGGCTCTGGCAGCCCCACACCTTGTGGCTGGGGGCAGGCAGGCTCATGGGATTAGCCTCCAGCACCTCAAGTGTTCCGGCAACTTCCTCCTTCACCTCTTCTACCCTGGGTAGGGTGGGATCCCCAGAACTTCAGAGATGGGTATCCTGTTTATTTGGTGAGCAGGAGGACACTGCCGGGCTCGGGGAAGAGCCCCCGACCGCGTGGCCCAACTTGACCTCCCTGTTTATGCTGTGCGAGCTTGGACGAGTGAAGGCACACTCCCTCGCCCCCCCACCCCAGCTACCCTCCGCTAAGTCCAGAGTCTGCTGGCCAAGGGGTCACCAGGGTGCTGGCGGGCACAGCTCAGATGTGTGTAGTGCCACCGCCTTGACCTTGTCTCCAGGCAGACCTGCCTACCCATTCCCCTGTCTCCGAGCAGGGCCACCTGGAGAACCTCTGAGGAGCGAGAGCAGAGCCCCGGCCTCTCTCCAAACGTGTCCCCTTGGGAAGGTGCTGCCCAGCCAAGCTCCGGGGCAAAACTTTGGAAAAATAGGTCTGGTCCGAAGAGATAAGTGGGTGTCTCTCGGCTGGGAGAGTAGGTCTGTTCAGGATTGGGGAAGCTGTGTCCTCCCTGGTCCTCGGGGCGGCTGCCGCGTCAGCTCTGGGCTGATGCACTGTGTCCCTCCAGCTGGGAGGGCGGGGGGCGCGTCCATTTCCCAGGCCTAGGGAGGTCTGGAGATGGGAGGGGTGGCCCATGAGAGGGTCTGTGGCCTCCTACCACCTGGACCTGGGGAGTCCCCCAAGAAAACTGCAGCTCTGGATCTGGGTCGGGGGAGCCGTTCTCAGTGTCTCAGCGCGCTAGAGTATGCGAGTATCGCTCCGGCTCTGTCCACCGAATTCCCCTGGCGCCTGGGGGGTGCCCAGACGGGTGGGCCCTCGGCCCAGTGAGAGCATTGCCCCCTTCTTTCTCTTTCCTCTCGCCCCTCTCCCCGCTTCTGTTGCTGCCTTTTCCTTCTCTGTTCTTCTCTCTTTCACCTGTTTACTTTTTGGCCTTTGCTAGCGGGTACAGAGCAGTGAGAAGGCCCCCCGCCCCCCGTCTCCGTATCTGGGAGGGGCTGCCCCCTCTTGTGCTGGCTACACGCCAAAACCTGCTTTATTTAAACACGGAATGAGCAACAGGTGAGAGCACATGTGAGATGTGATCCAGGTGTGAGGACCCAGTAAAGCAGAAGGGGGCGGCAGGGGCAGGAGCTGGGGAGGTTGTTGAACCTCATTCAGAGCCCCACCTGGCTCGGAGCCCCACCCTGCAGAAGGGGGTGGGCACGGCGGCCTTGCTGAGAGTGCCAGTCCCAAAGCCCCTCCTGCCCCAGGACTCCTGAGGGTGGACGGCACTGCGTGGTCTGGACCTCCTCCTCTGCGGCTCCCTCCAGGGAGGTTTTGGGCCCTGTCCCCTGTGAGACTGCCCTTGATGGCATCACGCTGGGTGCCTGCTCCTCTGCCGACTCCCCTCACCTCCTCACATCACCCCAGGATCGGAGATGAAGAAGTCAGGCTCAGAGAGGGCAGGAGGCGTCCCGAGTCACACGGGGCCCTGGGCGATTACAGGCTGCCGGGGCGGGGGCGCAGGTGGCCGTATGGCAAGCCCCAGGAAAGACGAAGGTGGCTCGGTCCTCGGGCTGGGAGGCAGGCGGGCGGCCTCTTCCCAAGCGCCTTGCTGTAGTCCACTTCCCCGCCAGCGCGGTCCAGGGCCAGAGGGAGGGAAGCGTCCTCCTGCCCTGAGGACAGTCTAGTGGGGACGTTTCCTCTTTCCTCTTTCCTCCTCTCGTGGAGCTGGAGAGGGATCCCAGGGAAGACCAGACCTGGGCTGGGCTGGGGGCAGTTGTCGTCCGCCCCGCCGCCCCACACAGCATCGGGGGGCCTCAGGCGGAATGCACCAGGGACGCGTGAAGCAGCTGTGGCCGCGCAGAGCTGGGATCATGGAGCTCTGGCCTGGAACCCGCCGTGGCTCCCACCGCCCACCGCGCGGAGCCCAAACGCTGTGAGGCCGATCCCACCCTGTCTGGCCCGCACAGGGGCCCGGCTGCTCTTGCCCCTCTGTGCCTTGGCAGACTGCTTTCTCCTGCCACACCCCTGTCTCAGGCGGCAGCGTCCCAGGCTGCCCCTCCCGGCACTGTAGCTGGTCGCTCCGCTCACTGGCCCGCTCGTTCCAGCGGCCGGGCAGAGCCAGCCCAGGGCGCGGAGGCTCCGTGCTCGGCCAGGGCGAGGACTGCCCCCCGTCCTACAGCTCTCCCCAGATCCGCACTGCCGCGAGGCCTGCTCCGCTTGCATCTCGCCCTCCTCACTTGCAGCTCCCAAATGTGGTCTCACTTCTTGTGCGGCTACTCAGCGCTCGGGACAGCGCGGGCTCACGAGGGCCGGAGGGCATTTGTCGCCTGGCACAGCCGGGGCTCATTAGGGCTGTGTCCGACGAAGAGGCTCACCGGCCTCTGTGGGGGAGCCCCGGGGCTTGTCTGTCTTGGAACCAACCTTTTGCTCTTGCCTTCTGCAGCCTCTGCCCCGTGGGGCTGGAAGCTGGGCCCCTGGGGGTCATGCAGAAGGCTGGGGCAGGGGGCCGGAGGGCCTCCGACTGTGGCCCTGTCCCTCTCCGGCCCAGGTGCATCACCAAGTTTGCCCAGGTGGGTGGGGCTGCCCTACTGGGGGGTGCGCTGGTGGGCGGTGACTGGGGGCCAGGCCCTGGGTGGGGGGTCCTGACCCAGCTGTGGGCTATGTGCATGTGATGAGGAGAGGAGCCTTCTGGGGGCTGAGGGCTTGAACAAGGTCACCTGCGGGGAGAGGAGCAGAGCTTAGACCCGCCCCAGCGCTCTGTCCGCACTCACCTGGCAGAGCAGAGCGTGTGTGTGTGCATGTGTGCGTGCGTGCGTGTGTGTGTGCATGTGTGTGTGCTGGGGGGAGTTTGGAGGATGGGGGCAGGAACCACGGGCCTCACTCTTGTGTCTCCGTCCTCCCATCCCCTCCCCCCAAGCAGTATGTGGGCTCCTTCCCTGTGGATGACCTGGACACGCAGGAGAGCGTGTGGCTGGTGCAGCAGCAGCTGTGGGCGCTGAAGGTAGGGGGTTGGGGACCGGGGCAGTGCCTGGCCACCCAGCACCACCCCTCCCTGGGGCAGTGCCTGACCACCCAGCACCACCCCTCTCTGGGGCAGTGCCTGGCCACCCAGCACTGTCCCTCCCCGGGCATCAGTGTGGAGCAAGGGAGGCTCAGGGGGGGCAGGACCGCCCTGGAGCTGCTCCCTTGTGCCCAGGCGAGGAGGTCCTCGCCGTGGCAGTGGCAGCCACAGTGGAGATGAGGGATGATCGAACAGAGCCCACTGTGGCCCTGGGGCCCACACTTCCCTGGCTCCTGGGGGGCCCTTGTCCAGGTGTGGTCCCCTGGCAGGTGGCAGGGATGGCTGACAACCCCGTGTGACTGGTATGAGCTGGGCCAGGCAGGGCCGGGGTGACACCTGCCTCCCACCAGCTCTCTCCTGCCTAGGATTGTCCCCGCCGCCGGGCCGTCATCCTGAAATTCAGCCTTCAGGGCCTCAAGATCTACAGCGGGGAGGGCGAGGTAGGAGCCACGTGGGTGCCTAGGTGAGAGGGCTCCCCGGGACAGGGTCTTCTCCCTCGGGCCCCTCTGCCTTAGTTCAGCTCTCGCACTGCCCTTGCACCTCCCTGGCTCCCCAAACTGCTCTCTCTGTTCCCTCTCCCAGGGCCCCCCTGGACAGGCTCTGGCAGTAGTCTCACCCCACCCCCACCGGGCCCTCCACATTCTGTCCCCAGCCGCCCCTGCCCTGAGCAGGAACATCTGGCTCCATGAGGCTCTTATGGGTCCCTCTGGAAGACTGGGGGTGCAGCCTCCCCAGCTGTAGGGCAAGGGAGTCCCACTGAGATCGTCCTCGCGGTTCAAGCCACCTTTGTTGAAGACCTACTGTGTGCCACGTGGTGCCCAGAGCTCCAGGAACTGCTCCCTTAAGCCTGGTGTGAACGGGCACCTGGAGCTGGGTGCCGGGTCTGTACCCACCGCGGCATGAGGTCTCGCTGACCCCGCCCAGCCCTGGCAGGGCAGAGCTGCCTCGACACTGGCCGCCCGCTGCGGAGCGTGAGTGGCCGAGCGAAATCAGGGGGGTCTCTGACTCCGGAGACAGGTGTGCAGCCCCGGGGCCGCCACCACCACCTTCCTCTGCGACCCCGTAGGCCACGAATCCTCTGTCCAAGTATGGGCTAGCGGGTCCCACCGAGCAGGTCAGCGGCAGCAGCCGCCGGGACCCAAGCCCGCTGGCCGCGTGCAGCGTGAGCATGCCGACCTGAAGTGGCGCTTGGGAGGGGCTGGGAGGAGGGTCGTCGTGTTCGTTGCCTCAACTGGGTCAGGTGGGAGAACAGGCCTGGAGGCTCTGCCAGCAGGCCGGGGGTCACCCCTGCTGCCTCCGCAGGTGCTCCTGATGGCTCACGCCCTGAGGCGCATCCTCTACTGCACCTGGTGCCCCAGCCACTGCCAGTTTGCCTTCATGGCCCGAAACCCCTGGAGCCCGGCCAGCAAGCTCTTCTGCCACCTCTTTGTGGGTAGCCAGCCTGGAGAGGTACCTGGGGCCCAGGGAGGGCCCACCCTGAGGCTGGGGTGGGGCTGTGGGGGGGCCCCAGCCTGGGTCTTGGGCACCGGGGCCTTGGAGGGCTGAGTGGGCCCGCGCTCCCTGCAGGTATGCGTCCTCACGGCACTGGCACCTCCCGTGGCTCTGCCCACTGAGGGCGCCACGAGACGCCAGCGGCCTCATCCCCAGGGCGGGGAGACCAGGCCTTGCTCGTGCTGTTCCCTCGGCCTGGATGCTCCTTTCCCTCACAGCCTGGCGATCCAGCTTGGCCCTGAAGGCGCAGCTGGCGTGTCTATGCAGCCCACCTTGGTCCTCTCGACCGCCCCTCCCTTCTGGCATCCTGTTGCGTGAACTGCATTCTGTCACCCACCTGCTCCTAAGAATAGACACCGGGGTTCTTCAAGAGCAGGACCGGCCCGTGCCTCGAACTCTCCTGGATCTCAGCCCCTGTCCTGGGGCGGGGTGATGGGTGGGCAGGCCACCAAAGCCACAGGCCTGCCACGAACAGCAGAGGCCGGTTTGGTTCTGTCCAGCAAAAATTCACTGTCGCGAGGCATTCTGTTGAGATCTTGCTGGCTAAGGGGTGATAGGAGGCTGAGATACAGCCCTTGATCTTCTGGAGCCTATGGTTCCAATGTGGGTGATGTGTGTGGCAGGTAGAATCTGGAAAGCTGGTAGGGAAGACTGCACGGTGTTGAGGTTTTGAGGGCTAAGTAGGAGTTTTCCTGGGAGAATGGAGCAGAGCTTTCCAACTAAGGGGCTGTATGCATGCTTGGTGAGTGGGCTGATGTCTAAAGGGGATTCTTAAGAGGTCTCCCCCAACTGAGCCCACCTCCCCCCCAGGTCCAGATCCTGCACCTGCTTCTCTGCCGGTCCTTCCAGCTCGCCTACCTCCTGCAACACCCTGCGGAACGGGCACAACCTGAGCCCTGCCTGGGCCCTGCTGGGGATGTGCCCCTGAAAGTACTTTCCAGTCCTGGGCCCGCCCTGGGCCTGGTCCGGGAACCCTTCGGCCGTGACCAGCTCTCACAGAACGTTCATGCGCTGGTCTCCTTCCGGCGGCTGCCAGCGGAGGGGCCTATGAGCGGCGGGGTAGGCAGCACCCTAGTCAGGGAGTGAGAAGGGGCAAGGGACCGGGCAAGGGCTTGGGGTCACGTGGGGGATGCTGGGATTCGGAGGGAGGGGCTTTGCCCGACTTGACGGGCCTCTCTTCCCCCTCCCTTGGGCCTCTCTTGGCACCCCAGAAGGAGCTGTTGGAGTCAGAAGGCCGAACCCGCCACGCCCGCCTGGGGAACCCCTACTGCTCGCCCACGCTGGTGCGAAAGAAGGCCATTCGCAGCAAGGTGATCCGCTCCGGGGCCTACCGAGGCTGCACCTATGAGACGCAGCTGCAGCTGTCTGCTCGGGAGGCCTGTGAGTTGCAAGAGCTTGGACCCTCCCCCACCCCGGGCGATGCCCCCGGAGGGCTGCCTGGGCTGGAGAGGTCTCCTGACCGCTGCCTCCACAGTTCCCGCGGCGTGGGAGGCGTGGCCCCGCGGTCCTGGTGGCCACTCGTGCCTGGTGGAGACTGACGGCAGCCTGACGGAGAACATCTGGGCCTTCGCGGGCATCTCCAGGTAGGAGGGTGATGGTCAAGGGGCCCAGCCCCTCGGGTGGCAGAGATGAGTCCGTGGACTCCCCATGCACTTCCCCACCTGGGCCTCATTTCTCAAGTGTAAAGTGAGGTTGTCCAGGTAAAGCTCTCAGGCCCACAGCTGCCCAGACGCTCTTTAAACCTCTTTCCTGACTGGGTCTTAAAGCCTTGCGCTAGACCGCTTGGGAACTCTCAGAAAATCTGAAAGCCGCTTTTCCCCGTGGGCCCTCTCTGGGCCAGGGCCTGAGCTTTCAACACTGCTGGTGCTGCGAGGTCGTTGCCCGGGAGCTTCCTGAGACGGGCCCAGACTCAGGGTCCCTCAGCTCACCCTGCACCCTCCTAGGTCCAGCGCCCTGGCTCTGCTGCGGAGAGACGTGCTTGGGGCCTTCCTCCTGTGGCCTGAGCAGGGAGCCAGCGGCCGGTGGTGCCTGTCGGTGCGGACACAGTGCGGCGTGGTGCCCCATCAGGTGTTCCGGAGTCACCTGGGCCGCTACAGCGTAGAGGTAAGAACTGGGGGTGCAGGTAGGGGGAGTGTCTAGGGGAGTCTGGACCCACCCCTTACCCTCCAGCGCCGCCCCCACCGACCTCTGAGATCCTGGGCCCCCTCACCTCTTCAGCCCCACTGGCTCTCTGGCTTCCCCCTCCTCTGACTCTGCAGTCAGCTCCTCCATCGTCGGCCCTGCTGCCCGCCCCGTGACCCACCTGGACCCGCCTGTGTTGGGTCCACAGGGGCCTCTGAGGGAACCACTAGTAGCACAGGGCCAGGGTCACGCCTCACGTCTCCAGAGGAGCCGGCTTGTAGCTGCCTCTGTCCTGTGCCCTGGCCCGTCTTCAGCAGAGGAGGAAACTGACTCGGGGAGGGGGTCTGGCCTAACCTGCGGCCTCTGAGGCTCCGCCCGTCACAGGTTTGCAGGGGCTGGGAGGGCGGGCAGGGATTCTTAAGAGCGCCTGGTGCTGAGGGTGTCCTTCGAGTCCAGGGATAGGAACGAGAGGGGACTCGATGGCGGTGCTGCTGTGAGCCGTGCGTGACCTCCGAATGCAGATCTCCCTCTTAAAGTGGGACGGAATCTGGGGTGAGAGTGGTTGGGGGCCTTTGAGAGACATCGGGAGGGGGAGCTGGAGCTGGAGCCCCTTCCTCCCCTAGCACCTGCCGGCCGAGTTCTCCAGCCTGGAGGCCCTGGTGGAACACCACGCCGGCACCGAGCGCAGCCTCTTCTGCTCCCTGGACATGGGCCGCCTAAACCCCGGATATGAGGAGCAGGACTGCGGGCCCGAGGGCAGGCCTCCCCGGACGCTGCGGCCCCTGAGCCACGCCAAGTCCGAGGCAGAACTGCAGGGCCTGGGCTAGGAGGCCGGCCATCCAGCCGCAGACCCCGCCTCACTCTGACTCCCGGCCTCAGCAGGATGCTCTGCCCTTCCTCCACCCGGTCACTCTGTCCCTGGACCAGTCTTCCATCACTTCCCTGCCTGTGGGAGGAGCCCTGGACTTGGGATTGCCAGTGCCGTCTCGTGGCGTGTGTGCCCAGCGTGACGCGGGGGTCGGCGGCGCTCCAGGCCTCTGCCCACTGAGGGTGACTTTGGATGCTTGTCG
Organism: Galemys pyrenaicus; assembly: GCA_019455555.1. Lineage (NCBI taxonomy): Eukaryota > Metazoa > Chordata > Mammalia > Eulipotyphla > Talpidae > Galemys > Galemys pyrenaicus. The sequence goes on along the minus strand of JAGFMF010012145.1, from coordinate 2,691,271 downwards.
TCTCTGGGCTTCGCTTGCTCCGGACGCTCTGAGGTTTCAGGATGATGGAGGTGTAGCCCTCGAGCCAGGCCTGGGGGCCCTGACTGACTGGGCATCTCCAAAGAGCTCTTGACCAAGGGGAGGAGGGGATTGTCTGGGGAGACAGGTGTGAGTTCTCGCTTTGGGCACAGGCCTGGGGCTGTGGCCAAGCTGCAGCCGGCTGCTAGGGGAGCAGGTCTATTCCCACCTGAGGAAAAGCAGCTTCCCTGAGATCTGAGGGAGGGCAGAAAGGACAGGGTGAACAGCACGGGACCACCCAGAGCCCACGTGCAGGTGGACACGAGGCTGCCAGAGCACTGCCCGGTTCTTCGGTCTGGAAGGACGACGGTGTCGCGGATGATCACGTGACTTTCAGCGCTTTGGAGAAGCCTCACACATTCTGTGATTTCATATTGGGACGTTCTCTGTGTCCCTGGGGTGGCAGCTTGCTGTAGGTTGGCGGTGGCTGAACCAGGGAAGGAGCCATAGGCAGATTCTCCAGAAACACAGCAGTGATTCCCCGAAAGACTTTGAGGGGCTGAGAAAGGTAGGAATCTTTCAGGTGCAAAGTGACTTTGGAGCATTAAGTATTTGGAGGGGGGCTTCCACGGACATTTGTTGTTGACCTGTGTTCCTGAACCCTGAACCACGAACATCTGGGCTGAGGAGGAGTTCCTCCTGATGAGGAATTAACAGATGCCGTGAAGAAAGGGGTGCGAACCTGCAGAGGGGGCGTGGAATCTCAGGCTGTTTGTGTCCTTCGAAACCACTGGGTGTGCTTTCTGCCTCTTGGAGTGATGCTTCCCGCCCCAGGCCCAAGGCAGACACACCATGTATGGGCACTCATGTTCTCTGCCCCTTTTGGGAGGCGTCGACCGCGAGCTGCAGGCTTAGCGGGGTGACCTGTCCGTTAGGCCCAGTCTGGGTGTGACGACGGCCTGGGGAGCCACCCAGCACTGGTTTTCCTGTAATGCGATGCCGATGGTGGCTGCCAAGGGGCCTGCCTCCTGTGCCTGCTGAGTGGGAGTGCGGTCAGCAGAACCATTCAGAGGCAGGACACATGTGGGCCCTGCAGAGGGAGGGCCTTGGTGGGCAGCAGGGGACCCACAGAAACAATTCACACCTGAGTCTCAGGCGAGGCGCGGGCGCTGGTCCCGCAGTGACTGGCCAGCCCAGGCACCTTCTGTGACCTTCACAGAGAGACCGGAATTTACTGAACGAAGTAGGGAGAAGCGCACTTTGGGTGAACTACACCTGAGGCTGAGCCAGGTCAGGAGTCAGGGCTGGCCCCCGCCCCGCCCCCGCCCACCTCCCTTCATGGGAGGAGGATAGGGCAATTCAGTGCCTTGGGAGAAACACTTCTGACAGAAGGTGAGGGAGCCTCACCGGAATAGGTCACAGGGAGGATCTCCAACTTAAACCCCCAGGAAGCGGTCTTGGCCAGGGACCTTGTCACACCTGCTGCCAGGGGTGGGGAGGGGGAGGCTGCCCCTTGGGGCCTTTCCCTAGATCCAAGCACTGATTTTGTATGGGGTGTGCGTGGGGACCTGGAACTCATTTTCTAGCCATCTTTCCAGATACCTGGCCCCTAGTGGGAGGTCCCAGCCTCACGTCCCACCTCCAGCCCCTGCAAAGGGAGGGTTTGGTGATAATAGTACCCAAGATCACAGGACCAGAGATGCCCCTTTAGGAAGACCTGGTAACTGGCCTAGGCTGTGCCCAAAGCTTACATCCGAGGAACTGGTTTTGTTGCACAGGTGATGCATGTGGACATAGTGTTAGGAATGTCCCCACAGCACTTTAACATTCCTTCTTGTGATCCCTGGCATTGTGACGATGCCTCTGTGTCTTTGTTATACAGCACAGTGTTCTCTGTTGCAGCCAGCGCCACCAGCTCTCTCTATTGTGTGGACTTGAAACAAATAAAGTGCATTTCTTCAGACTGTCTAGTACACACTTCCTCCCTGAAAGGCAGGTAGGTCTTTGTCCAGTTCACCAGATTTGTTCTTGTTTGCTCAGACATACCTTCAGCTGGTGCTGAGTGGTGAAATAGATCCTGTTCTCAGGGGCTCAGGAATCAGGTAGGTAGGTAGGTAGGTAGATATATTCCAGTCATGTCTCCTTAATACTTTCAGTGGGTATTTCCTCCAGAAAAAAGACTGCAGACCCTACATGCTGGCAATTTAGACTTTCCCTCCGTTCCTGCCACAGGACCTTTGCACGGTCTGGATGGGTCTCCTAGTCTTTCTTCCCGGCCTTAGCCTGATTAATGCCTCTCTCAGGAAGCTGCAATGACACCCCTTGCCCCACACAGCTGGGTGAGGTCTTGTTAGATGTTCCATGGAATAACTGGTCCTTTCGTTTGTAATTACTCTTTTATTCATGCGATTTGTGTTTGTGGGTTGTTTCCAGCGTCAGTCGTCCCAGCTAGACTAGGGGGCTGGGGCAGGGGGCAGGGTCTGGGCTGTCTTCTAGCACCTGTCACGGTGCCTGGCAGGTACAAAGTGGCCAGAAGGACTTGTGCTGAGCTAGGATGAGAGGCCGCCTTTCTAAGCAAAGGATTTTCACTTTCAAAACTTTCGGTTGTTTTTTTTTTTCAACCTTGTCTGAAAAGAGGAGGGGGCAGCTGTAGGAGGAAGTCAGCCCTGTTCTGAGGGCTCTGACAAGCTCTGGGCCAGCCTTCCACAGTCAGCTCAGCGTGTAGATGAAGAGCTGCGAGGTCCCTGTTGCGGTTCTCAGTGGGTCTCTCCCCACGTGGGGCCTTGCCCCCCGGTGGAGTCAAGCCGGCCTCCCAGTGTGAGCTGGGCAACCTCGGGCAAGTTGCTTAACCGCCGGACTGTGAGGGCTCCGCGGACTCCAGAAGAGAGCGGGTGTGCAAAGCCAGAGCCGGTCTTCCCCCAGGGCAGCCGCGCGCTGGCCTCCAGCCCGGGATCCTCCTGCGCGAGGCTCCTTCGCGTCTCACGCGCCGCCCTTCCCGGGAGCCCCTGGCTGTGACGCCACGGGCGTTGCCCAGCAACCGCGAACGCCGCGTGCTTGCCAGCGGGCTGCCGGGGCGGCTCCGGGGGCTCGGGTCCTGCGGCGCCTCCTGCAGCGCGGATCCCCCTCTCCCCCCGCCCGGGCCGGGCCTCAGGGACAGGCGAGCCCGGGCGCGGGCGGCGGCCGCCCCGGCTCGCCCCCCATCCTCTTCCCCCGGCGCCTCCCCAGGAGAGCCGCCCCCCACCCGCGCGAGGCCCCGCCCCCCGCGCCGGCGCTGGCCCCGCCCCCTGGCTCCCGACGCCCGGGGTCCCCCACGCCGTGGCGTCCTGGTCGGGCTGCGCCCCGGGGGCCCTCGCAGCGGCGCCATGGCCTCGGAGTCCGTGAAGGTGGTGGTGCGCTGCCGCCCCATGAACCAGCGGGAGCGGGAGCTGAACTGCCAGCCTGTGGTGACTGTGGACTGCGCGCGCGGCCAGTGCTTTATCCAGAACCCGGGCGCCACCGACCAGCCCCCCAAGCAGTTCACCTTCGACGGCGCCTACTACATGGACCACTTCACCGAGCAGATCTACAACGAGATCGCCTACCCGCTTGTGGAGGTGAGGGCGGCGCAGGCCCCTTGGACAGCAGTCTGGGCAGGATACGTGCCACCCAAGGGGTCCTGAAGGGGTCAGCCCGAGCAGGGAGGGAAGCGCCTTCTGGAGGGGGCGCAGGCGGACACCAGCGGGTTTGGTCTGAAGACCTGATGGGCGGGAGACAGGTGGAAACCACCTACAAGGTAGCCTCCAGGCCTCCCTGCCCCCAGTGCCCACCCCCGCAGAACCTTTCCCACAAGAACTCCAGCCCCAGGACCACTCAGGCATCATCTGAGAACTTCAGTACTCTCTGGAAGCCTCGGCTCCTTGCTGGGCCTCCTTCCTTGACACCCTCCAGGTCCTCTCCTCCGTTTCCTCTTTCTCTTCCTTCCCTCTCTCCTCCCCACCCACCTCCATGGCTCTTCCCCTTATCACTCAGAACCCTTTTCCTCATCTTCCCTCTGACTCCTGAAGCCTTCGGGCAGCCACAAGCCTGGGGGGACGGTGTGTGTTTGTATCTCACTAGTTCCCTGCTTCTGCTGGAAGCCTCTGGCCTGGCCCTGCCTGCAGGAATGGAAACCCTTTAACTTTGGTCTAACTTACATTTTCCTAGTCAGTAATTGAGGAACAGGGAGGCAACAATGGTTTCTCACACTTCATGAGGTTGTGCTTTCCAGAGCACTCACTGGGGAGCAAGTATGAGCCTCACCTCAGAAGGTACTTCACTCAGGCCCTGAGGAGAACTTGGCAACTCCCACTGTGAGTTTCTGGCAGAACTGGGCTGGAGCAAGCCTCCTGACTGCAGTCAAGTCCTCAGTGCTTTCCACCAGTGTCTCCCCACCTGCTGGGCGAAACTTGAGGAGAGTGAGATGTCACAGGTGGTTCCAGGGAAAAGCTGCCTACCCTAGGAGCCTCCCGTAGGCTGCCCTCACTTGGGTTAGGATCCGGGGCTCTGGAGAGCCCCATGGCAAAGAAACTAGTTTGCTTTATTTATCCAAACTAGATTGTTTCCAAAATAGATTTGACCATGGAACCCTTTTGTTGTCCAGCTCTCCATTCGGTCCCAAGTTTGCTGCTACTTGGGACTTTCTGTCAGACATCTGCCTCTGGACATTCCACAGAGCTTCTCAACACCACACGCATTCTTTTCATCTATCCCTTCCTTCACTCAGCTAACAAATACCATCTCCAGACCAGCCCCATCCTAGGCATGGGGATCACTGTCCTCAAGGGTTTGTGAGCTCTGTCCTCAGGGAGCTCGTGTCAGGTGGACAGCTAATAGCTGTCATCTAGGGCAAAGAGTGAGAGAAGCCCAAGGGACTCAGGTGGCATAGAGAAGGCCAGCAAACCTAGGCTGGGAGAAAAGGTAGTGAGGGCTTCCTGGAAGTGGTGAGGCCTAAGATGAGATTGAAGGAAGAGAGGGCTCAGATAGGTGAGAAGGTCAGAAAGGGTCTTCCAGTTGAAAGAAAATGTGTCCCTGTAGCCTTGGACCTTCATAAAACTCTGTGGACATGGTACAGATCTGGAGCCCTAATTCCTGCTGGAGAAACCCAGGCCTGGAGTGTCACAAAATGAATTAGGGGTGGCTTTGCTTTCCAGCATGATGCCTAATCCCTGCCCCATCCTGTTTCTTCCCATTTAATGAGCAGCATTCAAATCATATGCGAAGCATCGCTCAGGAGGCTCCAAGCCAGGAGCAGCTGCACCATCAGGGCCAGGTGGCCTTGAGTCTGCTCTGCTGGGCTCTGACCCCACTCCCAAGGGCTCCCTGACTCGCAGGGAGACGCCTGCCCAGGACCTGCCCTCAGGTCCCTCTGCATGAAGCCCCCAGTGCTTCTGGCTGTCCCTCTGCTTCCCCTAAATCTAGGCTCCATTCCTGAACCCCTCTGTCACCAGGTGCGCTGCCCTCCCCCCCCCCCAGCACCCACCCTCAGACCACTCAGCTTGCCCTGACCTGAGCTCCTCCCGTCTAAGTCTGCCTGCTGCAGACAGGGTCTGTGGGCTTTCTCAGCCAGTAGCTTTGCATCTCCTCCTCCCCGTTCACCCCTGCGGCCTCCTGTGATGACCCACTCCCCACTCCGCCCAGGACCCAGGCCACATGGACTCTACCGTGCCCAGACTGAGGACAGTGGGCCTGGTTTCCAGCGACATCCATGCAGTAGAATCTATAGGTCTGTTCCTGGATGGGACAGAGCTGTTCATCTGAAAGGGGGCCAGAAAGGGATTGTGAGGCATTTTAGGACAGATGCTTCCTATTTCCATTTCAGTAGGGATGTGTTTAATGTGAAGTAGAAAAATGCTTAGCACATTCAACCCATAATGTGATATCATGGGAGTTGTTGTTGAGAATGATACCAAGTTAAAAGGAGCCAATTAGCAGTGGAGTTCATGAAAATCATCTAGTAAATAATAGCACAGGAGGTGGTGGCCGAACCCCCTGGGGGGGAAAGCAGCAAGCGGCCAGCATTTAGCACCTGCATTTAGCACCTGCACCAAGTGTGAGCCTGTAGGGTTGAGGGTATCAATTGATGTGCAAAGCTTTTTTTAAAATCTGATGTGTTGCTTGACAATGCATGTAAAATACTTTTCTTCCCTCCAGTGTTGTGTTGTAGAACTTTTTGTGATGGAAATGGACGTTCTTATTAGTGCCCACAGGCCATATGCAAGGGCTTGAAATGAGGCCAGTGCTACAGAGGAACTGAATTGGTATTTAAATTAAGTTACACTTGTTTGTTTACCTAGACTTTTCTTCTTTTCTAATCTGTAATAGTATTTACACCTGTAAGTGTTTCTGTCACCACCATGTTAACTGTGTCCCGCACATTTTGATGATAAATTTTCAAATATACTCATTTCAGCCAAATTTTAAATTTGCTTTTGGACTGTCTAAAATGTGTTCAGTCTTCAGGTGTTTGGAAGTTGTCCTGTTACCTCACTATCATTGATTTCTTTTTTGATTCCATGAATGAGATTGCATTTAAATAAGTGCTGAGCCTACACTGCCTGCCTCTAGCTCAGCGCTTTTCAACACAAATATAATGTGACCCACATACATACTTAAACATTTTCTAGTGGTCAGATCTTTATAAATGAAGGCAAAAAGGTGAAATTAATATTGATCATGCATTTTATTTCATTCAGTATCACCAAAATATTATTATTTCTTTAAACTATAAAATCAACTTTTATTATCATTACATGTGAGTGAGATATTTATATTTTTTCTTCATAGTTGATCTTCACAATCTGGTGTTTACAATAATAGCACATCTCAACTCAGATGCTGAGGTGTCATTGGCGAAAATGACACATGATAAAGTTACGTTTAATGGAAAGGTATTTTCTACTGCTTCTGTTTTTATATAGATGAAATAAAATAAATTCAGTTCCTTCCTGGTTGCACCAGGCCTATTTCTAGCGCTGCTGGCGGCTGACCCACGGCGGGTGCAGCTGTATTTATTCTTATATAAAACCCCTTCTCTGGGCGGGTCACACTGATGTTCTGGAAGCTGCGCTGTGTTGTTCCTGGGGCTCCTGAGTCAGAAGCCAGCCCAGGCTCCTGGTGTGTTGATTAGTCTGTTTCTCTCTAGGGCCCTGGGTGCAGCCCTGGCCTGGGATGAGCTGCTGAAACCTGCGTGGTGGTCTGGGGTTCCCGGGGGCCTCCGAGGAGCCTGTGTCACAACTTCTGGTGCCCCCTCACCAGCTGCCCCGGGCCCCAAGCCAGGTTGGGTCCACAAGATGGGTGGTTCCAGGGGGACTGGATGAGGACATGCGTGGGCCCTCAGGACCTGGGAGCAGCTCTCCCGGCCCCCATCCTGACACATCACCCCCCTCCACCTCACTGTGTTCCAGAATTTGTGACCTCAGCTGCCGTGTGAGCACAGGAACGGGGATGTGTCCTTGTTCCTGCGGTGCCCCCAGCTGGGCGTGAGGCTGTATAGGACAGAGAGAACCAACAGAATGGATAAAAGTTGGGGTGAATGAAAAAGGCTTTAGGGGTCCTACCCAGTTTACCTCCTGTCTTCCCAGTTTCATCTTTCTCAGCTCTGCCCTCAGCCCCAGCCCTGCCTGCCCTCACCCCTCACCTCTCACCTCTCACCCCTCAGGTTCCCCTCGCCTGGAGTGTCTTTCTTCTCCTGTCAAAATTCAAGCCAAGCCGCCCTTTTGACTCCCCCAGTTCTGTTCTGCCTTCCTTGAAAAGCCTAGGTCTCCCCACTCTGCTGTTTCTCCCTCTGCACCGCCCTGGCCCTCTGCCTGAACTGTCACTTCACACCCGCCTGCCTGGAGAAGCAGCACGGTCTGTGCCCCGCGCGCCGCAGGCATTCCGTGTGCACCTCTGCACGCGGCCTTCCACGGCCAGCACCTGGCACTCCTGGGAGCCTCGCCCGAACCTTAGGAGGGCGCTGCTTGTCCTTCATTACAGGCGGGGAAACTGAGGCCCAAAGCACCCATGTCAGGCCAGCCCAGGACACCGTCAGAGAGGCCGCACCCAGGAGGCTGCGCCCCCACAGCCCTCCCCACTCGCGGCCCTGCAGTGAACCCTTGAGGACCACGCTGCACCTTCCCACCTCTGCCCTGCGCACCCCAGTTCAGGGGTGCAGGGCGGGGCCTTGAGTGGAGTCGGGAGGCAGCCCCTCAGGCCTGGCTCTGTCCCCGCAGGGTGTCACTGAGGGCTACAACGGCACCATCTTTGCCTATGGCCAGACGGGCAGCGGCAAGTCCTTCACCATGCAGGGCCTGCCGGAGCCGCCCTGCCAGAAGGGCATCATCCCCCGGGCCTTCGAGCACGTCTTCGAGAGTGTCCAGGTGTGCGCCTCGCGGAGGGCGGGCAGGAGCCGGCATCGCCCCGGTGGTCCCGAGCGGGACCGTGCTGGGTCCGGGGAGGGCGGGCGCCCGCCTCGCGGTGGCACGGGTGAGTGGCCAGAGGCTCGGCTCTCAGGGGGGATGAGAGAACTGACCGGTTCTGTTATCCCTCGGCTTTTGGATTTTGACATTTCGTTTGACCTTTCCCGTGGGTCCAGGGACCTCAGCAGCCACTGAGACGTGGTGGTTACATCATGGCACCCCTCTTATTGAGCAGAGCCACAGACCAAGCCTCCCACAGAGCCCGTCACATAATTACCTCACTGAACTCCCCCCAACTCGCCCCGCCCAGGAGCTGACTATTAGCCTCGTTTTCGAACGGGGAGGCCAGGCCTTGGAGCCGGTATGGGCTGGCCGAGGCCGTTATCCAGAGTCAGGCTGCAGGCGAGAGTTGCTCTGGAGACTGTTCTGGCAACGTGGAGATTCTGGCTTTGGGGAACAGCATGTGGGCGCTGGGGGGACTGCCAGCTACAGGCCCGTCACCCGGTTCCCAGGTGCAGGACTCGTTCTGGTGACCCACAGGGACACCGTGACGGGCAAGCTGTCACGCGTCGGGCAGCGCCAGGGCGTGGTCCAAGCCTCACCTGTCACCCCGCCCTTGCTGCGGTGTCCTGGCTGCAAGTGCAGGTGCTCAGGGCCTGTGCTCTCTGTCCTCGTCCGTCAGTGCGCAGAGAATACCAAGTTCCTGGTTCGGGCCTCCTATCTGGAGATCTACAACGAGGACGTCCGAGACCTGCTGGGGGCCGACACCAAGCAGAAGCTGGAGGTGGGCACGGACCTGGCGTGGGCTTGGGGGCTGGGACAGTGGCTGGCCTCAGGGAGCGCTCCCTGGGGTACGGACAGGTATCCCGAGGGCACAGGTGCTGCTTCAGACTGGAACAGGGACGTTTTGAACTCTGAACATTTGAACTTGAATTTAGGAGTATACTGAGAGCCTGGATGCAGGAGGCGGGTTCTCGGGATCCGCAAAGGGCGGCTGCGCCTTACGTGGTGGTGCCACCTGTGTCCGTTGCCCTCGATGGAGCGGCATGATCGATCTCATTCGAAAAAGAGCTTCACTGCTGAAAAGTATTTTGAAAACTCGGGGCTCTTCAAGCTAAAAAGAAGGCGATCCTGATTAGCATTGTGGAGTCGCACTATTAACAGGCTATCCCACGTAATATAGCAACCTTATTAGCGAGATGTTTTTATTCCCAATTCGCCGATGTATGGAGGGAGTTCAGAGAGGTTAACTAACCTGCCTGAGTTTCACAAACAGTAAGTGGCTGAATCCGGATTTGTTTTTTTTTTTTTTTAAAGACTTATTTATTTATGCAATACAGGAGCTGGGGTATAGGCCAGAGTCCAGGGATGTGAGAGGATTCACCAGAGACAGAGTGGGGAGCAGAACAGGCAGATGGACTGAAACACACTGCTGAGGGGAGCAGCGGGCACAGCAGGAGAGGTCTGCTGCACCATGTGGGTCCCCTCCCTGGCCGGCAGCAGGGATCGAACTCCTGCTGCAGTGGCTGCGGTTTGCTTCATAGTGTGTTGCTTAACCCACTGCGCCACCAGGGAGGCCCTGAATCCGGATTTGAACCCAGAGCTGTCCGAGTTCAAGGTGCTGAATCGCAGACATTTCATTTTACTGCTGCTCATGGGCTCAGATTCAGGGTCCTGTTCCCCCTGAGAGGGCGCAGCCAAGGACGACAGTGTGACCCCTTCAGGCGGGGGCGAGGTCGGAGGGCGCTGCAGAGGTGCTGCTCACACGCGAGTTAGTTCATGCAGCCGGGAGCGGGTGAATGTGACGGGGTGGGAGGCAGGAGCCTGGGGAGAAAGCCGAGGACTGAGGGAGAGGCCGGCTCAGCCGGTCCCCGCATGTGCTTCCTAAATTGTCCTTGGTTCCTGGGATGCAAATCAGGGGAAAGAACCTCTGCCCGTGGGCTGCGCAGGGCAGTGTTAAGGTAGGTGGATCTTGGCTAACCCTTTGGGGAGCTCACACGCTCAGGTGACCTGCCAGGACCGACAGCAGCTGGTGACAAGGCTGGACGCACGCTGGTCCAGCACCCTGGGCCTTCTCCTTACTTATGTCTCCGATCCGGGATCTCGTGCCGGGCAGGCCTGCTCTAGTCCCAGGAGGAGAGGCCAGTTGGGCGGTTGGCCCAGGTGTGGCCACAATACTGAGGGCTGCTCCCCCAGCTCTGGTCCTCCTTATTGGGCTCAACCGATGGGCACCCCCAACCCCAGAGGCCCACAGCGAGTGTTGGGTGGGCTCCCACCTCCTTCCCAGGCAGCCTGGAGCTGGGAAGTACCAGTCCCCGTGGAGCATCACGGAGGGGACTGCAGGTTCTGTCTGACGGGTGTGAGGCCAGGCTGGGCAAGGGGGCTTGTCTGAGGCCACTGGGCTGGAAGGCCAGAGTCGAGGTTGAACATTTTCCTTGACCTGAACTGCTGAAATCTTGCCAGGGTACTCACCTTGCCGGCCGAGACGAGGGGCTGAGGCGAGGGGCAGTGGAGAAGCAGATAAAGGGGTGGCTGCTGGTGCCCCCCAGTCCTGCTGCTCCTGACCTCTGAGTTGGACAGGATATTGGGGCCTGATCCCCACCACACCCCCGCGTGGGGGCAGGGCTGTCTCCCTGCTCAGCTAGAGCCTCCCTCCTGCTTGCCTCAGTTTTATTTGGGGAGCTGTGAATTCCTTGGCTGGTACCCCCTCCATGGCCCAGCTGAACAAGTCAGACCCCAGGGAGTGGCTGACTTGAACAACTTGCTCTCGCTGCTCCCATTAGGGAAAGGCCCTTAAACAGTCCAGCCCAAAAGACACTGAGGGAGCTTCTAGTTCTATGGCTTGTGGACACAGAGCAGGAGCCCAGGGAGCGGCAGGGCTTTGGGCGGGGCCAGAGCTGTGGGATGGGGCTCAGGTTTGGCAAGAAGCAGCCAATAATGGGGTTCCAGTGGAGGGAGGGGAAACCGAGATCCACCAGTGGGTTCCTTCTTTCAACCCATGGGGAAACGGGGAAGGTGCTGAGCCAGCACCCAGTGTGAGCGCCCCCATCCCCAGACCCCTGCCAGCCTGCTCAGCTCCAGGCCCTCACAGCACAGCTCACAGCTGCTTCACCCTCTGCAGGAGCCGCAGCCTCCCACTGAGTCTCTGCTGTTTTCTCTATCCTGGAGCTGCTGAGTCATAACTCAGCCCCCAGGCAGAGAAATGGGGGAGGAAGAAGGCTCCGAAATGACTCCCACATGTCAGCCCAAAGGCCAGCCTTATGGGGTCAGGGGCTCAGTCCCGGTCCCTCCCCTTTGTCAGGATAGAGCAGGTGGGGCAAAGCCAGGGGCCAGGGGCTGGCAGCCTTGCACCTGCCCAGCTGGGTCACCGGTCTCGGGTTTGGTGAGTCCAGCTGCTTGGGGTTGTGTGCGTGGCTGCCAGTGACAGATGTGCTCTGAGACATTCCCGTGGCATCACCAGGCTCTGGATGGGCTGCCTCATGGAAGAAGCACAGATGATGTTCTGGGGTAAACCTTGGCTCTAGGAAACGGCACTATTTTTATGCCTTATTACAGATGGGGAAACTGAGGCTCAGGGTGCCTGCTAAGACCAGCCCAAGAGCACACAGTTATAAAGGGTGGAGACTGGACTTGACCCCGGTCACTAGCACCAGCCCTTAGCCTGTGCTTGACTCCAGGCCCCATGACTTTGGTAATTAGAGGCTGTTGGATCAGCCAAGGCCAGCAGAGATTCGGGACAACAGTAACACCGCTCCATCACGAGGAAACCCACGGCAGGGGCCGGGGGTGTTCTTAGGGGCCCTCTCCAGTGGTTCCCCACCCTGTGTATAGGTGGAGAGTCAGGCCCCTCCTCCACAGGGGTGTTTCTGGTTCTAGACAGACTGGGGTGGATGGTCTTGCCAGCCAGCTTCTTCCTGCTGGTTGCCATGGCAACCGGGTTCCAGCTGGGAGGAGCGGATACAGCTAACCCTGGCAGCTGGCAGAGAGGGAATGGGGAGGAAGTGCAACATGGGGGGGGGGGGGGGGGAACCAGGGGGCGGGCAGGCCNGGGGGGGGAGGACCCATGAGGCGGGCAGGCCTTGCTGGGCCTACAAATGGGTCAGGTGGGAGACTCCTAAGGTGAGGGGCTGCCTGTTGCCTCCTGCCCCCTTTGCCAGCTAGTGAGGTTGTTCAGCCAGGACAGAACATCCTCATCGTCTTCGTGACCTGCGTCCACTGAGCCCAGCAAGTCATGCCAGAACTTTCCAAAGATCCAACCCTCATGAGAGTATTGCAGAAACAGGATTTAGTCCTCCTCTCACAGATGAGAAAACTGGGGTTTTGACAGGAAGAGTCACTTCCCCCACTAGTGACAGGCTGTAACGGGGCCTGGTAACTGCTTCCTGAAGCCGGCAGCACCTGGGCCTCCTGTGCAGGGCAGGTTTCCAGTTTGTCTGTAGGTAGTGGCCCCGGGGCAGCCCCCACGCAGTCAGCTGGCAGGTAGCATAGCACTGACGGCTGCAGGTCTCCTGCCTCTGTCCTTTGTGCTCTGTCTTCGTAGCCACCTCTCAGGTCACGGTCAGCTCTTTGTCATTTCGAGCTCCAGTTGCTGCCTGGCCTCTCTCTGAGCCCTGCATCTGGAGTCTTTCGCTGCCTGTGACCCCATTGCTGCCGCGTGACCATCAGCAAGTCACTTAACCTTTCTGTGCCTCAGCTGCATATTTGCGCCACAAAACCCCATCATCCTTCAAGTTGGGTCTGGCTATTTCTCTGCGCTTCAGCAGCTTCAAGTTCCTGTGCTTGCCTCCCCCGAACCCTCTGCCCCCCCCCCACTTCAGATCCCCTCCACACACCCAAACACCACCCCCCAGTGCAGCAGGCGCCCAAGCCCACCTGGGACCCTGAGGCTGCCCAGGGCAGTGCACCTGCGCCCGCTGTGGCCCTGACCAGCAAGCGGAGCCTTGTCCTCGTTCGCTCTGCTCCTGCCAGAGTGGTTTCATTTTCTCGCACTTGCAAAACATTGCCGTGCGCCGCTCTGCATCAGCAGGGAACGGCTTGGCTGCCTGGAGGGCAAGCAGGGAGCGATCAGAGAAATGAATCTGCTCACTGCTGCTGCGCCCAGGCCGGGGCCGCTCGGAGCCGTGGGCCAGAGGGACTGCTGGGCGGCCAAGGGCCCTCACCGCTGGGCTCCCGGGGCCTGGTTGTGCCCTGGAGCTGCAGCACAGTGGTGATGGGAGCTGCTGTGGACAGGGCAAAGGAGAGGGAAGCACTCAATGCTTGGGGGGCTGCTCAGAATGCTTGGGGGGCTGCAGGAGCGGCCTCACGTGGCCAAAGCACCCAGACTGAAAACCACGACCACGACAGTAGCACTGGCCACGTGTGCGGCGAGGACAGCGGCTGTCCACTCCCGAGGGACCCCATGTGCCGGGCCTGGGTCGAGCACGGCAAGGGCCTGAGTGTACTGAATCCTCGCCAGCGCTGGGACATGGCAGCCTCACACCCATTTTCCAGATGTGGAAACGGAGGCTCCGAGGTTAAGCCACAGGCCGAGGTCCCACGAGTAAGAGGCAGCAGTGGGGTTGAGGCTGGCCCCACGTGGAACACCCCGCCCATCTGTGACCAGGTCTCCGTCTGCCCCGCAGGAGGCAGGGCGGCCAGAGGGGGCCCTCGCCTGGGTGCCCGGCCCGGCCTGACCTGTCCTTCCCGCCCCTAGCTGAAGGAGCACCCCGAGAAGGGCGTGTACGTGAAGGGGCTGTCCATGCACACGGTGCACAGTGTGGCCCAGTGCGAGCGCATCATGGAGACGGGCTGGAAGAACCGCTCGGTGGGCTACACCCTGATGAACAAGGACTCCTCCCGCTCGCACTCCATCTTCACCATCAGCATCGAGATCTACGCTGTGGGTATGTGGGGCCGGCAGCGGGCGGGCGGCCATCAGACGGGCGGGCGCCCCCACCCCCGCCTCGTGGGGCCTCACCCCCGCTCGGGTGCCCGCAGACGAGCGGGGCAAGGACCACCTGCGAGCGGGCAAGCTGAACCTGGTGGACCTGGCGGGCAGCGAGCGGCAGTCCAAGACGGGCACCACGGGGGAGCGGCTCAAGGAGGCCACCAAGATCAACCTGTCGCTGTCGGCGCTGGGCAACGTCATCTCGGCCCTGGTGGACGGGCGCAGCAGGCACATCCCCTACCGGGACTCGAAGCTCACGCGGCTGCTGCAGGACTCGCTGGGCGGCAACACCAAGACCTTGATGGTGGCCTGCCTGTCGCCCGCCGACAACAACTACGACGAGACGCTCAGCACGCTGCGCTACGCCAACCGCGCCAAGAACATCAAGAACAAGCCGCGCATCAACGAGGACCCCAAGGACGCCCTCCTGCGGGAGTACCAGGAGGAGATCAAGAAGCTCAAGGCCATTCTGGCCCAGCAGATGAGCCCCGGGAGCCTGTCAGGTAGGCGGGCCTGAGGCGGCCGCGGCCCCAGTGCCACAGGCGGCTCGCTCGGACGGGGCCCTGGGCTGGTGCCAGCCCGCGGGCCGTCTGCTCGCCTTGGCCCAGGAGGATGCGGCCCTGGCCTGCTCCCGCCGCCGGCTGGCATCCGCACCCCGGCTGTCTGCCTCTCTCCGTGGCAGTGTCGCGATGCCTGCTGCTTGGCAGTACGGTGACTCTCCCACAGCCACCCCGCTCCTGTGGGGCGCCTTGTGGTGCAGCACTACGCCAGGCACTTAGCTGTCACCTGGCAGGCAGCGACCCATGCCCAGAGCAGAGACCTCCAGGGCCAGCAAACTGAGGGGCTCCAGGGCTTCTTTACCTGAGAGTGCCTGGGGGAGGAGGGCACAGAAGAGCCTGAGTCTGTCCTCCATCCACCCGCCTCCCACCCACTAGCCATGTATTCTACACACACACTCCTTCGTCTGTCTGTCCATCCACCGACCCATGTCCATCCAGCCACCTGCCCATCCATACACCCACCTGCCCATACATCCACCCACGCACCCATCCATCCGTCCATCCTTCCATCCTTCCATCCATCATCCATCCATCCATCCATCCGTCCATCCTTCCATCCATTATCCATCCATCCATCCATCCATCCACCCTTCCATCCTTCCATCCATCCACCCTTCCATCCTTCCATCCATCCACCCTTCCATCCATCCATCTATCCATCCATCCATCCATCCATCCGTCCATCCTTCCATCCATTATCCATCCATCCATCCATCCACCCTTCCATCCTTCCATCCATCCACCCTTCCATCCATCCATCCATCCATCCGTCCATCCTTCCATCCATTATCCATCCATCCATCCATCCACCCTTCCATCCTTCCATCCATCCACCCTTCCATCCATCCATCCATCCATCCATCCATCCGTCCATCCTTCCATCCATTATCCATCCATCCATCCATCCACCCTTCCATCCTTCCATCCATCCGTCCATCATCCAGTATCCATCCATCCGCTGCCTGCCCACCCATCCATCCTTCCATCCATGATCCATCCATCCATCCACCCACCCACCCATCCATCCAGCCATCCTTCCATCCATCCGTCCATCATCCAGTATCCATCCATCCGCTGCCTGCCCACCCATCCATCCTTCCATCCATGATCCATCCATCCATCCATCCACCCACCCATCCAGCCATCCTTCCATCCGTTTATCCATCCATCATCCATCCATTATCCATCCATCCATCTGCTGCCCGCCCACCCATCCATCCATCCATCCATCCATCCATCCATCCATCCATCCATCCATCTACCCACGCACTCACTCACCCACCCGCTCTCCTATCATCATTAACCCATTTATCACCCACCCTTCCATTTACCTACCTAATTTTCCATCACTCTTTCATCCATCTACCAACTCACCCACCCACCCACCACCCATGGGTGGATTTAGTCCACCCATCCATTCACCCATTTCATCCACCGCTACCATGAGGGATTCCACTCTGAGTCTGCCCCTCCTCTTTTCCTGCTCCCCAACTCCAAACCCTCCTTACCCCCAAAACTGGTAATAGGACGTCCCACGGAGGAACCGAGGGAGGTTCTGGGAAGGAGTGGGGGGCCCTGCAGTGGCCTCCAGACTAGCTGCTAATGTGTTCCTGCAGCCTTGCGGTGGTCGTCATGGCCTTGTGGGACCCCTCTCAGGTTAGGCACATGCCGCTCTGCCAGCTGAAGTAACCGGGCAGGGCGGTGCGGGGAGCAGCAGGGAGCTGAGCGGTAGTAGCCAGTTCTCACCCAGCTTCTTAGCCCCTTCGGCCTCAGTTTCCCCACCTGTAAGATGGCGTTGTGGGCACAGCTGAGAGGATGGCATGACGTGAGCGTGCGGCCTGGCCTGGGACCGGCACGCGGGCTTCTTAGACCATACACAGGCTGCAACTTTCCCACCGGGCCTTGCGCCCGGGTGCCCGACTCAGTACTTCCATCACGTAGCAGTGCCCACAGGACACGCCATTCCACTGGGGTACCCGTCCCGCCCTCCTCATTGCCCGACCCAGGGAGAGGCCCTCGGGCCAGCCCCTCTGCGAGCTGGCTGAGCGGCCCCTTCCGTGTGCGTCAAGCCTTGCTTCCTGGACACCCGTCCTGGGTCCCGCCTCTCCGGCCTCTCCGCGGCCCCTCCTCGCCCCCATGTGGGGTCTTCCCACCCCTCGCTCCTTGGGGTCTTGATCTTCCCGGAGCTGCTTGTCTGCAGCCCTCCCCGCCCACCTGGCCCATGGCAACTTTGTCCCTTTTGGGGTTCAAAGTAGGAAGCCTGGGCTTACCCTTGGCTTCTCGTTTTCTCCAAGCCCACATCCAGCCTGGCAGTAGAGCTGCTGTTTCCACCCTGAGAACCTGTCCAGGGCCTGCCCAGTGCCGTGTCCCTGGCTCTGCGCTACTGGCCTCTCTCATTGGCGCTTCTGCCCTTGTGCCGCGTTCTCCACACAGCAGCCGGCGCTCCGGTTCCACCGAGCCCTCTCCCTGCCTGCACAGGCCCTCAGATGGCCCATCTGAACTCAGAGCCAGAGGTGGAGCCCTGGAGCCTCCCATGCCCCTCTCTTCTCTCTGGCCTCCCCTTGGCTCATGCTCTGGCCCCTCACTCTGCTCCCACCACTGTGACCTTCTGATTTTGCTGGACCACACCTGTCCCCGCGCCTTTACACTCACCGCTCGTTCCATTTGGGAAACTTCCCCAAGGGCTCTGCCCACTGCTCCCCCTACACTTCCTCCAGGTCACTGCTTTCTCCTTACCTGGTCTGGGACCTCTTCCCTGACCGAGTTACGGAAGTAGCAGCCTTCCCTGCGCCTCCTGCGGGCCCCCCCTGCTTTCTTTCTCCTCACAGATCACAGCTCCCTGCAACGTGTCAGGCATATTTTCTTTGCTTTTCTCCCCCAGTGGGAATCTCTGTATGGGTGTGAGTACTGTCTGTTTTGTTCAGGGCTGTGTCCCCACTGCCTAGAACACGTAGGCCTCAGTAAATGTCTGTTGAATGGCTGCCTAAGTTAGCACTTCACATAATGACAGGCTTGAAATCCGCTCGGCGTTCTGCGGGCTCTTTTGAACGAGCACGTCGTTTCCGATTGCTGCTCGGTTTCTGCGAACCACGTGTGCCTTGGTCACTGGCCCGCGTTTCTGTTTTCTCCCAGCCCTGCTGTCCAGCCAGGTGCCCCTGAACCCCGTCCAGGCAGAGGAGAAGCTGTTACCCCCCGCTGTGACCCAGCCCGACACAGAGGCCGAGAAGCAGCTGATCCGGGAGGTGCGGTGGCTCCAGAGCTTCCCCGTCTCGCCGCCACCATCACCCGGGGGGCGGGGAGGGGGGGCACTGCGTCCTTGTTCTCAGAGCCCCAGAGGCTGAGGCTCAGAGAGGTGCCGTGCCTGCTTAAGGTCACACGGCGTCTTGAGGCAGGCTTTGAACTCGGGTTCCGGATGCCCGGGACAGCTCATCCCACGTCACTGCCTGTGGGGAGAGCAGAAGGGGCTGGGCACCTGGGGAGCAGCCCCTGTTCTCGGCGCTGCAGGACGGGCTGCGCTGGATTCTGGAGAAGGCGCTGCTGGCGGCGGAGGTCGGCGTGGAAGGAGTCGCCGGCCAGAGGGCCGGGCGCTCAGGTCAAGTGGACCTTTAGATTTAACCCTCGGTTTGGACAAGGGCTGGTGCTGACGGGGGGTGGAGGACCCGGCTGAGACGTGTGTCCTGTGGCCCAGTGCTGCGTGTCCCCGGATCACACACGGCGCCTCCGGTGTTGGCCCATGAAGAACACGGAGGCGCGCTCAAGGGCCGCCCCGCGCTGGTGACTGCTTCAGATCGCAGAGACCGTTTTACATTTGTTCTCTGGGTTATTTGTTTCTGGAGTGTTCGGAAGGCAAGAAAGGAATGCTGAGAGTTATTTTTGGGAACGGTGATCAACGCCCCTGTGCACCCCCCAGGAGTACGAGGAGCGCCTGGCCCGGCTGAAGGCCGACTACGAGGCGGAGCAGGAGTCCAGGGCCAGGCTGGAGGAGGACATCACCGCCATGCGCAACTCGTACGACGTGAAGCTGTCCACGCTGGAGGAGAACCTGCGCAAGGAGACAGGTGGGCGGCCGCTGGCGGAGGCAGCCCCGCCCACTCAGGGACTGACGTCGCCGCTGGCGGAGGCAGCCCCGCCCACTCAGGGACTGACGTCGCCGGCACTCTGTGGGCACCGGGCTCGGTTCTGGTCGGTCCTCACGATAGCCCGGTGAGGTGGGCCCCTCAGCCACCTTCACTGTACAGGCGAGGCGGAAGCTGAGGCACAGAGAGGGTAAGTAAGTTGCCCGTGGTCACAGAGCTTAGCGTGGAGTCAGGATCTGAGCCTGGGGGCTTGACGCCAGAGCCTGGGTGACTTGACACTGCATCTTGGTCACGCCCGGGCCCAGACCAGGGCCTGCTCAGACTTGTGACGTGTCTGCCAGTGAGTCCCTTCTGCGAGTGTCTGCATTTTCTGTCTGTAGTTGCCTTTCACTTTTGAGCTCATTCATTGCCAAAGTAACCGTATCCCATAATAAACTTGCAATTCCTAGCAAGAACATTTACCTTCCTGGGAATTTTTTTTTTTAAGATTTATTTATGCACACAAGAGCTGGGGTACAGGCCAGAGGTGTGGGGGTAAGAGGATCCACCAGAGAGAGTGTGGGGAGCAGAGCAGGAGGATCCACTGAAACACACTGCTGAGGGGAGCAGCAGTGAGGCAGGAGAGGTCTGCTGCGCCATGTGGGTCCCTCCCTGGCCGGCAGCTGGGATTGAACTCATGCTTCAGTGGCTGCAGTTCACTTCAGAGTGAGTTGCTTAACCCATTGCGCCACCAGGGAGGGCACCTTCCTGGGAATTTTTGTCTTCTGTCTGACCTTCTAGAAGGTTCCACCCCACCACTCTCAAACACCCACGGTGCCAGGCCGCCCAGACTTCCTCATACCAAAATACTGTAAAGTCCACCTTGTGATGAGCACAGTGTTGGGCGCCCCTCAGCCCCCTTTATTGGATATTGTCACGTGTGTGGGTGCTGTGTGGGTGCCGCGTCTAACTCCCTCAGTTACGTGGGACCAGCATATCCTTGCACTGCAAGTGTGGAAGCCGCGGCTGGAGAGGGGCGAGGTGCAGAGGAGGAGGGCTGTGCCCGCGAGCGGGAGCACTAAGAAGGTGCACCTGAGTGCAGTGCCGCCCGAGGATGATGCCACCTCGGGTGGAGACCCAGAGGAAGGAGGGAAGGGCGGTTTCAGGCATTTTCTGTCCTTCAGGGCGTGCCCTCAGCCTGACTTAGGGATTCGGCCTCTCGAGCCAGATCAGTCATTCAGCCACAGTGTCCACTGAACTCCCATGGGTCTGGCATAGCCCACGGACCAGGGCCCTGAGTTGGGCACTCCAGCAGCGGTCCCGGGGTCTGGGATATGAAATATGTTCATCACGACCTCACAGCCTTGGAGGCAGTGAGCCCACAGGCGTCTATTATTAAGAACAGCCTGAATAAGCAGACTTATTACGAGCAGCCCCAAGGCAGGGTGGTAAGAGCCCAGGACCCACTGGCTGCAGCAATCACAGCACTAGTCAGGGAAGACTTCCTGGAAGAGGTGGAAGGAGACGGTTTGATTCTAATGGGGGAAAGGGCAGACATGGGAAGCCAGTATCTGGGGGTGGAGGATGGCGTGAACAGGGCTGGGGGCTCTGACTTGCAAGCTGGTTCTGTGGACACGTGGACTTGGGAAGAGTGCCCTCCTGCTAACTTTTAGAAAACTAAGGAGCCCCTTCCCCTCTGCAGAGGCTGTCCTGAAGGCAGAAGTCCTCTACAAGGCCGAGGTCATGTCCAAGGCCGAGTTTGCCAGCAGGTCTGAGTATTCACCCACCTTCCAGTATGAGATGGCCGTGAAGCCCGAGATCTATTCCATGCCCGACGCTCTGCCCAATGAGGACGCCCCCAGGACCGAGGATGGCCCCAGGCTGGAGGAGCTGCCCGAGGTGGAGACCTCCAAGTCGGAGGCTTCTTTTGGGTCTGACGAGTCGTCCACACTCGAAGAGACCTCTGTGTTCGAGACCTTCCCTGGCCCCGAGGAGCCCTCCAACATGGAGCTTTTTGCGCCCGAGCTGGAGGCCAAGGGCAGATACTTCCAGGACGAGTGTCTCAGCCAGGAGGCCGCCGAGCCCCCGCTGGAGCGGGAGCTCTTCCTGCAGGAGGAGGAGCCGCAGTTGCTGCCCCTGGGGCTGTTGCCAGGCCTGCCTGACCCATTCGCGGAGGTGGAAGCCAAGCTGGCCCGGCTGTCCTCCACCGTGGCCGGGGTGGATGTGCCCCCGCCGGACGTCTCCAAGGCCCCCGTCCAGGTAGCCCGTGTCACGTGGGGGCCTGCAGAATCCAGCAGCTGGAGCTTGGCTGGAGGCACGGAGGTTGTGGGCGTGCAAGGGTGCCTAACCTGTTAACTGCCACCATCTCCGTGGTGGCTCTGGCTTGGTGGCCAGTCAGGGTCACTCCCATTCAGGGGGCTGGGAGAGGGACACTGTCTTACGCTCTGTAAATCAGTAGGGAAGTTGGCGTAGGCTTGCCAGCTCTGCCAGCTGGGCACCTGTTCTGCTGACTGAGGGGCAGCTGCAGGGGGAGCTGGCGCAGTTGCCATAGTTACATAAGCTTCAAGTTGAGCAGTGGCGGGGGATGTGGGGGTCCTGCAGGAACCCAGCTATTTTCAGGGACCACACAGGGCTCCTGCACTGCTGTTGCTCCACCTCCTGCCCCTTTGTCCAAACTCCCTTCCCAGCCCTCTTTCCTTATGCTTTATGTTTGTGTTTTTTCCTCCTTGTGTTTGTTCTCTCTCTCTCTTTCTCTCTCATTCACACCCAGCTCTATCACTTTCTTACTTTGTGACCTTGGCAGTCACCTTTCTAGATCTCAGCTTCCTCACCTGTAAAGTGGGGGTGCTGATGAATGTTTCATGTGGCATATGCAGGTAACCCCTAGTCTATAGCATTAGCTCCTGTCTCCCCCATTTCCTCTCTTCCGTCTTCTCCCCCTTCCTTGTTCTTCACTCCTTCCCACCCCTCCTCTCCCAGCGACAGGCAGGAGGTGGGGTGCAGGTGGGGGCTGCCTGGGATGCTGAGTGGGGAGCAGAGGGTGACTGGCCCCCACCTCCCTCTTCCCCCCTTCGCCTGCAAGCATGCCTCCCCGACGGGTCAGCTGGAGCCAGGTGTCCTCAGCGCTGAAGCAGAGGGGGCCGAGGACCTGCCCAGGACTGTGAGTACCGGGCCATTGGTACGGGGGTCCCTGGGGCCTGCTCCTCCTGCTCATCTCTCCCCACTCCCCGAAACTGGGATTGCCGCCCCAGCCCTCCCCCAGCCCATCAGAGACAGCCATTGCGAAACCAGACGGAGGTTTTCAAACCTCCCTTAGCCTAAAGCATAGGTGTGTGGGGAGGACAAGGGCGCAGGGCAGGGCTTGGGGACCCCTAGGCACTGTCAGGGACCCCCCACATGCGGCAGAGGGCATTTTGAACAGTGCTGCTCGGAGACCCCATACTTTTCTCTTCTGCTTAAGAAAGTGCAACAGGACACAGGGGGCGCGAGGGAGGCCGTAACCCAGCCTCTGCCTGTGGCGCGAGAGAGCCAGCCTCCATCCTCTGGAGCCCCACACTGGGTAGGAGCTGCAGGGGCACACAGGGTGATGGGGAGTCCCGCTGTCAGGTGACCTGAAAGGGGCTCCGGGCAGAACCAGGCGCAGGGAAGAGCCTCAAGCAGAGGACCGGAGGGGCGGCTGGCCCAGGCCTGTGGGGAATGACCTCGACCTTCTCAGCCACAGAAACTGAGGCCCGAGTCGCTGCAGGCTGGAAGGCGGGGGGCAGGGGGGTAGGGAGGGCAGGGAGGCAGGGAGCATGCTGGGGTGGGGCGGTGGCAGCAGGCAGTGGGAAGCCACACGGATTCTGATCCAGAGGGACTGCTCAGTCTAGTTTCAGAAAGTCGCCGGCTGCCCGTGGTGCTGTGGGGTGCTGGGAGGGCTCCCCCACGCCCTGGTGGGGAGGGCACCCGTGTGCTGATGGTGGAAGCACTGCGGATTGACCGGGTGCATTTCTGTGCGACTGGGCGACTCTGGGGAACCAGGCCCTGCCCAGCCCCACCCGCTTTCTCTTTGTGCCCAGGAGGTTGATCTGGGGCCGGAAGTGAACGAGGAGGTGATGTTGGCAAGTGAGCCTGGTGCGGGGCCGGAGGTGGAGGTCCAGGTGGCCACGGAGGCTCCGCCTCAGCCCCTGCTGGCCGTGGCGGCGGCGAGCAGGGACAGTGCAGGCGTGGAGGTGGCAGTGCTGACCGACGAGCTGCTGCCCGTCGTGGACCAGCAGCAGGTGCTCGCCCGGTAAGCGCCGGAGCTGGGCCCGGGGCAGCAGGCAGCTGGGAGGGCGCCGGGCCTGGGCTCCGGGTGCCCGTCGATCCCCCTCGAGCTCCTGGGAAGCCTTCCCCAGCTCTCCCTGCTGCCAGGGCTGAAGCGGCCAGGTCCTCTCTCCGGGGCGGTGGGGCGGGGACGGTGCCCGACAGCCGGGCAGGAGGGCTCTGCTCTGGACGTGGCCCAGGTGCCACCAGATCCCACGCAGGCAAGTGAAGGACTGTCCCTGGCCGCTGCCACCGGGCCTGGCCCGCAGGGGTGCCAGCGTCTGTGAGCCCGCGCACCCCCAGCACCCTCCCTGATGGGAGACTGGCTGCTCCCCCACCACCACCACCACAGCACACCCTGGGGCCACCGGGAGCTGGCTTTCCTCACTCTGTGCCTCCTAGCATCTCTGAGCCTGGCTTCTCACTTCTGTGCCTAGGGTTAATGTCAGGCCCACCTCGGCCTTGAGTCAGCCCAGTGGCCAGGGTGCCGCCTCCTCCCTGCCCACGGTCTGAGCACAGAATGACCAAGCGACTGCCGCCCGCTGGGCACGAGGAGGGAGCCGGTCCAGGCGTCAGTGTGTCTTGGCCTTTGCGGGCTCCTGGTGGGAGGGGCCAGAGATGCTCAAGGCCCAGACAACAGGTCCTGGGCGGCTGTGAGAAGCTGGGGCCCCCCCTCGCGCACCCCACTGCTCCTTAGCTGCTCCTCTCCGCATTAACATCTCACTGCAAAATGGGTGACAGTGACAGTTCCAGCTCGAGATGCTTGTGACGGTCAGAGGGGACAGTGCCTGCAGGAGCGGCAGCTGGCATCGGCTGCAGGAACGGGCACGTGCCACGGCAGCTTCCATGCTGTGGTCTGGAGTGACACGGAAGGGCCACAGGCGAGGGTCACCTGCACACATCTGCACACAGCCGCCCGGGGGCAGGGAGGCGGAGGGCACAGCCAGTGTGCCCCAAAGATGCAGAGAGGGAACTGCCTGCTGTTCTAAGTAGTCAGCAAGTGTAAGCTGGAGGGCTTTGGGGTTGTGGGGGCGGAGGGAGAAGAGAGAGAGAGGCCTGGGCTTCTTCCCGAGGGGGGCCCAAAAGCACCTGCACCTGGTTGCCCGCTGCCCGAACACCCTGCTGGGCTTGCAGAACCCGCCCTCCTGGAGCGAGACCCTCGGCCTGCGGGGAGCCCTACGGGTGCCTGTGGTTAGAGGCCCCTGGCAGCTCGCTGAGGGCGTGGCAGCGTCAGAACACTCCAGGGCCGAGGAGTCCCTCGTAAGCCCTCCTTTGTTCTTGGTCAACACTTGTCCTGGAAAGGACAAAACTGAAGACCGACTTAGCATTCGGAGATAACGTTCCCAAAATGCAGCGCACAGGCCGCTCGAGCTGCGAGCACGGGTTGGAGCTTTGCTCACGCAGCGCGCCTCTTTTTGGAAAAAACAGTCCTTTTATTGACATCACCTCCCCTGCGCCTCAGTGTCCGTCTGTGAGGTGGGCCTGTTGGAGGGAGCCGGGGCACCACGCAGGACAGAAGTGCTCGGTGACTGGTAGATACTGTCACGTTTGCTTTCTCCTCCACGCTGGCAGCTTGCAGCTGCTGGAGCAGCAGGTGGTCGGCGGGGAGCAGGCCAAGAACAAGGACCTGAAGGAGAAGCACAAGCGGCGGAAGCGGTATGCGGACGAGCGCAAGAAGCAGCTGGTGGCGGCCCTGCAGAACTCGGACGAGGACAGCGGGGACTGGGTGCTGCTCAACGTCTACGACTCCATCCAGGAGGAAGTGAGGGCCAAGAGCAAGCTTCTGGAGAAGATGCAGAGGAAGGTGAGGCCTGGGACTCAGGCTCCCGCTCCCTGCCGGAGCCCGGCCGGCCCTCTGCTGTGCTCCACTCTGACACTTCCATGCACCCACTGTGTGCAGCGACCACTTCTCTGCTCTGCTCTAGGGAGCTTGGTTGCAGTGCAGGGTGTGTGTCAGAATTCACACAACAGACACACGAGCAAGAAGAGCCTCGGGGTGGTCACGCTGGGAAGAGATAGTGGAGTGGGGTGTGTGTGTGTGTGTGAGAGAGAGAGAAGTGGGAGGCAGCTTTCTTGTTTTCATTCTTACTGAAGTATAAATGCACAATCACAACTGCACAACTTAATTCATTTCCACGGAGCACCCAGATCCAGAAACTGCACATCAGCAGAACCTCAGAACCCCGGGAGTTTCTGGGGCCACTGAGATGGGGGGTAGGGAAGTTGTCAGGGAGGTGGTGACTCCTGAGGTGGGATCGGAGGGATAAAGAGCACTGCAGGCCCAGAGCGGCCTTGCAAGGTGGCTCCTGGTCCGGGAACAGAAAGGCGGCGAAGGTGACTGCACAGGCTGTGAGGACAAGGGAGGCCGTTGCCGCCGCAGGGACCTGGCAGGCCCGAGCCACCCCCCTCCCTCCTTTCTGGTCCCCACCCAGTGCTGGCAGCCAGAGGGTTCTGCCAAAGCATAAAGCAGATACTTTATCATAGCTGAACCTCACATCTTTTTACATTTTCTTGACTATTTTTGTGCCTTTTTCTTAACATCCCTCATTTCCTTTTCAGTTGAATTTGTTCTCCTGAGGATACCTTCTAATTTGGTCTATTTGGCTAAGTTCTTAAAAATCTCTTTCCTGAGTTTGCTTAATGTCCCTATTTTACAGTTCTTCCTTTTTGTGCACTTTTAAGTTTTTTTGATTCTGATCTGAAACTCCTATCTGTGAAGACGTGTCGAGAAATTTTATTCTCGGGCTGTTAGGTTACATTTTCCATCTGCTTGGTTCTATGAGCTTGTGCTTTGGAGGTTCTGCTGAGATGCTGATTTTCATTTTCTGTTTCTGATAGTAGTTTTGATTAGATACATCTGCCCCTTTCTGTTTAATCTGTGATGTCTTGTTTCTCTGCACTTCCGGTAACAGGAATGCAGAGGTGAAGGTTTGGTGGCTTTTCCAGTCAATAGCACACTCTCCTGTTCATGTGGAGAAGTGCAGCTTTATCTTTTTTTTTTTTTTTTAAGATTTATTTATTTATGCACACAAGCA
>JAGFMF010012145.1:2606593-2664950 GCA_019455555.1 Galemys pyrenaicus | reverse complement strand
CAGACAGAGCAGGGGGCAGAACAGGCAGATGGACTGAAACACACTGCTGAGGGGAGCAGCGGGCGAGGCAGGAGAGGTCTGCTGCACCATGTGGGTCCCCTCCCTGACCAGGGATCGAGCTCGCGCTGGGGTGGCTGCAGAAGCCCCACAGTGCGGCGCTCAATCCCTTGTGCCACCAGAGAGGCCCCTGGATGTATGCTGTTAATTTTATACTTGGGTATTTTATTTGCTTTGCAATATATCTTCCATTATATCTTCTAACTGGATTGTGCTTGTACAATGAAAGTGAGTGGTTAAAAAAAAGTATTTTAAAAAGTCACTGGTGAACTAGAAGAGAACATTTCTTAACTCATCCCGTGGGGCCAGTATCACCCTAGTATCTAAATTAGACAAAGACATAACAATAAGGCTATAGACTAGTGTTCCTTATACAGAGATACAAAATGCTCTTTCCAGTACTAGCAAACCAAGTGCGGCAACATATAAAAGGTTAGCTACACCATACCTGAAGTAGGATTTATCCCAGGAATGCATGATTGATGTAACATCCCCAAATCAAGATATCATCTCAATAGAATGAAGGACGAAAGAAATCACACAATCATCTCAGTAGATGCATCTGAAAAAATTTGAAACTTCTTGTGATAAAAACACTCAACAAACGAGGACCATAATATGGAAACTTCTTCACCCCGACAAAGGGCCTCTGTCGCGACTGACAGCTAACACTGTGGTGAAAAGCTGAACAATTTCCCCCTACGATTAGACACCAGCAAAGGATAGCTGCTCTCACTGCTTCTGTTGGACTCTGGTCTAGAGGTTTCAGCAAGGGCAGTTAGGCAGGAGCTCATGCTTGTCTAGCCAGGAAGGAAGAGGTAAAATTCTCTCTACTCACAGATATGATCTTCATATATAGAAAATTCCAAGGAATCCACTAAAGAACCTACTAGAAGCAGTGAATGACTTCCTGCTTTCCATAGGGTCGTAGCTACAGTAGGTACTAATTTAAGTGCTGGGCAGAGAGGTGGAAGAGTAGGCGAGGGGATGGCGGGTGGAGGATGGGGGTGGTGGCAGGAAGTGGACTGAGTGCATGGAGGGTGGTTGGGCAGCTGGTGGGCCTGAGGCTGGGGAGGGCTGACTCAGCCAACAGAAGAGGCGTGCCCAGAGGGACAGGCAGTGGCGGGGCAGGCCTAATGGATGGTGAGAGGACTTGGTGTCTTTCCCGCTCACTGCTCTTGTCATTCCTTTGCTTCTAGCTTCGGGCGGCAGAGGTGGAGATCAAAGACCTGCAGTCGGAGTTTGAGCTCGAGAAGATCGACTACTTGGCCACCATTCGCCGGCAGGAGCGTGACTCTCTGCTCTTCCAGCAGCTCCTAGAGCAGGTGCAGCCCCTGATTCGCAGGGATTGTAACTATAGCAACCTGGAGAAGATAAGGCGGGAGTCCTGCTGGGATGAAGATAATGGCTTCTGGAAGATTCCTGAGCCCATCATCATAAAAACCAGCCTCCCAGTAGGTCAGGAGCTTGGCGGTGCCCTCCACCCTCCCCGCCCCCCTCCTCAGCTGCCACCCTGTAGGCTGACAGGGAGACGCTGGCCTCTCCCTGCTGCTGTGGGGGCAGCAGACACGACCTGGGTTCCCAAAACACTGGGACTTGAGAAAATAGTATATTCCGGAGCCAGACACAGGAGGAATGGGATTCTGGCCCCACCCCTCCCTGTGTGACTTGGGGACACAGTGTCCTCCTCTGTGACATAGGACTAGAGACAGCGCTCTCCTTAAAGATCGCCGGTGACTTAAAGCGCGTTTCTACATTGTAGCCTGTAGCCACACCTGGCACGTAGGGGGTGCGTGGTACATTCATCACCGCCACGGCTGTCACTGCATAATTCCAAGATATACTGACGTCCACCCTACACAACCGGCGACGGACAAGGCTGGCCCGTCCACGTCATCCGAGCGAGCGGCCTCTCAGAGCGCGGCTTCTCCCAAGTCACGGTGCGGCCGTGGTTGTAGGGCCAGCAACAGAAGCCGCTGCCGAGTTTCAGGCGTGGGTCACTTCTGTGTGTCACTGACGCCTTCCGAAGGCCGGGGTCCCCCTCTGGGCTCTGGTCCCTGATCCCCACAGAGAAGCGTTGTGGGGTCGAAGCTCCCTCCAGCTCCGTGGGGTCTGAGAGCACATCCGGCTCACAGCGGCAACTCCTGCACTGAGTCGGTTCCGCCCCTCTCGCAGCTGAGTGCTCTCACGCCACCGTGCTTCCTGCTGGGCCTCCCCGGGCAGACGTCTCCTCCAGGCTGCTGGCTGGCCGCTGACATGCTGGCCGCCGCAGTGCGCACAGACTATAGGCCTGTCTCCTGCCCCCACCAGCCTGCTCTCTTGTCTGCAAGCAGGGCAATGGCTTCTTTGGTGTCCAAGTCCGCCAGCTGTTTCCCAGAGTCACCCCATGGGCTGGGACGTGTCCTTCCCTGGCTCTGGGCCATGCCAGACCCCCCATTTTGGGGAGCGGCCTCTGGCCTGCATGCCAGGCAGCAGTGACTCCAGCTCTTGTTTTCTCATAGCAGTTTCCACAGGGCCACAGAACAAACCAGCCCGCAAAACCTCTGCAGTGGACAGCGGCGAGCCAGGGATGGTGAGTCCCCCACAGGCCCCAGCAAGGAGTGGCCTGCGGGCCTGCTAGTCACAGTGCAGTGGGTTACTCCAGGGAACTGGACTGTTTCTCTCATCCCACCCAAGGGTTAATGCAGGGCAGAGCCTGGATCCCTTCTGAGCAAGTTGGGTGGCACCTAGACCCTCAGCCCCCGCCCCTCATCCCAAGGCACCATCTGTCATAAAGCCCAGGAGAAAGAGGCTGGGCCACGCAGCCCTCCTGCTGCTGCAGGACAGAAGCTTCAGTTCAGTCCCAGAGGCCAGCAGCACATTACGGCTCCTGGGGCCCCGGCTGGTGTCCTTGGATTGAAAGAGTGGTTGAAGGATCCATGGAATAGTAATTGGGACTCGAAAGTCACTACATCAAGCTGGGCAGTGGGGCTCAGGGCAGCCCCCATCCGAGCAGGCTCCTGGGTTTAGGGCTCAGGTAAGAATTACACAAACATGGGCCTCCCCAGTGGCGCAGTGGGTTAAGCAATGCACTATGAAGCAAACCGCAGCCACTGCAGCATGAGTTCGATCCCTGCCGCCGGCCGGGGAGGGACCCACAGGCGTAGCAGACCTCTCCTGCCTCGCCCGCTGCTGCCCTCAGCAGTGTGTTTCAGTCAGTCTGCCTGTTCTGCTCCAGCTCTGTCTCTGGTGAATCCTCTCACCTCCCTGGACTCTGGCCTGTACCCCTGCTCATGTATGCATAAATAAATAAAATCCTTAAAGATAAAGAATTACACAAACGAGGATTTTGAATCTCAGCAGGAAGAAGACCGCTACAAGCTGATGCTCAGCCGGAGTGACAGCGAAAACATTGCGAGCAACTACTTCCGGTCCAAGCGGGCCAGCCAGATCCTCAGCTCGGATCCCATGAAGAGCCTCAGTGAGCGCCCTGTCCTCCTCCTGCCCTCTGGCCACTGCCAGCCGGGAGAGGCACGGCACGGGGGTCTGGAGTCACAAAGGCAGAGTTCAAAACTCTCCCCCAGTTCTGAGCCTCAGTTTCATCAACTATTCAGTGAGGAGGCGGTAACACCTGCTTTTCAGTATTTGGTGAGAAGAGGTGGGGAAGGGCCCGGCCCAGGGCCTGGCGCAGATGGGTGTCAGTCCACAGCCGCCCCTCTCCTCTACCGCTTGGCTGCTGGGAAAGGTTTGATTCGCGTTCCCTGACACACACTGGGTGCTCGCTACAGGTTGGGGCCCTGCACTGCTGCTCCCCGCATCCGCTGGCATTGTGGCCTTCTCCATGTAAGCCTGGGGGACGAACAGAGCCACAAACGTAACACACTTTGAAGAGCAAGGATCAAAAATCACTTCATCCTTCTGCTTTTAAAACTAATGTCAAAGATCACAGAGCTCCCAATAACATAGCAACGAAAAGAGTCTCTGTTCTCTACTGAGGTTAAGAGAAAAGGGGGTAGAGCCGAGGCAGAGTGCCCGGGTTGTAGATGAGGAGACTGAGGCTCAGAAGTGACTGCCCATAGAAGTGGAGCTGGGCTTCTAACCTGGGCTTGTCTGGTCTGAGACCCCTGGCCGCCTCAGTCTGGGGCTTGAAAACGCCAAATACCCAGCCCAACCTGTTGGGGGGCAGTTGGGGTGCTGGGCCTGAGGCTTCCACCAGAGCAGCTTCGCAGAGCTTGCCCCAGCTGTAGGACCAGGCCCCTGGCTGGGTGGGGGTGGGAGGGTCTCCAACTCCACGCTGGCTCACCAAGTCCTCCTCTTCCCCACAGCACATCACAACTCGCCACCAGGCCTCGGCTCCCCACTCAGCAACAACGCTGCCATCCCGCCCGTCCAGGCCCCTGAAATGCCACAGCCCCGACCGTTCCGCCTCGAGTCCCTCGACATCCCCTTTGCCAAGGCCAAGCGTAAGAAGAGCAAAAGCAGCTTTGGCAGTGAGCCACTGTGAACACTGCTGCTGGCAGCTGCCTGCCTGGGCTTCCGTGAGCTCCCCAGGCAGCCCCAGCGGGCTTCCCCCATCTGCCCCCTCAGTGACTGGGGGCCCAAGGCAGCCTTACTCTGAAAAGACATATTCCCTTCCCTGTTCCCGAGAGTCCACTCAGCCCAGGGCCACTCTCTGCCTCAGAGAGGCCTGCTCTGGCTCTCTCTGCCACATCAGTGTTTCTGTCTGCTCACCTGCCACAGAGCCCGCCGCCTGTGCTCACTGGTGCTGGTCTGCGCCTGGTGGGCTCAGGGCTTCAGCTCTGCCACCAGGCCTTCCTGGGCAGCCCTGACAGAGTGGGCAGCAGCAGCCACGTGGATCAAGCTCAGCGTGCTGGTGGCTGAAATTGTTCCTCCGCCTGCCCACGTGGCCTACTTCCTGGGTGAAGCCCTGCGAGCAGGGCAGAGGAGTCCTTGAATGGCTGTCCACTCCTGACTGGCCTGTGGCCCAGAGCCACACATAAAGCTGCTCCAATAAACTGCCTTTTACTGACCGGTGCCCCTTCCTTGGTCTGCTGACCATGCCCTATTGCCTGGCCTTCAAGGGGCTCTCTGGAGTGGGGCCCTTCGCTGCCTGGCACTTTTAGAACAAGCAGCTCCAGGGTTTCTGCCGCTCCTGACACTATGAGTACAAGAGCATTTTCTGGGAGAGAGCACTTGAGCTGCCATCAAAGGATCTGTGATCTGTGATCCAGGAGAGCAAAGCCCTTGCTTTGAAGCAGGGGCTGTGTCTTGCTGAGATCCAGAAGAGGTGCAGGTTCTGACAGCCCCCAGAGGCTGCACTGGAAAGGGGTGTCTGACATTGCCCACAATGAATCTGGGCCACCCCAGGTACCTAGGACACACCCCTTTCTGTCTACTGTGTCCCAGGCCTGCCCTGTGGAAGGGGCCCCTAGTCTGAGGGTGAAGACTTCGCCTTTGGTGCTGTCTTAAGCTTCCTTTCACTTTCCTCTGAAATACAGATAACACCCTCCCCACAGGAGTCTTGCGAAGGTTAAATGAGATCATCTGTACAGTACCTGGTGTAGCAGGTGCTCTGTTGGCCCCTTTATTCTTCCTCCTCTGTTTTGTAATCACTGCATGGTAGGTCCCACAAGCCATTTTACCTGGCCACAGAGCTCGTGCTCTGTAGCAGCTGGGGTGGGGGGTGCTTAGGTAATGACAGATCTACTTATTAGAGGCACGCTGCAGAGAGGAAGCAAGATCAGCTCTATGGGGGACCAAGTGCCCGTGTGAAGGGAGCACGACGGGGCAGGGCTACCATAACGGAGGTACCAGGAGACGTCTGATGGCAATGTGGGGCAGTGGCACCTGGTAGTGGGAGCTGCATGGGCAAAAGGCAGGGGGTGGGGAAGTTCAGGGTGTTAATGGTTGGAGGGCCTTTAACTTGTTCCATGGAAGCCCTGGGCCAGGAGGGAGAGGAGGTGGATACGAGATGAGTATAGCGCCTTTAGTTGTTCCTGAGCTTGGCGGACTCCTGCGCACTGGCTTGCACCATCAGGTCTGAGTTTGAGGTGGGCTGACATGGAAGTATGTGCAAAAGGGTAGAGGGCTGGGCTGCCCTGTGGGAAACAGGGATGAGACTTAACCTGAGGTACAGCCAGCAGGGATGCAGATTGAGGCCAGGAAGGAGATGCCCGAGGGAGATTTTGAATTTTGCCGCCTCATTCTTGACTTGGTGGACAATTGTAAAAGGTCAAAAAAGAACTGCTACCTTCTCTCTCCACCATTACCTGTACCATTTGCCCCAGGATAGTGGCTGGGGCCCAGAGAACGGCTGAAGTCTGGGAGCTGCTTGCAGTGAGTTACTTACACCCGTGGTGGGACTGAGGCAGGTGTGAGGTGACTGCGTGGCCCCTGTAACAACACCAAAGGGGTCGGAGCTGGCATTACTGAGTGGATCAAACTCGACTTGTACTACGCACTTCTAAACCCACGCCATTTTCTCCCAAGAGCCCCGGCTGTTCCAAAGCACAACAGTACCAGGTACGTAGGAGAGCGGGGCTCCCCACTGTTTATTTTTCCAGCCTGTGCAAGTGGCCTGCAGGGAAGTAAAACACCTGCCGGAACGGGCTGGTGAGAGCCGGGGCTTGGAAGGGAACGCATATGGGCTTTTTTTTTTTTTTAAAGATTTATTTATTTATGCATACAAGCACTGGGGTACAGGCCAGAGGTTTGGGGGTGGTGAGAGAATCCACCAGACAGAGCAGGACACAGAACAGGCAGACTGACAGAAACACACTGCTGAGGGGAGCAGCGGGCCAGGCAGGAGCGGTCTGCTGCGCCATGTGGGTCCCCTCCCTGGCCGGCAGCAGGGATCGAACTCTTGCAGCAGCGGCTGCCGTTTGCTTCATAGTGCGTTGCTTAACCCACTGCGCCACGAGGGAGGCGCATATGGGGCTTCTTAATCGCTGCCAGGCTGCCGGCTGGGCAGGTAATGCCTGCGCCGTGGCCCGCAGGCCCGGCCGCGGCCGGAGACTCTAGAGGATATTAATCTTCCGATCTCCTCTTCCTGGAGAGGGGGGTCCTGGATTCTAGTCCAGACTAAAGAGAGCCCAGGCGGACACAACGGCCAAACGGTTCACATCCCGACCGCGAATGTCACAGCCTTGCTGATAAAGAGGCGGGAAATCCAGGTTCTGGGCGGGGCCAAAAGGCTTTC
The DNA here is from genome assembly GCA_019455555.1 of Galemys pyrenaicus. NCBI lineage: Eukaryota > Metazoa > Chordata > Mammalia > Eulipotyphla > Talpidae > Galemys > Galemys pyrenaicus. The sequence continues at coordinate 2,657,716 of JAGFMF010012145.1, read as the reverse complement.
GGCCTTGCTGATTGGTCCCGGCTGCAGAGCTGTCTCTCTCGGATTGAGCCTTTTACTTTGGGGAGGCGGAGCCTCCCCCTTCTTCCGCCAATAGCGCTCGGAGACTCCGCCTTCAGCTCAGTCACTTCCGGCGGTGCTCTCGGACTCCTAACCGCGGAAGCTGCGTCCTCCCAACGCCCGACCCCGGCGAACGCGGATCACTTCCGGGTGATACTCCGCCACCGCGAGCCACGATTGGACGGCCGTAGGGTCCACTTCCGGTGTCCGGATGCTTGGGTTCTCTGGCAGGAGGAGGAAGATGGAGCGCGGTGCTGGAGCCCGCGCTTGGTCCCTGTTGTGGCTGCTGCTGCCCTTGCTTGGTGGTGCCTGCGCCAGCGGCCCCCGCACCTTGGTGTTACTGGACAACCTCAACCTGCGGGAGACGCATTCGCTTTTCTTCCGAAGCCTAAAGGGTGAGACCTGGGTCCCAGGGGGCGGCGGGGTGAGAATCTGGCCTTGCAAAGGTGCCCTCGCCGCCCGCTCTCTTACTAGTTTTCCACCAGCGGGCCGCCGGCGTCTAGCCTGCCACTCGGGGGCGGCGGTCTCGGCAGGGGTGACGGCCCTTTGCATGCTTTCTGCTTCAGCTTCTTGTTTTCTTCTTGTCCAGATCGGGCCTTTGAACTCACTTTCAAGACGGCGGATGACCCCAGCCTGTCCCTCATTAAGTACGGGGAGTTCCTTTATGACAATCTCATCATCTTCTCCCCTTCGGTTGAAGGTAAGGGCTGTGCGTCGCCAGAGTCGGGATTCGAGGCCCAGGATTGATCGGTTGCTTGCTTCTGAATCTTGGGCATATTCTGAATCATAAGATGGGTCACCAGCCCTGGTCGCTGCTATGCTAGAAAAGAGGGAAATGTTAACGTCTAACCTGGGCCCGGGAGGGAACATCTCCTTTTCTAAAACAGCTGAGATTGTGGATCAGTGTTGCTACCTTTGCAAAGAGAGTTTCTCTATGCATGATGGCGGTTACCCTCTTTGGGTTTGACTGTGTGCTGTGTGGAAAGAGAAATGGTGTGTTTTTAATGTGGTTTGCTGTAAAGAGCTGTTTTGCCATCCTATTTGAGTCTGGACGAGTATGTGTAGGGCTTAGCAGGGAACTAGTTGTTAACAGAATGAATACCTTGCTTAGGTTATCCAGTTGTTCCTTAAGTATTTCTGTAACAGAGAATTTGCTACTTTGAGATAATCCACTACACCACTGGACACCTGTTAGAAGTTCTTAGATTAAACTTCCAGGTTTTGTTTATTTGGGAGTGGAGTGGGAAGGAGGTACTTATACCTAATGCTTATTTACTAAGGTGTAGCCTTCACGACATCATGACCTGTTCAGTTGTTTTGTTTTGTTTTTTCCCTACAGCCTAAATATCCCCAGTTCCTTTGACAGTTTTCTTTGTGCTTTTTTGGGGAAGCTTCTTGTTCTCCTTGTTAGTAGTTTCAGTTTTATCTTTTTCTCAGGCCTGAAGTGTCTTTCTGGGGTAAGACCAGGCTGCTGTCTCTGTCTTCAGTTGATGAAGCTTTGGGAGTTTTTTGCTTTGTTGGCAGCTACTTTCTATTTTCTGTAGTTCATGAAAATTGGGGGAGCCAGCCTTCAGGAAGATTGTATTTGGAACTCTTAAATAGGGACTGAACGATGACAGAAAGCTTGCCCTTAAGATACTTCCATTTGTTTTTGAGGAAGTAAAAATAAGGATTTGGAATGAGTTACCGAACTCACGTCGGGATGTATGTGCTGGCCCGTCTAGGTTGCTCTTCAGTGTCAATTTGGGAGAAGGAAGGCGGTGCTGGGTGAGACAGATTGGGCGAAGGTTGAAGTGGGCTAGGTTGTGTGGTGCCCGTGAGTACAGAGCAGCTTCTCTGTTGACTTGGGCAGAGGGATAAAGGAGAGTCCTGGAGCCCTCAGTGACTTTTTCAGGCTTTAATGCTCTTTCTGTGCCAACTTTTGTGGGGCAGGCCCACAGGCTGGCAAGGCAGGGAGGCCTCCCAGGCCCTGGGAATCTGTTCTCTTTCTCTTTGGACTCTCTCTTGCGTTGTCTTGTGATCTTGCGTCTCTGTGGCCACTTGTCCTCTTGTTGTTGTTCTGCCGTGACTGTTCTGTTGTCTCTGAATGACACTGCCCATGTAGCCTCCGCCTCCAGGCCCAGGTGTGCACACTTACACACGCCTACACCATACTCCAGGTGTCCACCATCAGGCGCTGAAAGTACCTCACGCTCACACTCCCAAGCGCCTTTTGCATTCAAGGCCGCAGGTGAAAGCCACAGAGACGATGTAAACCTGACCAGCTTACTTACCCTACATGTTGGGTATGAGAGCCTAAAGCCATCTTGCATCTCTAGGCCATCTCTGGGTCCCTTTCACATACCACCTGTGCTCGTAATTGCATACTTGTCTTAAAATTGAGCTAACATGGGCCTCCCTGGTGGCGCAGTGGGTTAAGCAACGCACTATGAAGCAAACCGCAGCCACTGCAGCACGGGTTCGATCCCTGCCGCCGGCCGGGGAGAGGACCCACATGGCGCGGCAGACCTCTCCTGCTGTGCCCACTGCTCCCCTCAGCAGTGTACTTCCATTGATCTGCCTGTTCTGCTCCCCGCTTTCTGTGGTGAATCCTCTCACCCCCCACACCTCTGGCCTGTACCCCAGTGCTTGTATGCATAAATAAATAAATCTTTAAAAAAAATTGAGCTAACATCTTAAAAGGGGGCCAGTCGAGGAAGCCAGTGCCACCACCAGAAACAGAAAGCCAGTGCCATCACGTGCTTCCAGGAGAGTCACTATATCAGGATAAGTGCCGTGCTGGGCAGGTACGTTGCCTGTTAGGAGTGAGGCTTCCTCTGAACTGAGTTGATTGGCTACTGTGAGTAGGAGGTAAAATCTGGCATCAAACTGTGACCTAACTGAAACATCGGAAAGGGATGAACTTTCTCTTCTCAAACCTCCCATTATATAAAGCCCTGGCCCACGTCACTTGTCGCCTTTTTTGCCCGTAGTGGACTGGGTCCTATGCTTTGGAAGATGCTGTCACAGGAAATCCCCCAGGCACTCCTGGGGAGAAGCTTGTATCTATTGGAGGGGTGTCTAGGTGGGGTGGGAGGTTAGGGTAGCGGCTTCTGCTCCAAGCCCGCTCCAAGGTAGTGAGGATGTTGGCCTGGCTTTTCTAGGTGAAGTCCCGAGCATTCCCTCCACTTCATGTTGAACATTGGGGTACATTTTGGGGAAAACTGTGCCTACAGCAGCTCTGCTCAGTGCTAATTCTGGATGCTGCTGGCAGTGAGCTGACTGAATGGGTTAACCAGAAAAGGGGGTGATCTCACAATTACAAGTATTGGAAATTGATATGCCTTTAAAAAAGGCAGTCTCCTAAGTGACTGTTGGCGACCACGAATACAAATCTGTTGGATAAATAGGGAGTTTCGTGTTAGGCAAATGGGTACTAGTCTCAGGTGACAGCATTGTCCTCGGGTTCAAAGGTGCTCCCTCTCAGACAGCTTAGATGAAAGTGGAATTGGGGGGCACTGGAAAGAAAAACGTGGTGACCACCCACCCCCAATAACGAGTGATGGCAAAGATGCGGCATGAAAGTTGCCGGTGATGTTTGGGATGTGATTTCCTGAAGCGTGAGTGGGTAGAGACAGCATTTCCAGGGGATGACCTGCGGTCGCTAGCCCGACGACTGCGGTCGGTGGGCACTTGACTGCTGCACGTCCAGCTCTGGTTCCTCACGTCCGGTAACCAGCGCATTGCCCCGTGACCAGTGCGTGTGGGGATGCCCTCCCCTTTGGGCCTCAGGGGCCGCTGTTCTGTGGCTGGTGGTTGCTCTGCAGTTCACCCCCACCTTGGCCCACAAATGTCAGAGGGGTGCAAGAGCAACCGTGGGGCCTGAGCCGGGTGCTTCTTGCAGACTTCGGCGGCAACATCAACGTGGAGACCATCAGCACCTTTATCGATGGGGGAGGCAGTGTCCTGGTCGCTGCCAGCTCGGACATCGGTAAGTCTGACATTTCTCTGGGAGCGTGAAGGGCTCGACAAGTGCCGAGTTGGTGTTCTCTGGGCAGGGCTTGGCCAGGGAGGGGACCTCAGGGCCCTCGTCCCTCTGCTGTCCTGTGGGCAGATCCGGGGGGACCTTGTTTGTGTTTGTGCTTTGTCCGTGGTTTGGTTAGACTTTTGGCTCCTGGGGGCAAGGAAAGCAGGCGGGCAGCTAGTGGGGCCGCGCCTGTGCACAGATTTGTTCCCGTTCGCACCGACACTGAGAAGCAGGCTGAGAGCTGGCCCCACGCGTTGACTTGGCCCCCGCTGCGCGTGAATGGCACCTCGCCAACCTGGCTGCCTTCTCCCCGGTGCTGTCAGATTTTAAAAACCATATTGGGCGGGCTTCTAGGTGGGGTGCTGATGAGAAGAGAGAACCCTGGAAGCCCCGGGTCAGTGTTTATCTGTGGGGGAAGAGCCGAGTGGCCGTGTTGGGTGAACTGAGATTCTGACCTTGTAGCAGAGTACCAGGGGGCTCTCAGGGGGACGAGGGGATGTGCCAGGACCAGTGACACGCTTGGCCCAGGGCCCCCAGCAGGGGCTCAGCCAGGCACGCCTTGGGTCTGTGCAGGTGACCCTCTTCGCGAGCTGGGCAGTGAGTGTGGGATTGAGTTCGATGAGGAGAAGACGGCCGTCATTGACCACCACAACTATGACGTCTCAGACCTTGGCCAGGTAACGAGGCCCTTGCGCAGAGTCCAGCCTGGACGCGGGAGGGTGTCGGCAGGGGCGCCCCGGAGGCAGGGCTCGCTCTCTTCCTGACCCCGCTGCCTCCTGCCCTCGCAGCACACGCTCATCGTGGCCGACACTGAGAACCTGCTGAAAGCCCCGACCATCGTGGGGAAGTCGTCCCTGAATCCCATCCTCTTCCGAGGTGTGGGGTGAGTGAGCAGGGAGAGGCCAGCAGAGCCTGCGGGAAGAGGGGGTCGCTCTCTCGTCAGGAAACCAACCCGAGCATGATTATTTGGGGGCAGCCCTTCCCCCAGAGGCTGTGGATGAGATGACGTCACTGTCACAGCAGGCGAGCTTTGGGGCGATGGAGAAAGGAGCCAGATTCACCCCCGCAAAGACGACTTCGGAGGCCTCGGTCCCTTGCGCTAGCCTTGGTGTCAGAGGCGGGCACTGCTTTTCTCCTGCAGGATGGTGGCTGATCCCGACAACCCTTTGGTCTTGGACATCCTGACAGGCTCGTCCACCTCCTACTCGTTCTTCCCGGATAAACCCATCACCCAGGTGAGGGGCCTTTGCAACCCCGAGGCCTCCCGCTCTGGGCCCAGTAACTGCACAGCACTGTTGTGTGTGAAGCTGATGAAGTGAGGAGGGGTTGGGCAGAAACCCCCACTCCCGGGGCCCAGCGGTCAGCTCAGCCTGCTGTCCGCCTGCCCTCCGTGCGGGCACTCCTTGGATGACGGCCCATCTTGCCCCCAGTATCCCCACGCGGTGGGAAAGAACACCCTCTTGATCGCCGGGCTCCAGGCCAGGAACAATGCCCGGGTCATCTTCAGCGGCTCCCTGGACTTCTTCAGCGATGCCTTCTTCAACTCAGCAGTGCAGAAGGCCACGCCTGGCGCCCAGAGGTAGGCTTCCGACCCTGGTCTGTGTGGTGGGGTCTGTACAGGCGGGGTGGAAGGGGCTTTTTAGCTACAGGTGTCAGAGGCTAAGTATTACTGTGTTGCTGAGTTGGCACTGCAAACTTTTCAAGGAGCAGTGACCTACCTGGAGCCATTTTGGAAACGGTATTTATGTGCCCAAGACTCCAGCACCTCCCGTTTTCCTGTGTTCCCTTTACTCGGACCTTGGAGGTGTGGCCTCCAGGCAGGAGCGAGCAGCTCTCCCGGCAGCCAGTGGTGGGTCTTGCTTACCGGGCAAGTGGAGAGCCAGGCCTGGCGCTCTCGCCGTCCGCTCTGCTTGCAGGTACTCCCAGACAGGCAACTATGAGCTGGCCGTGGCCCTCTCCCGCTGGGTGTTTAAGGAGGAGGGCGTCCTCCGTGTGGGGCCCGTGTCGCATCATCGGGTGGGCGAGACGTCCCCACCCAACGCCTACACTGTCACTGACCTCGTGGTAAGAGCTGCTTGGAGGGTGAGGGCCCCAAGTTTTGGCCAAGTGGGTTTGGCTCAGAAGCATTACCTGGACACTAAGGTGTTGGCTGCAGGGCTTGAGTCAGGCCGAGTGTCATGGTCGCTGGGCACCCGGCAGGGAGCACTGTCCTCGCTGGAAGCCCCCTTCGAAGAGGCGTGGCTTTGCTGTGGGGCTCGCAAGGGAAGCCACATCTGAATGGGGTCTTGGCTGCATCTGCCGGGCAGACCAGCGCGAGGCAGGAAGCGGTGACGACAGAGCCAGGGTGCTGGAGAGGGAGTGGGCCTGGGAGAGGTTAGACCTCCCGGGAGACTCATGAGCGGGGGCTCCGGGTGGCCCGAGGGTGGCACCCCTGCAGGCCCCGGCCGCCCCGGCTCACTGGCCTCTGACCTCAGGAGTACAGCATCGTGATCGAGCAGCTCTCAAACGGCAGGTGGGTCCCCTTTGACGGCGACGACATTCAGCTGGAGTTTGTCCGCATCGACCCCTTCGTGAGGACCTTCCTGAAGAAGAAAGGTGCGCGGGGTGGCCCTGCCCGGCGCGCAGCGAGGCCGGCGGCAGCGGGGCCCTGGTGACCGGTGCCGCCTCCTCCCCAGGTGGCCGGTACAGCGTGCAGTTCAAGCTGCCTGACGTGTACGGGGTTTTCCAGTTCAAAGTGGACTACAACCGGCTGGGCTACACGCACTTGTACTCATCCACGCAGGTGAGCGCAGGTCGCCGCCCGTGGCGCCCCGCACGTGCCAGGCTGCTGGTGGCCGGGGCCTGTCACCGCTGTCCGTTGCAGGTGTCAGTGAGGCCCCTCCAGCACACGCAGTACGAGCGCTTCATCCCCTCGGCCTACCCCTACTACGCCAGCGCCTTCTCCATGATGGCGGGCCTGTTCGTCTTCAGCATCGTCTTCTTGCACATGAAGGAGAAGGAGAAGTCTGACTGAGGGCCGGGGCCTGGGACGCTGCCGCCAGGAGACGGAGGGTGTTTAGTGGGATCCGGAGTTGTTCCCTCATGGTGGGTTGTTTTCGTTGTTGTTTTTTTTTAACTTTTTTTAAGCCGTGGGACAGTGGCACAGCCTTACCTCAGCAGGGATGCAGCACTGAGAACCAAGGAGGGGCCTAGGGAGTAACCTTTATGATGTTTTTCCACCTGGAGTTTAAGTAGTATTTTTTGTATGTGCAGTCACTCTCATTTCTAAAATAAAGAGAAACATTGCCCTCAAGCTTCATGTGGCCCCTGTGGTGCTTTGCTAACGCTGGGGCCGCTGCTCAGAAATGACTGGATAGAAAATATTTGATTTTGTTAAAGCCTGGACTATTGTTTTCTTTAATTAGGAAATGAGAGTCTCCTAACTTTTCCTTACGGGGGAAAATAAGGTTATTAATACCACACTGAGGCGGATGGGGGGGCAGTTCACTGAAATGGGTCATCTGGGTGAGACTTTATAATAGAATTCTAGAATTGCTTGGTTGAAAAGAAATTTTTTTTTCTTAAAGAGTTAGGCCTTTGTATTCCTGTAGCCCAGGGTTTGACAATCTGGCCTGCTGCCCTTTTTTGGGTATGGTCTGAACTTAAACATGGCTCCTACATTTTAAAGTGGCTAAAAAGTTAAAAAGTCTACTTACTGACACATGAAACTCAGATTTCAGTGTCCATAAATCGTTTTATTGACCCCTGGCCACACGTACTCTCTTACAGAGCTGACTGCGTTTGCACCACACTGAGTTGAGTGTTGAGTAGCAAGACAGTCTGAAGTAAAGACTCGCTGGCCCTCTCCAGGGAAAGTTGGCCGGCTTCTTAACTTCATAGGTGAGAGAACTTTAGTCCACACAGGTTACACAGTGCATCTAGACTCACACAGCTAGCTAACACCATAAACTGTGACTCAGGCTGTTCCTTCCACTTGCAAAACCTGAAGCCTTCTCTAGGTGGCCTAGCCCGCTCTGCGCCATCTTTCTCTTGCCCCCGCCCTCACACACAGGCACGCCGCCCTCATCCTTCACAGACCATCACAACACAAGGTGCAGCGCAAGCTCCTTTAGTAACTTGCCAGCCACGTCAGCGCCATCACGGGGCTGCCCGCCAGGAGCAGAGCAGGAGTGCGGCCTGGCACAGCGTCTCACACTCCAGGTTGGCTAGAAACAACATCTTCATCTTTGTCTCCACACAGCTCTTCTCCATGAGCCTGTCAGCCAGCAGCGTGGCAGCCGATTGTTGCAGGAGCCAGCCAACCATCCTGTCTAGTTTCAGGTTCTTCAGGGCTAGAATATGTTCACCCCAGAGGCTTAAATGAAGCACATTAGCAGCTACTCGGGCAGATGGTCTCTGCAACAGGAAAGGAAGCTTCAGCTTAGAACGTCTGTGAGGAAGTATTGGGCCTACAGCCCACTTTGTTAATGAGACACCTCACGTCAGGGTCTTCCCTTCTTTAGCCCCACCGAATTCTTTGCCCACAACTCCCGATACCCTCCCTTCACCTGGCACTGGCTGCTCTGCCACAGCTGCCTGCAGCGCGAGCCCTGGTCGGTCACTGCCCACGCGCTATGCGTGCCACCTGAACCGGCCTGCCTCCGATTATGGCTTCAAATGTGTCAGCTCTTAGCTTCCCTGATGGGCACTGAAAACATGCAGATCCGTGCCTGGGACGTGTCTTCAGACCTACCTGTCACGATACCCGATGGTTCCCATGAGCTATGTCTCCATGCGTTTAAAATGCACCTTTTCCCTCTGAGTGACAAGCAACCAGGAAGAGCTGAAGTGCTGAAATTGTAATATGGCAGTACTCTCCCTACTATTTATCCTGAAGTCTAGTTGTTCTCTGCCCTTGGCCTTTACTTGGCAAGACAAAGGGGTGCTCTGTCCTCGTGTGTGCCCAAGCCTGGCCTTTCCCCTGGAACCTGACCTGAGGCCCCCGACACCCACCCCGCCACACCGGGGGACAGCTGCACCTTGCCGGCGTCTCGCTGGAGCAGCGCCCTCACGAGGTGTCTGGTGTCTGAAGGTGCTGACTCGGGCAGTGCAGGCAGCTGGGCTTCTTGGTAACTGCGGCTTTCAAGGTGGGCCCTGCCCTGGCCATAAAATGGATTGGAGAGCCCGAAGATTTCGTAGGCGAGTGCGCCCACTGCCCAGGCGTCAGCCTTGCTGTAGTCAATCACCGCCCTTGGACCGGGGCAGGCCGTGGACACCTGCTCGGGAGAGCAGCGGGTGAGGAGTCGTGCTGCCGGGATTGCCTGGCCATGTGGACTCTGCAGGGCACCTGACCAGGGGCTGACCTGGACTGGGTCCCCAGGAACCCAGAATGTGAGTTGTGGCTCAGCCCCAGAAGAATCTGCTCACATTGTGTACTTTGTGCTGACGAAATTCACATCTCCTGAGGCCATCAGGGAGCTCAGGGTACAGCAAAGCAAAGCGTAGGAAGGGATTAGTGCCAAATTAAGGAAAGGACGGAGCGGAGCGTTTAGTAAACAGTGAGGCAGCGAGTCTCACTCAGCAAGTGGGAGGTGATGGGCACCACGCGCTCAGCGGGACTCACCTCAGGAGCCATCAGGCAGCCGTTTCCGCCCCGGTCCACATACCAGCTGGGGAAGGGCAGCTGCAGGCCGATGTGCTCGTCAGCCAGGCAGCACCCGAAGTCGGAGATCACCAGCCAGGGGCAGCCGTCTGGGGCAGGGCAGAGCGGGGACAGGTCGGTGAGGACTCCCTTCCTCCTCCCCCACCTCTGAGGGGCCGTGTCCCGTCCCTTACCAGGATGTGTGCGGAGTGGGGAGCAGGGCTCCGAGGTTTCTGGTTTTTAGGTGGGCAGCAGGAAAGAACTTGGGATCTTGTCATTCCACAAGTCCCACAGGATGAAAGCCCACATTTGCAGGAGAGATTACTCACCTCTGGTGTAAAGTCAAGTCAAGACACAACCCCCGTAATGGGACGTGACAACCCCGAGGGCGCTAAGTGCTCCTGAGGGGCGGCGGGGCCTCACCTGCATCCATTTCCACGAGGATGTTGTCAGATTTTAAGTCTCTGTGTGCGACACCCTGCTGAACCAGGTGGTCCACCCCCTCCAGGAGCTGCAGGGTCATGATGCTGGCGAGGCGGGGGCTCGGGGTGTTCGTGTGAAGATACTGGCGCAGGGTACAGGGGTAGCTGGTGGAGAGAGGCGGGGGCTGCTGGCACATCAGCCACCCCCTCCGCCCCCCAAGTTTACTGTCAGGGCAGCGCCTCTCCTGGAGCTCTGGGTACTTTCTGTGCCCGCCACCTGCAGTCCTGAAAGTAGGACAAGCTGGGGCTCCACGTCACCGCGCACGGGCACCCCTAAAGCTAGGGGAGCACAGGGTGGGGAAGGGGGGCTGCTGGTGCGCACAGAGCGGGTCACCTGGCCAGAGAAGGCGCAATAGTCAAAAATAAAACACCAGGTGAAAAGTGTGTTCTGATAAAGATGAAATTTTGTTTTTATGACGACTCACCCGAGAGGGCGCTGCTCTCCAGGACAGAGGCACGCCCTGCCACGGTCCTGTCTGCAGGGCGAGGCTCCTCCCGACACCCCATGCCAGGTGCAGAGCGCCCCGCTCCCACTCGCTCCAGGCCCTGCCATCCCCCGCCACTCACTTCTTCATAACGAGGAAGAGCGTCCGCCCGTGGCCCAGGCCTTCTGGGTGGAGACGTGGGGGCAGCACGTCCGGGTAGTCGACCAGGGCCCCTGGCAGCAGCGGGACAGCCGAGGTGAAGGCGCGGATGACACGGATGATGTTGGGGTGTGGGGCGAGCTGCTTGGGGCCGCCTTTGGATCTTCTGTCAGACACGTGGGACACATGTATGAGGTCACTGAACTACGACAGTTGGAAAATGCTAATCTAAGGTCACAGTAAACACCCTTTTGTTCATTCAGTATTTACTGAGATTTGCCATGTGCTGGGTGCAGAGCCCGGAGCTGGAGGGAAACCACTGCCGGACGGTGACGCATCATGTCTGATGACTCCGCCCATCCCCGCACCCCACATGGCAAAACGCGCCTGTCAAGAGGCCCTGGACTCAGACTGCTGAGTCTGAATGCCTGATCTGCCACTGCAGGTCCTTGGCCAAGTTACTTACCTTCTCTGGGCTCAATCTCAAATGCAAAAAACCAAAACCCAAAGATGTTGTTGGTACCTGTAAACTATCTAGAACCTCCGTGGCCCCAAGTCCTAGCATCACACGCGGCTCGGCCTATGAGCTCAATGACCTTTGCTGAATGAACAGATCCTGCTCACCCATCCGCTGGGAGCCCTACACCCATAGCCCCACTGAGACAGGTGGCCACCTGCTGTGTATCAGCCCCCCCCCCCCAGCCAAGCTGAGTTAGGGGCACCTGACTCGGGNGGAGCCCTACACCCATAGCCCCACTGAGACAGGGGGCCACCTGCTGTGTATCAGCCCCCCCCCCCCAGCCAAGCTGAGTTAGGGGCACCTGACTCGGGGGCCAGGACTCTGCTGTCACAGCTGAGATCCCGAGTCTGAGGAGTGTAGTTGGAGAAACGTGGCCGTAACTTGGCAGTCAGCAGTGGCGCCAGGGCTGAGAGGATGCATGGACTTGATGGGCCGGAGGTGTGTCAGCCACAGGGAGGAAGCGCCACCAGGTAGGAAATGAGGACGCTGGTGGGGCTGGTAGGTAAGGAGACCGAGTGAAGCCCAGGGATGTGGAAACAGCACCGAGGGGGTAGGGCTGGGCCAGGTTCCTGAGGTGCAGCTCCAGCCTGCGAGAGACCCTGAATGTGCCTTCACCTGAGGGCTCTGTGCTGTCAAGGGGGTCAGAGTTGCACCCACCCCAGAGGGAGTGTCAGGCCCCAGCCAGGTGTCACCACAGGCTCGCTCTGCCGGGTGTCCAGGAGGAGGGTGTGTGCTGGTGGGGAGGCGTGTGCACGCCTGACCCGAGTGAAGGGGAGGCTGTGGCGAGGGCAGCCCACGAGTAGCTCACCGGTCGTGTGGCAGGGGGAGGCCAAAGGAGTTGTGTGGAGGAGCACAGGACATGTCAGTCAGTGGGGCATGGTAAGAAATTGGGGGAGAAAAAATGAGAGGAGCAGATGACAAGGGGCTGAGCTGGATGAGCAGAGGCTGAGTAGGGACACCCAGGGTGCTCCTGGGAGTGTTTCTCCTGAGACGGCACTAGATGGCAACAGCACTTTAGGCCCTAGACCTTCTGCCATGCTCGTCTAACACCCACAGGCTCTGACCTGTGCAATAAACAGACATAAGGCCCCACTCTCAGCTGGCGGCACGCATGGCTGGAGGGAACCAGTAAGCAAAGGCACAGGGTTTGTCTGGTGGGATGAGAGCAATAAAAGCTGAAGCAGGGGAAGGACTGGAGCATGGCAGGGAATTTCAACGGGCAGTGGGGCAGGACAGCGTCCCTCAGCAGTTGATTGGACACCACAGGAGTCCCCTGAGGGTAGTTTTAGCTCCCACAGCTGCTGCATTTTCTACAAAGAACTCAGGAGAAGAGGAGGGCAGAGCTGAGCCCAGCGAGCAGCTGCTCCTCTGGCCTTACAGACCACCAGTCATTCCGGAGCCGCCAAACCATAGATGGTTTCTACCTTCCTGCTGCTGACAGAACTAGTTCACAAGACGGCTCTCCAGGAAACGGCCGGCCAGGAAGGCAGGCCCGCCTCTTCCTGGTTCAGGGGAGGCCAGTGTCGCGTTGGTGGTGAGCTCCAGCTTCCGTCCCTGTGGGCTGGGGACTGAGAAGCCCCTGAAGGCGAGGCTGCTGCCCACTGCCTTCCCTCTGCAGGGAGGTTTCCTGCTTCTTTGCCTAGGTGGTGCCTATTCAGCCCTCAAGAAGCAGCACAAACTGCCCCTCTGAAGGCTGCCCACGTAGCGCCCCTGGGGTCCCTCAGCAACCCCCTGCCCCCTGCTCCTTATTTTTCTGGCTCCACTGCCACATGAAGAACTCTTGGGAACAGGCCACTTTGGGTCCTTAAAATCTCTTGACACCATCAGTGGGACGAGTGTTTTACCTCCCCTGGAGACAGTTCAGTTTGAACCGGAGGTGCCGCTCCGCTGGTGACTGAGGTGACCCCGGCAGGCAGGCCAGTCCCCACACTCTGCTGGGCGCCTTGGGCCCTGCCCCGGTGTCCCGAGCCATTGGCACCTTCAGCCGGAGGTGATCTGCCGTCCTGCCCAAGCTGAACGACCTTCCAGCTGAAATGTCCCTTAACTACGCCACAGAGCACAGTGGTCGCGTCGGTGTGCCGCAGTGCTGAGGACACAGGTGACGATTCTACTGTCAACCCACAGGCGGCGCGGTGGGCAGTGGATGCTTACCTGTAAGAAACCGCTCCGTACTCCCCAGCCAAGGCCGCTCGGCTGGCCGGGACCAGCTCCTGGCTCATTGTGCTGAAGATGGCTTCGCTGGAAGAGCCGGCCTGGAACACACCACAGGGACCCTGGTTACACAGACTGAGGAGTGGCAAGTCTGAGCCCTCCCTGCAGGGGGTCTGGGACAGCGACTGCCCGGAGTCGGCTCTGACCTTCAGGAGACAAGAACCTCTCCGAAGAGCCCAGCTAACTACTTTCTCCTGGTGAGAGGGAGGAGGTGCCTGTTGCTCAGGGGCTCGGGGCAGGAAGAGATGTTCAGAGGATTGAGACCTGGGGGCCTTCCTCCTGCCAGAGGCGTCCCTGGCACCACCAGGCTCAGCACGGACCCCCGGATCACCAGAGCTGATGAAGCTCCACGGGCAAAGCTGTGCAGGACCACAGAAGGGCCAGCCCAGCCCCTGTAGAAACCAGGCAGCAAACCAAAGAGGACAAGCACCTCCCTTTCCGCCTATTACTCTCAGGATGTATGACTCCTACTTTGTATCAGGAAGACCCTATAAATTCAAGGTCTTTAGCTTGTGTGACTGCAACAGCCATGACGCCCCAGCCAGTGGAAGTTTTGATGCTGAGACTGGCTGTTTGCCAGGCAAAGGCTCTGGCTACGTAGCTACTGGTCTGGTGGTGCGACGGTCTAACCACCTTGTTTCCCAAACCAAAACAAGAAACGGCACTTGTCAGCGCCCCCCACAAGCTCAGCAGGCTCCCGGAGGGCAGTGCTAGGCAGGAGAGGACAGGGGGTCTTGACGAATTCTCTAAGCCCACCGGTAAGTGGCCAGCTCAAGAAATCCCTCTCAGGGGATGGAAATCTTTGTTTTTGAGGGAAAATCCTCGATTCCCTAAATTCTTTTCCAAGAGCTGTGAGCAGGGAGTTGAGAAGCTAGCCCCTTAACTGGAGGTGAGTTTGAGGGAAGGCAGGTCAGCAGGGGCGGACCTGACTGGCACCAGCGGCCTGAGGATAATGGCTGAGGCACCTGCAGCCCCAGGTGTGGCGCACGGACGAGCAGCAGGCATCCCTAGGAGCCCGTTAGGATGCAGGTCCCAAGCTGGCCCCAGAGTGCTGCCTGGTGACTGACGCCCTCACGACCTGGGACCCAGGCCTGAAGGGTTGGGTGAGGTAAGAGGGCGAGGGAGGCTGTGGTGAATCTGTCTGTTCTTATCTACTTCCTGGGAGAGGTGCTCGGCCCACCAAGACTGGCGTTTTGAGACATGCCCCCTTTAGATGGCAGGCCCCATCCGTACCGAGATGTTCCACATCATCTTGATGGCTAAGGGAAACGCAGGGGCCGGTGGGGCTTGCTCCTCCTCTCCTCGAGGAACGACATCTGGGCCTCTGGCTGGAAGGAGCCCGCCGCTCTTTGCCACCTGCAGGTTCTGGGGTGATGTGGGCATGGCGGCCTCGTACACGGCAGCACTGCAGCCCTTGCCAATGGACTGCCCAATGAGATACTCCTCCAGCCGGAAGCCCTGACAGCGCCGCGTGGCCAACGGGTCGGGCAGCAGCTTGCTCTTCTGGGTGAAAATTGCCTGCGAGGAAAAATCAAGCACTGTGACCCAGAGTGCCCAGGAAGCCTCCACTAAAGGTCAACAGGCACGGCCTGCACCGGCAAGATCAAGAGCTAACGAAAGCACAGCCGAACTCAGCTTTACTGCTCATTCTGCTTTTCTCTCGTTTTTTGGAAATTTTCCCCCAAACTGTTGCTTCAGTGCAGTCAGAAACTGCCGGACCAGAACACTGCATTAGCGAGGCCAGAACTTCTGACTCTACAGCTGGCCCCACCTCTGCGCACAGAGCTGTGGAGGGGCGGGGCGGGGCGGTGTCACCCCTCCTCATGCAGGCTGCTCTTGCAGGCCAGGGGTGAAAGCCGAGGACCCCTGGAACCCAGTCACAAGGCCTTGTCTCTCTCTGCCATGCGGAATGTGGTGGGGCCCCCTTTTCAGACAGGACACAAGAATTCTGGAGGAAGTGGGTGGAAGTGCAGCTGCTGTGGGAGGCACTAAGGAGGAGTCCCTTCCCAAGTATTGGGGTCCTCCCCTATTTCAGACGACACCGGGTCCCCTTATCGACAGGGCTCCGCCTTCCTCCTGGAATCCTGTCTGGCCTGAGGATCCCTCCTTTCCACGCTTAGTGGCCTTCTAGGCTGCCCCCCTCACCTCACGCCCTCGCCTGCTTCTGAGCCGGGTGAGACCACACGCGCTCGCGCGTCCCTCTTCAGTTCAGACCCGCCCAGGTTATTCAGAACCTCTCTTGGTACAGGCGCCACCCCCCCCCCCACCCCCAGGGTAGGCCTGGGCCTCAGGCCATCCTGGGCCCCGAGTGCTCTGCTATGTCTTCTTCTTGCACGCATCTATGGTGACGTTCCTTTAGTTTTTGCAAAGGGAAAAGTCTTGTGAAAAGAAACACCCGTGTAGTCGCAGGCGGGCAGGAGAGCGGACCTGTGGTAGTCTGACTGAGAAATTAGACACAGGAAGCGGCAAACAATAATGGTACAATAAAACAAGCCTAGTAATATACTGAACGGAAGCGATGTAAACATGGCCGCTCTCAGAATACCTTGCTCCACATAATATTTTTGGAACGGGTGGAACTCAGGTAACTGAAAGGGAGGAGAAAGCGCCGATGTGGGGACTACGGTGCCAGCAGCCTGCTCCGCACCGGCTCACACTTCCCGTCTTCTGCTTCCCTCTGCTCCGCTAACTCCACTGTCCTGCTCTGCCTGGCTCACCCCTACCCATCCCCGAGTCCAGCTCCAGCTCCTGGGTCCTCTATGACCTATCCTGGCGGCCAGAGCCCAAGCTGTCTTTCCTGCTGGGGGACTCCTGTAGCGCTCAGTGCCTTTTAACCTGCCAGAGAACTAACTTCCTTTAAAAGGTGAGCGTCTGTCTGCCTTGCCAAGCAGTCTCTAAGCTCCATGGAGCAGGAGAAAAGTTTTTAGGGTAACCCTTTATCCACCGTGGTTTTGAGAATGAGGTTTACTACTTAACTCTGTACTTTGAAGTAAATACGGACTCACAGAAAGTTGCAAACAAACAACCCTAAACAGCACAGTCTTGCGTGCCTTCCCCCGCCCCCCAGCAGCGACGCCCACCATTAGGAGCCGGAAAGCCGCCCGTGCAGCACTGCAACAGCAGACACCCGACTCAGTGCCCGAGTTTACATTCTCGCTAACCCACGTCCTGTCCTGTCTGCAGTTCCTCCCGCGAGCAGATCCACGCCCTCACCCCGCACTAAGGCTCAGACCCGTGCCTCTGCGCCACCTGTGTGCCTGTTCCACCCGACCAATTCTGCCCTTGGCAGCCACCGACCTGCCCTCCACCTCTAGTTTCGTCATCGCAAGAACCTTAAGAGGACGGAATCTCGCAGGATGCAGCCTTTTGAGACTTTTTTCACTAAGCATAATGTCCTAGAGGTTAACTGAGGCTGTCAGCATATCAAGAGTTGACCTCCTTGTGATTGTTCGGTATTCCGCCAGGAGTACACCAGGCCAGCTGCTGAAGATCAGGCTTTTGGGGTTGGTTTTCATATTTTGCAATTATAATGATGCTGTGAACACTTGCACACAAGATTTGGAAAGCTATTTTTAAAAACTGAGCTAAAATACACATGACCTAAAATTCAGCATCTCACCTATTTCTATGCCTGCAGTTCAGGGGCGTTAAGTCCAGGCCCGCTGCTGTGCAGCCATCGCCACTGTCCAGCTCCAGGCTCTCTTGTGGCCAAACGGAAACTGCCATTAAGTGCTAACCCTTCCCGCCTCCCCTCGGCCCTGGTGACCACCGCTCTACTTTGGCCTGTGACTCTGACTTCTCCAAGCTCCCTCTCGGTGGAATCGCGCAGTATTTCCCTTTTTGTGACTGGCTTACTTCACTGCGCATAATGTTCTCCAGGTTCATGGCCGCTGAGGCGCATGTCAGAATTTCCCTTCTGCGGGTGAATAGCAGTATTGTATGCGTGTCATGTGTTTGCTCCTCCTTCCATCTGCTGATGGACACTTGGGTTGCTTCTCTTCCCCTTTGACTACATGACAAAAGCTGCTATGAACGTGGGTGGATAAATATCTGTTCAAGTCTTTTCAATTCTTTTGGGTATATGTCCAGAAATGGAATTGCTGGATCATACAGTGATTCTATTTTTAATTTCCTTTGAGAACTGCCCTGCTGTTTTCCATTGCAGGTCCTTGTGTACAGGTTTTTGTGTGATGTAAGTTTCATTTTCCTGGGTAAATGCACAGCATTACGATGGCAAATTTAGTAAGAAAACTACCAACTATTTTTCAGGGTGGTTTCACCTTTCTATAGTCTCACCCTCAGCCTAGTTGTTCTGCATCCCTACCAGCATTTGGTATTATCAATATATTTTTAAAGTTTTAGCTGTTCTATTAAGTATGCAGTGTTATCATATTATATTTTTAATAGGCACTTCCTTTTAATGGCTGATGACCACCTTCTCATAGGCTATTCTGCATCTGCTCCTGGGAAGTATAGATTCAAGCTTTCTGCCTATTTTATTACCAGATTTTTTTTCCATATGCCTACATCTAAAGGGAGCTAACTACTCCAGTCTAACACCATATGCAATTTTAGCACTAGAGTTGCCAGATCTGGTGGTTTTTCAAAATTAATGATCTAAATGAAAAAAAGGAAATTAATTGACAGATAATTAAACTATTAAAGACATAGGAGGGTAAAGTGTGAGAAAAGGGCATGTAGGTGATAAGCTTCAGATCAAGCTCCTCAGTTTAAAGAAGTGTCCAGGATTTAAAGCAGGATTTGTCAAGTTTCCTGCCCTTGGCTTCTGCCAATGAAGCCACAGCAGAAGACAAGGACAGCAGCTGGGGACTAGGGCAGTTGTCACCTGTCACCCCAAACTGGCCCAGCTCAAATGTCAGATGTCCTGGGCAAGAAACAAGGGAGACAGCTGTGTCCTTGGGCGGGTCACCCCAACTCCACCACCCCAACTCCAGCGCTAAGCTGTAAAACACTAGGGCTGCAGTAACACAGTCAGAGGTCCTGAACCCCAGGAAGATCTCTGGATCTCAGAGGGAAACCTGCCAGCAGATGCACCGCCTCCACCTCAACGGTCTTCCCTGCAGGTTCTGGACTTGCCAGAGCCATAGCGCAGAGCTGGTTCCTCAGTCTCTCTAAACACACCCGGTTGGTTTTATCATCCAGACAACACTAAGATTTTAGCTGGATAGAAAGAGAAGTCTCTGAGCTATTTTAAGCATTTAAAAAGCCTAAGCGCCCTAGATGTATCTAGTCACCGTAACCACATAGGTTAAAAACCTTTAGGTCTGGCCTTCTTTCCTGTTCCTAGTTTTTTTCTTTAGTTTCAGCCATGTCACTGGTTGTTTGGCTAAACAGTGGAGGCAGCCTGGCTCGGTGGTTAAGGGCACAGGCTTTGAAGAGTTAGACTTGGGGCACTGCCCTCTGTGGCTGCAGGTAAGTAACTTCACCTTGCCTCATCCATAAACCGCGGATGACTACCTGCAGGACAGACGCATTATTATGTAGTTGCCGTTAAATTTTAGACAATGAACATAAAGACACTAGCCAGTGTGTACCAGAAGCTATATGTAGCGTGCTGTTTCCCGAACACGCTGTTTAAGGAAAACTGCAAAACAAATGAGAGGTGGTGGTGGCTTATCAGGAGATCAGCAACAATAAAAATAAATCATAAGCGGCAATTCCCACTGAATTTCTGGCTCCAAAGAATACATCTTGACCCAGAGTCTGCATCACCCCTGGGCCGGCTCACAGCCACAGCCCCATCTTCCCGGCTCGGGCCTGCACGCACCTGTAGCCCCTCCCCTCCGGGCTCCGGCAAGCCCCGCCCCGCCCCGCCCCGCCCCGCCCCGCCGGTTCGGGCTCCGCCCCGCCCCCAGCTGGCGCTCACCTGGATCTCCTGACAGGCCGAGGCCACCCGCCGGCTCTCCGCCTGCTTCTCCTCGATCAGCCCCAGCCCCATTCCGAAAGCCAAAAAGACAGCCCGGCCGCAAGGGCCCGCCCCGCCCCGGGCCCGCCCCAGGAACTGCCGCTGGAGCCGCGCCGCCAGTCCGGCCACCGACTGGCGGAAGAAGCGGTAGCGGTCGGGAAGCCTGAGCCCGAACCTACGCGGCTCCGCGCCGGGTCCCGGGGCCTGGCCCGGGCGCTGCCCGCGGCCCCAGCCCGCCGCGGGGCCCGGCCACTCGGGCCTCCTCCAGCAGCAGGCCTGACTAGACTTGGCCGTGAAGCGCAGCAGCAGCGCTCGACCCAGCTGCAGGCCCCGGCCCAGCGCCTGTCGCACGGCCATGGCGGCCCCGCGGCCCGGTCGCCGCCGCGGGCGTCCTGAGCGCCGACCACAACAAAAACAAACTTCGAGGGCGACGCCTCTGCGCAGGCGCGGGCCCCGATGGGCGGGGCCGCCGCACCGGCAGTTCCCGAGCTGGGCGCGCGAGGGCGCTGCGCGGACACCGGCGGGGCGGGGAGTTTCTGTCCTGCTTGCACTTTCAACCCTGGGTGCAGGGATTGCGTGTCCGTCAGGTCCTGGTTGCGAACATCTCTGGCCCTGAGCAAATAGAGAAATTGAATAGGGAAACCAGTATTTACTGGGTGTTACACACTGCCCCAGCCTCTGTTAATTTTCCCATCGGTGAGACAGGGGTGTCATTTGTGTAGTAAGAGAACTGAGGCACAGAAGGGAAGGGACTAGTCCATCAGAGCTGAGTTAAGATTCCGTTGCTGGGAGCCTGAGCCCTTGTCCTCCCCAGACCCCTGCGGCTCCTCTCTACATGATCACGGTCCCTGCTCCCTTGAAGGGACCCTAAGAAATCTCAAAAGACATTTTTCAGATGAGTGAACTGAGGCCCCATATCACACAGCTGGTTAGCCACAGAACCCCATTATCCAAATCTACTATTAGGACTATCTGACAAAGGGATTCATATTGAGTGATTTTTCTTGCCTTTTTTCTTCAAAGGGAATTTTCAGACATAAATAAAAGCAGGATTGTATGGTGAATCCCATGGACCACTATCCAGCTCCACCAATCAACATTCATCCTTTCTAATCTTGGCCATTATTTTAAACCAGACCCCAGGCATTATATTATTTCATTTACAAATACTTCAGTCTCTAAGAGGCAACAACTCTCTTTTGAAAAAAAAAAACAAAAAACAATATTACATCTTTAAAAAGGTTAAACTCCATTATATCACTACCCAGCTGAAATTCAGATTCCCTGTTGTTTTGTTCTACAGTTATTCAAATTGGAACCCAAAGTCTACAAGATTTATTTTGTTGGCAGGTTGTTCTTTCACAAAGAACTAAACCATCTCTGGGCTAAGGAGGCAATATTTTGCAGTGCTTTCATAAAACAAAGTTCCTGTAATTATGGATAGCTCTGTTCCTTACTCTTTACGGCTGGTTGTGGGTCAGAGGCCCTGGAAAATAAAATGTTTTTGTAGGTGTGGCCCCGTGGCTCATTCCTTTTAAGTCTGTTCCATAGATAAGACTCAGGTCTTCCTAAATTTGCTATCGACTTTGTTTCCCAAAGAGCTTATATCCCAGCAATTGCAGGAAATGAGCATTCAGATAATTTTTATTCCGTATCCTTGCTCCGTCTGCTCCCTGGTAGCCTCTGCATCACCTGGGCGTTACTGAGACAAGCCTGCTCTCTAGGCAGTGCCAGGTCACTGAGTTAGAACCTGGAGTTTAACAAGATCCCTGGGGACTTAACACTGATTAGAGCCAGCCACTTTAGGGGGTGTCTTCACTTTGATTCTTCTGATGCTTGTGTGATGCAAGAGGCAGGATGGACAGAGAGGGAGAGAGAGGGAGGGGAGGAGAAAGGGAGAAAGACAGAGACAGAGAGAGAGACAGAGAGAAGGCAAAAGCCTCTTTCTCCTTGAGAAGAAGCCAGGTAGCTGTTGCTGGAGTCAATCTTTAGTCGTCCAGCGAGTCTGACCTTCAGGGTTGCTTGGCCAAGGGGTGGACCCCTGGCTAAGGACAGAGGACCGATTGTATTAGCAGTGTGTATGAGTGTGGGTGTGTGTGTGTGCATGCATGCATTCTGATCTCCCTTGTTGGCAGAAATTATAGGGCCCTTGTGATATGATAGGCTAGCACCTGATTTATTTGGGAGAGAGAAACAGATAAATAGATGAGTTTCTCTCTTATTTATAGAGGCACAAGGAAATCCCCTATCAGCTTTAATATATATATATATTTTATAATATTGATAGTGGGTTCATGGCACCAATAATTTTTAAAAAAATTATTTATAAGTACAAGAACTGGGGTACAGGCCAGAGGCATTGGGGGTGAGAGGATTCATCAGCGACAAAGCGGGAAACAGAACAGACAGCTCGACGGAAGTACACTGCTGAGGGCAGCAGTGGGCGAGGCAGGAGAGGTCTGCTGCGCCATGTGGGTCCCCTCCCTGGCCAGCGGCAGGGATCGAACTCGTGCTGCAGTGGCTGCGGTTTGCTTCATAGTGTGTTGCTCAACCCACTGTGCCACCAAGGAGGCCCCTCAGCTTTAATATATTTGACCGCTATAAAATGCTTATTTTTGGAGAAAGACAAGGGAGAGAAGATTGGAGAAAGAAACACAGGCTCACCTGTGGAAACTTAGTTGGGGCAAAGGTCTCATTAAAAGTTTAAGTCTATGTGTCTGCTGTGTGTGATTATCATCACAGATCTCTAACGTTTACTAAGTTCAAGAGAACAAGAGTCTCTCCTAGAGATTTAATGATTTAACTACAAGGATTTCTTTACTCTCCCAGGAATGTAACCTTTTAGCTGGAGGCTTATTTTGAGTTAAAGGATGCATTTGTGATCAGCCAGTGATTTGTTCTCTTAAGGTGCAAATACGCTCTCTAGATCTAGATGCTTAACTCACCCACCTGCTGGAAATGAAATCTCCAGACCCGAGTTACTAACCCTCCACGCGGGCCGTGCAGTGTCATGCTCAGGGAGCGGTGAACTGTCTCGCTTCTCCATCTGTGAAGAATCCAGGTTGTTTCTGACAGTTGTGACCCAAGCACAGTGTGAAGCTTGATTCTTTAGCAGCTTGTCTGGACAGAGAAGCTTCCGGCAGGGATGGCGGGGTTCCCTGTTCTCTGTGCTCAGGTGGATACTGAGTTATTGTGGCAGGGACATAGGCGTGATGGTCCTGGTTCCATGCATCCCCATCTGTTTCCTGAGAAAGAAAAGTTCTCCCATGATGGTACCGTCTTGGGTCTTGGGGGGTCACTCCAAGGTCCTCCCACCCCCCATCTCTTAAGTGTGTCCAAGAAGGTGAAATATGGATATAGGGTTTTCTACTGAGATACCTGTTTATAATCCAGATTTAGTATTCTATAGGATAGTCTCATTCATCTGGAGATCATTTGTGAAAATGTTATGTGCCAGGCAGTCTTTGATATGCTCAGCCATAGGAATCAGAGACTGGAGGGGCCAAAGGGGTTCTGCTCTGGGACCCACTGGGTCTGTGGGCATCCTGTGTCTTCACTGTACCCTTTTCCCTCCAGGAATTTCGTAGACCACATAGTTTTAGTCAAGTACATAATATTCCCAAGAAGCATCATTTAACCTTCCCCCAAAGGACATGGGCGAAAAAGCTGTTGGTAACGTAAAAATGGAAAAAGACCAGACTTAAAAAGAGCAAGAGAGAACTGTTAAGGGCTGTTTGACCTTTCCTTCTGGACGATGTCCTCTGGCACCATTTCAGTGCTTCTTGTCTCCTCCTGGCAAGAAACAGACACATTTTCCCAAGGCAGCCACATCCTTTATCCATAGACCATTTCAGAAATGCTATCTCCAAATTGCCAGCAGAGGTGGAAGGAGTTTTTGTTGAAACTGTTGACAGAGCAAAGCTGCTGCTAAATCAGAATCTGGCTCCTCGACACTCGTGGGCTGTAAGTGGTTTGGAGAGGTTAGAAGCAGACAGGGCGTGCCCAGATAGGATTTCACTGGGAAGAAGCATCTCTTTTTGCCCTGGGCAAGCAAAAGGGTAAAAGCACAGGAGGTGATGGTGGATCAGCAGTCATGGCTTTGCTAAGAAATTCCAGGCAGTCTGTGGGTCATGCAGTCCAGTAATTTTCTTCCCAGCAGGGATTATTCAAAGGACAAACATGGCCACATTACCTGTTGCTTAAAGTCCTTCCCAGGCTCTTTGTCTTTGCTCACTGCCCTGTGGATAAACCAAAGCTCCTTAGCCCAGCACCTAAGCGTCTTCCTTGCTGTCTTCCTTCCCTGCTCTTTATGACCCAGCACTACTGAATCACTTGCAGTTTTCCCAAGCATCACACTGAACCTGCTGTCTTCGCTAACCTATTTCCAGAACCCCCATTCATACTTGAGGTCACCTCCTCCAGGGAGTCCCCTTTGACCTCTCCTAGACTGGGCTACAGGTTGCTTGTTCATTCCCCCCTCCAAACTGTACATTCTACATGGACAAAGATGGTGATTGTTAAATCTTAGACCCCCAGCACTCAGCATGGAGACTGCTGGGAACCCAGTCCTTATGTGAGAAATATCTGGGAACAGAACATCTGGGAGCAGAATCTGTGGGCAGATTCACTCCCAAGGGGTGAGAAGAAAAGAAGGAGTTGAGCTACTCTATCCAACCCCTCTCCCCCAGTCACATGACTCACTCCTTCCCAGGGGGAGCAAGGAATAGAGTGGGGAGGAGCCAGAAAGGAACAACAGGAGTGCCAAATGGGGAACAGCTCACCGCCCACCCCCAACAGAGTCAACTATTATATTTGCTCTCTGAAATTCATTTAGTAATATTGCTAAATGAATATCCTTTCTATGACTTCCTTCTTTTTGTTGTCTTTAAAGTCTTTTAAACAATAAACAATAAATTATAAAATAATACATATATATATATGTACCTGGTTTAAAAAACACTAGCAATATATCTAGATATGTTTAGCAGTAATCCCAGGATGTGTGTGAAAAGCAGTAATCTCTGTTGTAATTCCTCAGGCCAGAGGCAATATTTTACTTTTAGCGATTTCTTCTAGTTTTCTCTAGATCTCTAATACCTCTTGATTTATTAGACTGAGATAATGGACTGAGCTATTTAAGGCTCAGAGCTGACCATGTTACCCTCCTGCCTGAAAGTGATGGCTGCCTTTGCAGTAAAGGTAAACTCCATGACAGGGCTAACAAGGCCTGCTTCTGCGGGCTCTCCTGCCACCCTTACCTACTTTCCTTTTCCTCATCCATTTGCATCTTTGATTCTAACATCTTTAGAGTAACATCTTTGATCTTCATGCCTTTGTGCAATCCCCTTTCTTTGACTGTGGACTAGAATTGAGTCAGTTGCTTCTAAGGAATAGAATTTGGCAGAAATGATGGGATGTCACTTTCATGGTTCGGTTACAGAAAGATGCAGGGTTTTTGCCTTGCTCACTTTCTCTTGCTCTCTCGTTTGCTTCTTCTAAGGGAAGCCAATTGCTCTATTGCAAACTGCCCTCTGGAGAGGTCCATACAGCAAAGAACTGAATGTAACAGCAACGGCCCACGAGGAGCTAAATCTGCCAACAATCATGTGAGTGAGCCTGGAAGTAGCTCCTTCCCCAGCTGAGCCTTCAGATGACACTGCAGCCCCAGAAAACTTGCTAACTGGAGGCTATTAGGAGACCTTAAGCCAGACCGCGCAGCTCTACCCGTATTCCTGACCTGCAGAAACTGTGGGATAACAAATTTTTGTTGTCCTAAGTTGCTAGATTTTGGTGCAAGTTGTTACACAGCAATGATAATATAATCAGTGTACCTTTTTTCATTTGTTTAGTCATAGAATTGTAAATCATCCCCCTTTTAAAATATACTCCCTCCCCTCAAAACTATGTTAACAGATTGGGTGTTCCTGCCATGTTTGTTTCTGCATCCCATATAATCATATACAAAATAATATATGTGTGGTTCCTAGGCCATCCATTAGTTATTCCTGAACATGTTTTCTGACTTCATTTCTAACACAGGCACCCAAAGGCTCCTTGCATCTGTCAATTAGAGTCCTGCCCCCTCCCTGCCAGGACGAAATAATCCTAAAGACTCTCTAGTTCTCATAAGCAATTAACAGTAGCTGGCAAGAGCGAGCAAAACAGTCATGCTTCTATTTATTTCCACAGGACTTTGTGATTCTGCTTTAGGGTCCCCAAAACAGACAGTTCCAAACGACAGACTGTGCTGCTGTAAAATGACAGGTCCTCAGAACAGCGGGACTGCAAGCTCAACTGTTATTATTTTAAACATCCAGCCTCTCCCTAGCCAGATGAGCACTGCTCTTCCAAGCAGGTATTGTTCAAATAATTTCTGGAATCCTTCTTTGAGAACTGCCTCCCCCAGTCTGTTTCCAAGAAGAATGAGAACACTGGGCTTTGTCCTCTGCCCGTCCCGGGCCCCATTGCCTGACCTGGTGACCCTCCCTGCGTCCTGACTGAAAGAGCCCCCCTCCTCAGGCCTGCCTTGCCCACGCTTAGGTGCCCGTGTTCCTGTTACCAGTTCTTAGGGCACTTTCTTGCCCTCTGGGAGCACTTGGCATGAAGATCAATAATGGCTTAGATCTCATTTTCCCACTGAGAGCTCTATGTGGGCAGGGATTTTGTTTTATTCACTGCTGCACCTCCAGGGGCTGGCTCACCCCTGGAATACAATAGATACCCAATAAATAATTGTTATATGGATGAACAGATTGGCTGTAAATGGCTGTGGCTTGTTTGCAAAAACCAAATCCATTCAAGGGATCCACATTTGTCACCCTTAATGAAAGTAACAGCTGACCTGCAATAAGCGCTCACCCAGCGCTGGGCCCCTAATAATGCATATTTGGTCGGTACCAATATTCTGTAGGATGGAAGCTATCATCTTCATTTTACAGATGAGGAAATTGAATCTCAGAGTAATGAAATAACTTGCCCACAGCCACAGCCTGGAGGCTGTCCAACTCCAGAGTTCAATCTTTGGACCAGCATGCTATACCATTTATTTTCCTTGTTAAATTAAAAAAGGTTTGGAAATCACAAAGAACATAGCTATGTGCAAAGAAAAGTCATTTGTCTATATTCCCATCAGATAGACTTTTAACTGAACTTAACATTCTGGGGTATTTTCTTCTGGGGGGGGGTCTGTCTCTTTTGCCTTTCTCTACACCCTTTTGAGGAGACTGTTCAGAAGTCATGGTACTTAAGTGGGCTTTGGAAACCATCCCTTTGCCTAGGCCCGTGGCCTGCTGAAGCCCCCCGACCCATCTCCAGAGAAAGGCAGAGTTTTGTGTCTTACTTTCCTGTGCCCCAAGGTTGGAATTACTTCCTGTCCCCCCTCCCCCAAGCCAGCAGGGAGGGAAGGCCAGTCTCACCAGGTGCCACTGCGTGTGCCCATCAAAGAGGCTGGGACCCAGGGAGGGGGCTTACCTGACTCACCTGTCCACTTCCTGGCCCCTAGCTACTTACCTGCCTTGGAAAGAGGAAGCCTCAGATCTCTTCTTACCCCAGCCACTGAGGCTGATCCCCAGGCCAGCTCCTCCGGGGAGGAGGGGGGACACTCTCAGCCCTTTTTATAGGCCAGCCTGGGCTCTTTCCCTTATTCAGTCATCATCTTCCTAATTGTGTGTGTATGTGTGTGTATAAGAGTGTGAGAGAGAGAGAGAGAGAGAGAGCCCCTCACTGACCCTCCTCAAGCTGGAGAAGGCCACGGGCCCCCCAACCGCACCCACCCTGCGCTGGTACTTGCCTGAATCACAGTGTGCATTTCTGTGCACTAAACCTGTTTACAGCTCTCTCTCCCTGTCAGGCTGTGAGCTTCTCAAGGGCAGAGACTGCGTCTTCTTATGCATCTCTCTGCAGTGTTTGTAGATACTCAGTAAACAAAGGCACCCAGGCATCAGCTCTGGGAAACTGGGGAAATACTCTTGGGATCAGCCAGACTCCAGCTCTGCCACATATTTGCTGTGTGATTTTGGGTGAGTGACTTAACCTCTCTGAGCTTTGATGTGCTTGTTGGTAGAGTGAGAGCAATATCCTTTGAGCTTGGTGAGTGAGGAGTAAACGTGTTCATGCATGTGCATCTCCTGAACGTGTACTCCTTCTAGACCACGGTGGGAGCTACAGCAGGTGGATTTGGGTCTGAACTTCGCTGTGGCGCTAGAGCATGTCACTCAAGCTCTCTGAAGTCTAGCTCCTTCAGCTGTAAGGAGGCAGGAACTCTGTTTCATGGAGCTGCTGAGCACTTTGCATTAAAAATAATCCACGTGGAAGTACTTGATGCATAGTAGGTCCTCCCAGAAACCTTTGTTACACTGTCTAGTCAAACTCAGGCCTCCCCCTTTATACTTGGCGTCTCTTAGATGCCCTGTGGAGGGCGGTGACCAGGACCAGAGGGAGCTGAGTCCACAGAGATTCTAGAAATGGCCATTGGCCGTTAGCCCAGCACAGCGGGTCTCGCCTCAGGAGAACAAAGGGGAGAGGAGCCTAAAACTCAGCTCCCCACTCTGAGCAGTGCACAGAATCAAAGGGCCCACTGCCTCTCCCAGAAGAAAATCCAGGCCTTTCTATGAAGACAAATCACCCAGGAGCTGTGAACAATGAGAGACACAGCAAAAACACGCACCTGAGTCAGGATGTTCCGTGTGTTTATAATTAGAACGGTTCCTCGGGACAGGGTAGCATCCTGGGAAGGCTGACGGGGGAGCGGTCCAGACTTGGCTGGAATTTTTTTTTTAAATATTTATTTATTTATGCATACAAGCACTGGGGTACAGGCCAGAGGTGTGGGGGGTGAGAGGACCCACCAGAGACAGAGTGGGGAGCAGAACAGGCAGATAACTGAAATACACTGCTGAGTGGAGCAGCAGGCGAGGCAGGAGAGGTCTGCTGCGCCATGTGGGTCCCCTTCCTGCCGGCAGCAGGGATCGAACCCGTGCTGCAGTGGCTGCAGTTTCCTTCATAGTGCGTTGCTTAACTCACTGCGCCACCAGGGAGGCCCTTGGCTGGAATTTTAAAGAGGATTTGAAGGAAGGAAGGAATGCTGCTGTCCTGAGAGGACACGGGGCGCTGGAGAGGGGGGGTCCGGCCCAGGCTGGAGTGGAACCTTGTCACTGCAGTAGGAGATGGTGTGAGTTGGAAAAGTCCTCTCTGCCCGAAAGGCAGGAGTCCAATTGGCAGTGTCGCCAGCTCTGTGACAGCATCTTCATGAGGTCTCCTTGCGGCTGTCCCTGTAAGTACATGCCGGGACCCAGACTCTCCCCAGCGGTGGTATTCTTTGGCCTTCACTGGGTCTTCTGCAGGTTCTCGGGCCCAAAGGAGGCCGGCAGTAACTCCTGGACCGTCTTGACGTCGTACGTGCCGTCCGCCTTGGTCATGTACACCGCCCAGGTGGTGCCAAACTGGAAAAGAGGCAAAGGCAGTGTGAGGGAGGCAGTGCGGCCAAGGGGCCTGGGTCTGGTTCCACCTCTGTCTAGTGGGCCTCTCTCTCTGTGCCTCTGTGTTCTTGTCTGTACAATGGAGAGGGCAAACCTGGCTTATGGAGCTTTTGGGGAGCCAGTGAAAGGAAGCATGGCGAGCAGTCTGCACTGTTCTTGGTGTGTTCTCGGGACCCAGGGCTTTATAAGAACAACATGGAGGGCCTCCCTGGTGGCGCAGCAGGTTGAGCGCCACACTGTGAAGCATCCGCGGCACAGCAGCGCGAGTTCAATCCCGGCCAGGGAGAGGACCCATGTGGCACAGACCTCTCTTGCCTCGCCTGCTGCCCCCGGCAGTATATTTCTATTGATCTGCCTGTTCTGTTCCCGGCTCTGTCTCTGGTGAATCCTCTCACCCCCCTCACCTCTGGCCTGTACCCCAGTTCTTGTATGCATAAATAAATAAATCTTTAAAAAAAAAAACAACACCACCCAGGGCTGACTTCCTCTTGCTGTGGCAAAGAGCAGCTGACATCTGCTTCCCTTACTGCACCTCCTTACACCTCACAACCAGAGAAATTTCTCACCTGCCTCAGTACCCTCCAGCTACTGCACACACATGACCTCATCACCTGCCTTTGAGGTAGGTGCTACTGTTACTCCCATTTCACCGATAAGGAAACTGAGGCCGAGCAGGGCAAAGTCAGCAGAATTTCAGTACCGATCTGTCTCCCCATCTTTCTCCTACACTAGCAGGAGGTACCACTGCTTGTCGTGTGACTTGGGGACAAATGCCTGCACTCTTGGGGTCTCAGTGTCTCCCTCTGTGAAGTGGTTTTAGAGACAGAAGAACCTATTAGGGCCTCCCTGGTGGCGCAGTGGGTTAAGCAACGCACTATGAAGCAGACAGCAGCCACTGCAGCACGAGTTCGATCCCTGCTGCCCGCCAGGTGGGGGACCCATATGGTGTGGCAGACCTCTCCTGCTGTGCCCGCTGCTCCCCTCAGCAGTGTACTTCAGTTGATCTGCCTGCTCTTCTGCTCCCCACCCTCTGTGGTGAATCC
Source organism: Galemys pyrenaicus (assembly GCA_019455555.1). Taxonomy (NCBI): domain Eukaryota; kingdom Metazoa; phylum Chordata; class Mammalia; order Eulipotyphla; family Talpidae; genus Galemys; species Galemys pyrenaicus. Next base: position 2,627,791 of record JAGFMF010012145.1, on the reverse strand, counting down.
TCTCACCCCCACCCCCCCACACCTCTGGCCTGTACCCCAGTGCTTGTATGCATAAATAAATAAACCTTAAAAAAAATGGATGTATCTTTAAAAAAAAAAAAAAGAAGAACATATTAGGCAGGAAGACAAGTCGAATGGCAGGATGGCAGGTCTCGGCATCGCGTCACCAGATCCAGGCTCTACCTGGCCAGGTGTGGGGATCAGAGGGCAGAGGAAGGCGCTGGACGCTGGTCCAGGCCTGGAGCAGATGCTCAGCCCGAGGCGGCCGTGCACTGTGGCTTCTGGGAGCAGACGCTCGGGCCTGCAGCCTGCTGTCCCCCGCCCTGCTGTCCGAATCACCACGCTGTTACCCAGCGTTTGGAAAACGAATGTTTTGAGGAAACTGTCTCTGCTTGGCAGGCCCGGCTGAAGGTATGGGTGAGCGCGAGCAGCGGGCGCTTGGGTGCAAGGTCCCCGCCTCCACATCTCCTGCATTTGCATTTCGGTTTCAGTTTTGCTTCTTCCTCCTTCAGCTTTTTCATTTGCGTTGTCTTGTTTGCCAACATCCATTCTGTGTGCAGAAAACGGCAATGAGCAATTAGGCCGAGTCAGGGCCTGGAGCCAGGGAGTTGGCATCCGCGGCGGTTTCCTTACATGGCCGTGGAGGTCCCAGGCGTCCCCCCAGAGCGAGACGATGTCCACACTGTCAGCCCAGTGCCAGCGTGCGGCGTTCTTCCTCTGGACTGGGAAATGAGCTCTGCGCGCCGAGTCTGGTCTGCGGTGCTGGCCATGGGCAGGTGGGGCCACGGGCATGTGTGACAGATGCTGTGAAAATCCAAGGCTCACGTGCAAGATCCAAATGGCCCCTCTCCTCGACTGAGACAACTCAGAAAGCAGGACCCCCACGGAACGAGCAGCTCCCATGCAGCAAAGCGCCACCATGCCTTCTCCACAGCCTAGAGGAATGGATTCCAGTATAGACGGTACAGGCACCGGCTGCTGTGAACCAGGCTGCGGCCGGCCTGTGTAGGCCACGGCGGCCAGCTCGCTGCAGATGAGCTGTGCGTCCTTTAGCAGGTCACTTCGCTGGGGGGAGGGCTAATGACAGATGCTTCCCTCCCGGGCGGGGGTGGGGCTGCTGCCCGATGACATCACATCAGAGCTCAAGGGTCTAAGCCATCTTCTAAGTGGGGGGGAGGTGTTTTTTTGTTGTTGTTGTTTTATAACAGTTTGGGGCTCTGAAGGACACAGGTCTCTCTGAGTTCACAGAAGCTCCTGACACCCCCTCACCCCCAAATGTACATATAGACATAAAAAACTCTCCTTTGTTTTCAGAGTTGAAGAAAATAAAGCTTTCCATCAAGATGATCTTTATAAAATGTATATCAGATCCTTAAAGTTCCTTCTTACCAATATTCAATGGCTTTTCTGAATTTCTATTACATAAGCTTAACCATTTATAATCATTTTATGTGTACAGGTCAGTTCCCTCTGTTCTTGGAATAAAATATACCCTCCACCCCATGACCTACAAGGCCTCTTATGATCTGCCCCCTGTGCCCTCTTACTCAGTGTTCTAGCCTCTTCAGCCTTCTTGTCACTTAACAAACTCATCAAGAGTATGGGCGTTAAATTTGCTGGCTCATCTGTCAGAAAATGGCCTCCTATAGACTTTTGGCTGCCTCATCTTTTCTCATTATTTATATCTCTGCCCCAATGTCATCTTCAGAGATGTCATTCCTGGCCATCTAAAGCAGGGTTTTGCAAGCTTTTTTTTTCTGTAAAGGGCCAGATAGTAAATATTTTCGGCTCTGCGGCTATATGTGCTCTGTCATAAGTGCTAAACTCTGCTGTTGTAGGGTCAAAGCTGCTATAGACAAGCTTTGAACCAATGGGCATGAATGTGTGCCAATAAAACTTTATTTGCAAGAACAAGCAGCAGGCTTGTTTGCCATGGGTCAGATTTGCTGATCTCTGACCCTGATCTAGAGTATCCCCTACAGCCCCTTCTGCCATTCCAACTCTTTTCCCTATGTTTTGTTTTAAAGATTTATTTATTTATGCATACAGGAGCTGGGGTACAAGCCAGAGGTGTAGGCGTTGAGAGGACCCACTAGAGACAGAGTGGCGAACAAAACAGGCAGAATGACCAAAACACACTGCTGAGGGCAGCAGCGGGCGAGGCTGGAGAGGTCTGCCACGCCCTGTGGGTCCCCTCCCTGGTTGGCAGCGGTGATTGAACTCGTGCTGCAGTGGCTGCAGTTTGCTTCATAGTGCGCTGCTTAACCCACTGCGCCACCAGGGAGGCCCTTCCTGTTTTTTTAACTTTGAAATCCTCATTCCTCTCAGAATTGATGCTGTTTATTTTGTTCTTTGTTTACTGTCAGTCTCCTGCACTCGACTATAAACTCTATAAGGGAAGGAGCTGGTCTGTCTTTTCACTGCTGTCTCCCCAAGAGACACCTCAGTCCCCGGCACAGAGAAAACACTCAGTGATTATTTGTTGAATTTAAGAACAATTTCCAGTGATTCATGGGAGCTCAGAAGCCAGCCCACTGAGCACACAGGACAGTAGCTGTGTCTCCTGGCGGGCGGCCCGGCTTTGCTCCCATGGCTGGAGGAAGCAGGGAGGCATCCTGTCTGTATTCCAGAAGGAGAATCTACTCACCTCTCTCATGACTTGCCTGCAGGCCCCACACGGTGAGATAAAATCATCTTGCAAGTCACTGGGGAAACAGAATCAAACATGAATTAGTCTGTGGAGGGCTGAGGACAATTGTTAAGATTCAGGCCTGAGAACCACCCCACTCCAGACGAGGCCAAACCCCAGCAGGCGGTTCCCGGCTCACAGACACACCGTGTCCCAGAGGCTGAGCCGAAGATGCCTGGCGGCTTTCCACGCTCCCAAGAGGCCAGACCACAGGCAAGAGCGTTGTTTGTGTTAGTGCAGCCAACAAGCGTTTAGTGAGTGCTTGTTCTTGCTGCCCACACCCTGGGGACACGAAAGTTAAGGAGAATTTATCTCTGATCTTCAAGAGATTGCTCATCCCAGTAGGTGACATAGAAAACCAGATGAGTTATCATTTTAGACAAAATGCAGGAAGAGCACATGCTAAGAGCAGAACAGTCCCTGTGTGTGCAGAGAAAATGTTTCCTGGCATTTGACCCAGTCCTTGGAGGAGGCGAATATTCACGGGTCACTATTACTGAGGGCCCACTGTGTGCCAAGATCTGTCATAGGCACTAGACGGCCATTCTTTAATTCAGTTCTGAGTACGACCTGAGTGTCAGAATGACCACTCTGTCTGCGAGGAAACAGGCTCAGTCAGTGCAAAGAAGGAACAGGTGCGATTCAGAAGCCCTGAGTTTTTCTGTATGGCAGGAAATAGCATGTGCAAAGGCCCTGGGGCATGAAAGAATAAGGTGTGTGAATCAAAGAAAAATGAGCTCCGCGCGTTTGAGAAAGTCTGAAGGTGAGGAGTTCACAGTCAACGGATCACCTCTGGGGATTTGGGGACCTACAGACCATCTTTCAGCTCTGAGCAGGATGAAGGATTCTTGTGCTTAAAAGGATAGATTTAATGGCAGGAGGCCTGAGGCCTGCTGGAGCCACCGCTGCTCTTGCCCTTGTAGCCCACAGCCCTGGGAGAGGGCTGGAAGAATGCAGGACTTAACATCTGCTTCTTGATCAGTTCCTCTTGCTAACTACGTGTGACTTTGACCAGGTCATTTTAACCCATGCGAGGCTCATTTCTTTGCCTATAAAATGTGCACAATAATGTCATCTATTTTGTAGAATGCAGGATGATAAAATGTCCTATGATAAAAGACGCTAAACGCTATATAAACTTTAGAATGCTGGGCCTCCCTGGTGGCACAGTGGGTTAAGCAACGCACTATGAGGCAAACCGCAGCCACTGCAGCACGAGTTCGATCCCTCCACCGGCCAGGAAGGGGACCCACATGGCGCAGCAGACCTCTCCTGCCTTGCCCACTGCTCCCCTCAGCAGTGTGTTTTGGTCCATCTGCCTGCTCTGCTCCCCACTTTGTCTCTGGTGGATCCTGGCACCTCCCTGGATTCTGGCCTGTACCCCAGCTCTTGTATGCATAAATAAATCTTTAAAAATAAGTAAATAAATAAACTTTAGAATGCTATGCATAGATGGTTATTGCCTGTATTAATCACAGCCTGATAATTAATGCCTTATCCTACATTCCTTTACATATATAAACTGTCGTAATTTTAGAACCTTATCATGTATGGTTTTATTATATACTACGTGTGCTGTGCATTATTTTATCATTAACTTTGCTGATTACATATTAACAACACTTATGTTAGTATGTGCCCAGAATGTGGCAGGTATCCTGCAAAGCACTGTATGTGCACTGTCTCATTTTAATTAACAGGCATTTATGGGACACCTACGAGGTGATAATGCCTCTCTGACAAGTACTGTCAGTGCTGGGGATATGGCAGTGAACAAAACAGGCAAAATTCATTGCACTCAGGAGTTTTTGATGGATCAGGGGAGCGAGCCAGCCAGCCAGCCAGCCAACCGAGTGGAGATCTGTATCGAGTGGAGATAGAGAGAAAAGCTGTGAATTGAATCAAGCAGTGGAGGGACAGCAAGTGATGGGCTGTTGGTTTTAATCCTCATGAAAACTCCATTTTATAGATTCTGGTCCATGAACAGGTGGAGTCTGAGCACACCCCAGCTTAGACCAAAAGCCCATGGACCACGAGAGGGTGGGCCCTCCGAGCCAAATTAACCCTTGAGATTAGCAGGTGACAGGGGTGGCTCCCAGAGCTTCTTGGGAGCTCTGTGGAAGCTGTACTGTTCTCTTTCAGTTCCTTCCACACACGCGGACCAACAGCCTGCAGGAGGAGCCAAGATCAGCCAGAGAATCCCTGACTTCAAACTTCACCTTGCTGTTCGGGGTGGGAGAGGAGTTCTACGTGGAAATGCCACGACGCAGGCAGAGTGTGGCCAGGCCCTGGGAGAGGTGCTCTGCGTGAAGCCGGTTTCCTCTATGAACCAGCCCTGCCACGCTCGCCACTCCCCTTCCCCACCTGTGATGTGCGCGGCCACACGGACGGCTCCCTGGCCACGGCGACCTGCTGTGGGGCTTCCAAGGGCTTCCAAGGGTGTGTGTGAACATGCTTTTCACCGGGGAGCTGGTCTGGCCTAGGGGTCAACTGCAGAATCACAAGCTGGCGCGTGCAGGCGGCTCGGAGGGCTGGAAGTCAGCCTGGTGACAGTGGCAGATCCTTACGCTGCACAGCTGCACCAGGCACTCAGCTAAGGGCCCTGTGTCTATCAGATGAGTTAATGCCTCTACGGCTGTTGTCCCCTGACAACCCCAGGAGGCCGGAGCTATGTATAGCTCTATTACCCATATGCTCAGGAAAGTGAAATGACCCACCCGAGGTCACAGGGCCAGGATTGGGCCCAGGATCTGCGTACTCTGTCGCGGGCAGCTTTACAGTGATTGCGTAATGGTAACTTGAACACCAAGAATTTTGACTTACTGCATACTCTGTGCCGGGAGATTTCCAGAAATCACTTCCTGGGTCCTCACAACAGCCTGATGGGTTAGGGTCACTGTCTTCCACTTTATTTTTTTAAGACTTATTTTATTTATGCATCCAAGAGCTGGGGTGCAGGCCAGAGTTGCAGGGGGTGAGAGGATTCACCAGAGACAGAGTGGGGAGCGTAACAGGTAGATCTACTGAAATACACTGCTAAGGGGAGCAGCAGGTGAGGCAGGAGAGGTCTGCTGCGTCATGTGGGTCCGCTCCCTGGCTGGGGATCGAACTTGTGCGGCAGTGGCTGACAGCTTTGTAGTGCTGAGACTTAACCCCTTGTGACACCAGGGAGGCCCCTTTCCTCCGCTTTACAGTTAAAAAGCCAGGCTCAGATCATTGCAGCATCGTGCCCAAGGTCAGTGGGATTTGGAAAAGTTCTCATGAGCCCGAGAGCCTGGACATTTAGCCATTACTCTGCATTCTGCCAACAGTGAGAACTGAATGCTTGGAAGAAGCGGATGTACCCGGAATGGTGCTGGGGGGCCTTGGCTGTCCTCTCCTGGCTTCCCCTTTCTCCCGCGCCTACCCTTTACCTCTTCATCCCTGTTCTGAGCAGCGACAGGTCCCTGTGGTTTGTGCTGACCTTGGTCACACTGAAGTCAATTATCAGACTCAACAGCCTGGAAAACTTGACTTTGATGGTGACAATGGGGACCCCAGTCGGGCTAGCGTCTGTCCCTATTAGCAAGACTCCATTTGTTGCTCTGCCCTCCTATGTTTCACGTCTCCAAGGGGCTCTCTTGGTCATTCACACCCATCAGTGTTAACAAGGGAGCTGGCATTTTCCCTTCATTCTCTAAACCCGTGCTCTCAATTTAACAAATCATTAGAGCAGTAATGACAGTCTTGGTTTTGGGGATGCTGGTGTAGGCTGAGTACCCAGAGATGAGCAGTTGGGTGCTGGAAAAATGCAGGTTTTGTGTAAATAAGGAGATTTGCTAATTATCACCAGTAATACCCAGTCCTGTTTAAAAGCAGATAATGACCAAGAGAAAAAGCCTGTCATTCGGGGCATTCTAAACAGTGAGCCGCCACGCCATTACCCTCATGTTGACTTTGGCCTCTTTTCCCCTAGAATGTCATTATTTTCTTGGATCAGCTCTGAAATTGAGTGCTTTCCCCACTTTTTTTTTTTTTTTTTGGTTACAAAGTGTAATTCACATTCTGATCTCTGCTCATCTGCACAAAATGTTCCCAGCACGACCTCATTTATTCCTCCCAAAGCCAGCAGGAGGCCGGGCTAGACCTCAGTCACGGGGAGAGTGCTCGGAGCTGGGGCCTCCTCCCAAAGTGTGGGCTGGTGCCAGCAGCGCAGAACCGCCTCTGGGTCTGCATGTTGCAAAGTTTAGGATCTTATATAAGAAACGGGGCCTCATTTCCCTCACAGACCCCCCCCCATCCTCTTTGCTGGAGGCCCCTATGTTTCTCCTGCCTGCCCTTCTGCTAGGAAGATGCCGTAGCCCCATCACCAGGAGGGGTAACTCACTCTGACGACATGACCCATGAGGCCCCAAAAGGCCAGCCCTGGGCCAGTCACGCAGGCTCCTTCTGGGTGGTTAAACATTGGCCGTGCTATCCTCTCTGCATCGCTGATTGTGAGATTGCTCCCTCACCGACCATGGAGCAGCTCACCACTAACCGAGAGGCATAGTGGGGTCCAACGGGGTAAAAGAGCCCGATGACATGCCTGAATCTTGAAGTCACTAAGTCTAGGTCCAGGGTCAACTTAGTAAGTCCCCTTTGGGGGTTCGCACGGGAGACCTTGGGTGCTCACTCTGGGGCATGCGCAGAGTTGATGGGCATTCTTGTTCAGCCAGGGTCTGGACTAGAACCTGATTCGTTTGAGCCATTGTTTCCCCAGCTGGCAGCCCACCGCAGCTTGTCTCTGTATCCTGGTGCTGGCACCAGGAGATGAGAGCTGCTGAGTGAAAGGGTCGACTTGGGTTCGGGAACCAGCTCCAGGAGAGCAGGGAACAGTGTGCGATCTCCTGGCACAGCACGGTGCAGTGGAATGAGTGCGGGAGTGAGACCCTGGAGACTGGGTTTTGTCCCAGCTCTGCCACTAGCTCCCAGGAAGGCGCTCATCCTCCCTGGACTTGCTTCTTTGACTGTAAAATGGGGGTAGAGGTCAGGGGATTTACACAGGTGATTTTAGGTCTCGCCAGCCTCAGTAGCAATAACCTTGTTATTGCTTCTTCTTCTGTTGTACTGTGTGCTGCTGGTAGGCCTTGTCAACCAAGACGACTTGGTTATCTGCTTCCCTGTAGCTCACAGAGGACAGAGTCCACTTCTTACTTATCTCCTTATCCTCCACACTCAGCCCAGCGCCTGGCGCAGAGGAGGTGCAAAATAAACACATGAATGAATGACAGGTGTGCAGTGGATGGTGGCCGGATAGGTGCATAAATATTGCTGCCACTTGACTTTCTACTCACCTGGCGATAGCAATTGCCCTGAAGTCTTTGCACCCTTCTGAGACGGCCTTCTGGATAGCCGTGCGCTCGGCGCAGATACCCAAGCCATAGCAGGCATTTTCTACATTGCACCCTGTAAAGAGAGAAGAGCCTGGTGGTATTTCCAGCAGAGCCCCGTCCAGTCATGTGTGCTGAGGAAGAGGCTTGCCCCACGTGAGTGCAGGCCATCGGTCTGGACAAGGTGGGGAGAAGGAAAGGTAACACGACCTGAAGCTTGGGGGACTGTAGCGGCAGGAAGGAGGCTCTGAGCAAGTTCTGGAGAGACGGGTCAAGGAAGGGGAGTCTTGGAGCCCTCGGTGGCTTTTCATGCTTTTATTAGTAGAGGTGGCCAGGTACATGGCAGGCAGGGGTGCGGGGGGTGGGGGGGACGACGGGAGGCTGGGAGGGGGACGGGAGGCTGGTAGGCCTCCCACCCCCCAGCGCATCTCACCCCCTAGGCTGCTTTCTACCGCTGCTGCTCGTCAGTCCTGTCGGTCCTGGCATCCTCATGACGCCGCCCAAGCCGCCCATTTAAGCCCGTGTCCAACTCGGGTGCGCCCACTTGCGCATGCGCACCCTGGAATGCTCGCAGCACCGCAGGTGTCCATCATCACAGTGGTGGGAGGGTGGAAAGACCTGATTGTTCCAACCCTACAGGGCCACTCTGGCCCACTGGGCTGGGGCTCTTCCCAGGGGCCTCCCGCTCTCACTGCTCTCCTGCCTCCATCTGCAGGGGCAGCACAGCGGGCAGGTCAACCACCAGGGGGGTCTTCACACCTGTTGCCCAGCAGGTTAGGTCACTGCAGGGGCCGGTGGCCGCGTGTTTCCTGACTTTGACCTGGCTGTGTTTGCTGCCGCCCCAGTCCGAGCGCTGCCAGTCTGTCTAGCGCAGCGCCCGGCCTGCCGTGAGTCAGGGGCGCTTTCCCCCTCAGACCGGATTCGTGCAAATCTTCCGTTTCGCCGACGCGCTGCGAAAGCGAGTTGCCAGGCGGCAGGAGGCTGTCTCAGGACCTTGCCAGTGCCGGCGCTGGCGTGCAGTGGCCTCTTAGAGCCACAGAACTCTGTAGAAGAGCCTGCAGGTTCTGTCCTTCCCGGGGACGCTTTGCCCTGGGGACTCTGAGAATTTGGGAAAGGGACTGAGCCTTCTTGAAGCTCAGTGTCCTCGTTTGCACGGTGATGATGACGGGGCCTTCCTGACAGGCCTCTCACGAGAGCGAGTTGAGATCACGTAAAGCAGTTAGCACAAAGCCCGGCACTGAGGAACTGTTAGCTGTTAGCTGCTCGATTAACTGCATGAACGTCAAGGTTTTGCCAGCAGCCTGGGGAGAGAGTTTGTGCTTTCTAGACAGGGAGTGTCAGCAGCCTTGTCTTGGTCCTTCAGGCACTTTGAAACCCTTTCCATGACTAGAAGGACTGCCATAAGCTGATGCCAAACCACTGACGTCTCGGACTTCATATCCTTTTTTTAAGGATTTATTTATTTATTTATGCAGGCAAGAGCTGGGATACAGGCAAGAGTTATGGGGGGAGGGGATAAGAGGATTCACCAGAGACAGAGCAGGGAGCAGAACAGGCAGACTGACCGAAACACACTGCTGAGGGGAGCAGCGGGCGAGGCAGGAGAGGTCTGCTGCACCATGTGGGTCCCCTCCTTGGTGGGGATGGAACTTGAGCTATTGTGCCGCAGATGCTTCACAGTGCGGCACTCAACCCGCTGCACCACCAGGGAGGACCTTCATATCCTTTTGCTCTCCAGGCCCACGGGCCTGCCAGACGTTTCCCAAAGATCCCAACGTAGACTCCTGCCACAGGGCCTTTGCACTGGCTGGTCCGGCTGCCTGGAATGCTCCTCTTTCTATATGCACATGACTCGCCCTACTCAGGTATCTGCTCAAATGTCACCTCCTTGGAGAAGCCTGAGCTGATCCCCCTATCTCAAATTACATTCTCTCCTCAGTACCTCTAACCCTCTTGCTTTCATTTTCTTTTTATCACTTTCCATTTTATCTTGCTTTCATTTTCCTCACAGCACCAACACCTTCCTGAAATAAATGGCTTGGTTATTTAAAGCACACATCACAGAGTAAACCTCCAGAGGACCAGGCTTTCGTCCACGCCGTGTACTATAGCTCCAGGGCCTGGGACAGTGAGGCGGGTGAGCCCTTGTTACTTACTCGTGGACAGTCTCACTTCAGAGCTAGATTCCCCAGTTGCCAAGGGGCGCCCAGCATGTCCAAGTATAACTTGCTTAAAAGAAGAAAAGGGGGGATGCCCTTGATCAGACACTGATCCAGAAAGACCAGGCACTTTTGTTTTGCTTCCAGAAGCCCAGAAAATAGGGCCTGCAGCCACCCAGGAAACCATCTCCACCCCCAGGCTGCAATCACTGCCTCTGAAAGGCAAGACAGACTGGCTAGCCCGAGCCAGGAATCCATGCTTAAAAGAAGGGACCGGCTAGCACTACACTTCTCACTGTCATTATGGATTGCTTTCCTTGGATGCTCTCTTTGCCAGGTGCCCTGAGGAATACTTTACCTGCGCCGGGTCATCAATTCTGTCCATAGCTCCAGAGGCAGATAGTACTCTAGCCCCGTTTTACAGCAGGCAAAGGCCGAGGCTGCTGGCGGGAGGCAGGATGCACAGTTTCAGGAGTGATGATTCGAGTAACTTGAGCCAGGTATTTTAGTGTCACTCATCTCTGCAATGAGCCACTTTTGAGTGACAGTGGAGCTGGGTGGGGGACCATGGGAAATGGCGTGGGGTTGTCAAACAGGCTGCAGGCGGGAAGCCGCTCAGGGAGGCCCTGGGAGTGCAGGGGCGGGGCGGGGAGGGGTGACCACAGAGTAGTGAAGGGAGAAAGGCAGTGTGGGGAGGCCTCAGAGGGCAGGGACCGGTCTGGGGCAAGATGGATCAGATTTAAGGATTAAAGCAAAGCAAACGCGATTAACCAGCATGTCCTTAAGTGTCCTGTGCTTTGTCCCTCCCAGAATGCACTACAGCTGATCCAGTGAAATGGCTTTTCCCCTACACGCCTGGGACACACGGCAAGTTCAAGTCCTTCTAGAGAGTGAAGGGACCCACAGGCCACTGTTTGAGAGGCATAAGGACACTAGCTCCCTTCCCCCACGAGGCCATCCGCATCCTCTGTGACCCTCCACCCTTCCCCTCCGCTCCCAGCTGGGCTGATGTCCTGGCACTGCCCTCGCCTCCCCTGCCCTCAGCAGCTCTTTCTTCCCTGGTGGCCCCTCCCTGTTCCCAGGCTCTCCTCACAGCAGCCATGACATTGCTCTAGTTATTAATGACCCTCAAGGTGGCTCATCTCTGAGGCCACAGGGTCAGGTAGCAGGGACAACTGTCACCACGAGGAGACCATGGCATCGCCCGTCCTTCCAGCCAGACTTGCTGTTGTGGGTTGGACCGGACCAGCTGCCTCTGAGGCTGCAGGTGCCGTGGAGGCTGAGTCACAGGACTGGCTGGCCTGCCCCGCTTGGAGCCCACTAAATTCAACAGTGCTCCTGGCCCCTCTAATTCACCCCAACTGCCCATGGGGTCCGTCCTGTCGATCAAGGTCCCTCACCCTCGCAGCCCTGCCTTATGCCATCTACACCCCCTTTCTTTCCATCTCCATAAGGAGACCCAGGAATTCTGGGAGGTGCCCTGGATCTGGCCCCCCACCCCAGCACAAATCTCCCCCCGTCCTTTGGCACATGCACCTGCAGTAGGTAAGTGCGGCAGAAGAGCACGGCCTCTGGAATCAGGTACAGCCAGGCCTCGGTTACCTGGTCCATGTCTGTGGTGTGTTGGCTGTTAGTCTGGCCTTGTGGGCAGCCCCACACTCCCGTGGTTACAAATCCAGCCAAGCCCCGGGAGGAGGGGTGCAGCAGTCAGCTGGCCAGATCACGCTCGCCATCACGACAGAGTAGCCAGGGCGCGTGCGTGCCTGGAGGGGACCTGAAAGAGCCTTCCCCAAACGTCCCATCTTGAACTAAGAGCAAAGAGTTATTCCTGTTGCCGTACGATAAAGCAGAGGCTAACTGGACACGTCCACTGATGCCTTCAGATGGCTGCCAGCAGGACGAGGGAAAGAAACCAACTCCCAGAAGAAAGAGGGTGTGAGGCATTTGAGTTCCCGATTGTGGCTGACACGGATCCAGCCCTTCCCGTCACAGTGGATCCAGCCCTTCCCGTTGCTGTGACTAATGCCTGCCACACTCATCACCCCCACAGCGGGTGAGAGGTGCTGCTTCCTTACCAGCTGCCCCCTGAAGCCTCCAGCCCCTGAGTCAGCTGCTGGTCCTCCACGGCCCAGCCCCAGAGCAATCCAGCCTTGTCTTCAGCCTCCTCCCTCCGCCACTGCCTCATCACTGCCCGCTCCACCACAGAAGCCACATCCTTCCCCTCTTTCTAACGTGGCCCGTCCCAGGCCCTCTCCATTTGTCCACCCAGCAGCTCAGATTTTCCCTTCCTCTTCACGCCATCCGCGCTGTAGCCTGAGCCGTTGCAGGGTAAATGAAAATGAACAGGTTTTCCCGCCTCCATTAGCGCCAATGACAGACCCCTGCGGTCCTGCACGCGTGCCTGCTGGTGGCCCCCGGAGTGCTGTGTGGGCACGCGCAGGTGGGCGCACCTGGGCTGCGACACTGGCATATGAGGGCGGCATCACCGGGACAGCAGCAGCAGCACAGCAGCAGAGAGCACCAGAGTGCCAGGGAGAGTGAGGATTCAGCGGGCCCAGGCCTCCCCGCTGGCCGTGCACCTGGCCCCTCGCTAGAAATGATGCAGAAAGATCAGTAAAAGCCTGAAAAAGCCACCGAGGGCTCCAGGACTCCTCCTTGACCCGCCTGCCCAATCACAGAAAACCTGCCTCTGGCCATCCTGCCCCACAGCGCCCGCTCCTGCCCCCGGCCCGCGCGGATCGAGGCCGTGCAACAGCCTGGGCGAGGGGCTGGCCCCGGGGCCAGTCAAGCAAGACAGACACTGCCCACTCACGTGCGCCCCTCCACCCACGGCCCTTGAGCAGCTGCCAGACCAACTCCCTCCAGAGCCACATGCCACGTTACTCTTCTTAACAACAGTCCTTGGCTCCCTACTTCCTACCACAGCAAGCCTGCGTCTGCTTGGCCTTTCGACCTTCGTCATCTGCCTCTATCATCACCGGCACGTCACCGTCTGCTAACAGCAGCACGGGAGGGCGTCCGTATAAGGTTCCTGTGGTGGGTCCCACACTGTGCTGAGCACTGCAGGCAGGAGCCCACCTGGGGCCTCCCAATGGGATGAGCCGGAGCCTGGGCTGGGACTGGTGTGGCGCAGCCAGAAGCGGGTGGCCCCGGCTCTGCGCAGCCGTCCTGCAGGCTGGGCGCGAGCCTCCTCGGGCAGGTGTGAGCCGAGGCTCGGCGGGGAGGGAGTGATGCAGGTCACACAGCAGATGAACAGCAGCGCTGCCTCCAGCCCGGGAGCCTCAAACCCCAGGGCCTTCCGCCCGCCCCACAGGTCTCCTAAACCCCACCGAGGGGCCAGCTCCTTCCCTGCAACTTACACCAGCCACCGCCTCACCACATTCACGTACTCACACCCTCCACAACCACGCAGGGAGGTCCCGCTCCACGGCTTGGACATCAGAAGCCGGTTGGGGGGACACCCCCCTACATTACTGTGCATACAGCAGGTGCTCAGCAAATCATTACTATGTATACGACAGGTGCTCAGCAAGTAACTGTGGAGTGACTGAACCACTGGAAGGACGGGCCTCGGGAGCGGATCCGGAGACCCTGGAACGAACCGGTGGCTGGTTGGCCCTGGGCTGTGGGGCCGTGTGGACGGGGTGGTCAATGTTTAATACTCATCTGAGCGGCCTGGCCGGCCTGAGCTTCCATGAGACTCAGGGGCTCTCTGTTGCCCACAGAACAGCAGACTCGGGAGTCAGGGGGGTTCTGGTCCCATTACCAGCTCTGTGACCTTGGTCGCTTAACCTCTTGGAACCTCAGCTCTCCTCTTGCAAAGGGGGGTGGGATGGGTTGTGTGGCTCTTAGTTCCTTTCACACCCAACTCTCCATCAAGGTTACTCCTCTGGCTCAAAGATGTGTAAGTCCCAGGTGGACAGGACTTAAACCGCAAAAGACAAGAGGTAACATGAATCTGGAGCAAGCTTGGCCCTGGAGCTGCCGTGGGTGCAGATGTCCAGAGGCGAGCTTCTTGTCCTTTCGGCGGCTGCCCCACCCAGCAGAAGGGGCTCCTGGACTCTGTGCCAGTTCGCACCTGCCACTCGCCCCCCTCCCTCATCTCCACACATGTCCCGCAAGAGAATACCCCTTAGCTTGGCAAGAACAAATTGCAATTTTTGTTCAAGTGAACTTTTCTCTCAAACAACAAACCAGAGACACGGAGCTTCAGAACAGACCAGCGTGGTTAGGTGCCAGCTTCCTGGCAGCCCCGCGGCTGGTACTGCCAACCTGATTCGCTGCAAGGCCCAGGGCTGAGGTTCCAAGAGGTTAAGCGCCCAAGGTCGCAGAGCTGGGGATGGAACCCAGAATCCCTGACTCCCGAGTCTGCCCACTGCTGGGATCCAGTTGCCCCCTGGAGTCCTCCCTTCTTCCCAGCTTCCCCCAGCAAGGTGGGCGAGCCCGCAAGAGCGAGCCTGGCAGACATGCCCTGGTCTACCACTGGCACTCCAGGTGCCCTTAAGCAAGTCAAGTCACCTCCCTGGGTCTCTCTCGGTTTCTCCACTGGAAAATGGACACAAGGCTTAGCCAGGGGGCGCGATGAGGGCCACTGATGCCGGTGGGAGCGACCCGAGCAGCAGCCAGCGCAGAGCATGGCCCTGCGGACGATGCTCTGGACTTGCGGCTTCGCCTCCAGCTCCCTCCAGCACCTCCGCCCCAGGCCGCCCAGAAGTACAAGCTAGATTTGAGCACCCCAGTCTGGGTGGGTAGAGGGCAGCGGCACCTGCCCGAGTTCCAGGTGAGGCTCAGCCAGGAGGGGAAGCTGCGCTCTCCCCCTGTACCTCCTGCCTCCCCAGCCCAGCCCAGCCCAGCCCAGCCCAGCCCAGCCCTGCCCACCCGCTGCTGCCGCCACCGCCAGAGGGGAGCCACACATCGGCCCTTACCGGAGAAGATCCTCCCTTCCCGGGTGAGGAGGGCGGCCCCCACGGGGAAGTGACTGTAGGGACAGTAGGCTGACTTCTTGGCCTCCTGGCAGGACAGCAGCAGCCGCTGGACCTGCTGGGGCTCCAGGGCCGGGGCAGGACACTTCTGGGCCATGTCGGTACCCTGGGGCGGAGGGCAAGTGAAAGCCGAAGTGGCGAAGTTGCAGCCGCTCTGCCTCGAGGGCACACCCCACCCGGGCTCCTCCCTGAGGGTGTGTCCCTGCCGGGACTGAGGACGTGCACTCCTGCCCCGGCGGGGCGGGGAGGGCGGGGCAGGCGGGAGAGGCCCCCACCCGCTTCCACCTGCCGGTCGGGATCTGCCGGTGTGTGTCCCAGCGTGGAAGGATGTGGGTCTCACGTGTGCATCACAGTCCCCCTCGCTCCCTGTCAGCGGAGAGCGGGTGGGCGGTGGTGGCACTGTTTAGGGGGTGTCTGTGACTCATTCCTCAGGGAAAAGCCTGCTGGCTGGGTCGGACTGAAGTCTGGAAGTTCAAAGTTCAAGCTCCAAGGGTTGAAACGCCTTAGTTTGTTGAATGACTTCGTATTATCTGAGCGTTGGGGATGGAGGAGGCTGAGAGGGCAGGGCTGGAACAGCTACACGGCTTCCTGAGTGAGGAGTATGAGACAGAACAATAAGCAGGATTTCTTTTTCTTTAAAAAAAATATGTATTTAATGAGTAGAAAAACTGGGGTGTAGGCCAGAGGTGGGGGGGTTGAGAAGTCACCGGAGACAGAGTGGGGAGCAGAACAGGCAGATGGACTGGAATACACTGCTGAGGGGAGCAGCGGGCAAGGCAGGAGAGGTCTGCTGCGCCATGTGGGTCACTCCCTGGGGTGGGGGGGTGGGGCTCAGGCGAACTCAGGCTGAGGGGAGGCTCAGGAGGAATTTCTTTATTTTCACCTGTTCCTTCCCCCTTCAATTCCATCTTGACTCAACCCTCAGAATTTAAAAGCATCTCACCTGGAGGGGACCTCTGAGACCCTCTATCCTTTTGTTTTATGGGCAGAATGGACATTGGGTTGGTCAACAAAATGGGTCTGAATCCTGGCTCCACTTCCCATGTCAACCGCTGGCACGTTACTTGACCCCTCTGCATGGGCTTCCTCACCTCTGCAGCGGGGTACAGCTATGATCTCTGCTCTCCCCCTGCGATTGTAGAAGTCTGCTGTTTATCAGTTTTTAACCTTGAGAAGGTCAGGCCACCCTCTAAGCTGTTTCCTCACCTGTAAAATGGGTGTACGAGAAGAATCTCACAGTCATCAAGAGGATTGAATGAGATGACATGCATGTGTGAGCATGGTTGGGGGGCGTGAACCCCTTGGGATTCTATGCAAATTAGTGATTGTCACCCAGTGGCCTGGCCGAGATCTTGGAGGAAGGACAGCGCACCAGTGAGAGTGTCCAGAGGAGTTCAGCTGCCCTCAGAACCCCAGCAGGAGTGAAACAGGGGCTTTTCTGAGGACCTGGATGGGGAAGGAGATGGGAGTGGGGAAGGAGGTGCAGGGAAAGATGGGGTGGCAGAGAATGAGGCACCACCTCCATGCCCTGCATGCTGGTATCTGTGTGTCCTGCTGTCTGGCCCCCTCTGTCACGCACTCAGCCACACAGAGACCCAGCTGTCCTGAACCAGCAGGATCGTCAACAGTGGACCTGAGGGAAGAGCGGGGCTGGGGGGACAGGCGTCCGCGAAGAATGGAGACAAGACAGGAATGTGATCAAGTCTCGTTTATTCTGTGTTAGCTACTTGTATATATAGTGCAGAAGTTGGGCGGGAATGGGCAATCATAGCATTCCAGTTTATGGGGCGGGCGGCTGGCAACATCACACCGGGGAAATGGAAACTCAGCAGTCAGAGCCAAAGCATAGCCTTATTTTGGCATAGCTAAGCCGGGCGCCAAGCGCCGAATCTTGCCACATCAGGGCGAAACCCAAGGACAGTCATGTCCGGATGGCTCCGGACACCTCCGGACACCCAGCTGGACAGACATTGAGTTGGGCAAAGATTGCCTTACTTCCTCTTCCCTTGCCTCCCTTCTTTTCTGACTCCTTACTCCCCTTTCCACAGACCTAGCCCTCCAGAGAAACAATGGGCCCCTCCTGTGGGGCCCTTGACCTTCCCTCCTGCATCTATGATACTGGATACTGTAGGCATCTGCAGTGCCAGCAAGGGCACAGAGCAAGTTCTCGATGCTGATTCTGGCAGCCAGGTCAAGGAGGAGTCCTGGAGCCCTCAGTGGCTTTTTAGGCTTTTATTATCAGAGGTGACCAGGGACATGGCAGGCAGGGGGGCTGGGGGCCAGGAGGCTGGCAGGCCTCCTAGCCCCTGGCACATCTTTACTCTCTGGGTTCTCTAACCTCTCTCTCCGCTTGTCTTCTGCTCTGCTGCTGGCATCCTCGTGACACCGCCCTTATACGCCTGTGTCTCAGCCCAGGTGCACCCACCTGCGCATGCCCACTCAGGCATGTGTACAGGCCCGCAGGTGTCCATCATCGCACTAGTGGCAGGAGGGTGGAAAAGCCTGACCCTTTTCCATTTACCCTATAGCATCTAGAGCTCCTTCCTGGGTGGGAGGCAGGCTGGAGGAGAAAACGTCTGGAATGCTCCCTGCCTCCTCTATCCCTGTACCACCAGCACACCAAAGGTTCCTCTCCGGGTTTGCGAAAACATAGCAAAGGGTGTCCTGGCACAAGGTGTGTGTGCCCACTCAACATGGGGGTAGCGCCAGCAGGGCACGGAGCAGGTTCTATGATTCCGCAGACGGTCAAGGAGGAGGCCTGGAGCCCTCAGTGGCTTTTTCAGGCCTTTATTACTCTTTACATCAGAGGCGACCAGGTACACGGCAGGCGGGGGGCTGGGGGGGCCAGGAGGATGGCAGGCCTCCAAGCCCCCGTGCATCTCACTCTCTGGGCTCTCTACTGCTGCTGCTTCTGCTTACTCTTGTCCTCTCTGCTGGCGTCCCCGTAACGCCGCCCTTATACACCGCGTGTCTCAGCTCAGGTGCTGCCCACTTGCGCATGCCCACACCCTATTCGAGGTACCACCGTCAGGCACACGTGCAGGACGGCAGGTGCCCATCATCACACCAATGGTGGGAGGGCGGAAAAGCCTGGTCATTTTCACGCCCTACAGGGGATCATTCTGACCAGGTTATTGGGGCCCAGGTATAATGACAACTGAGAGAAGGTTATGGTGCCCCCATGGCAGCGTCTCAGCCAGTGGAGCTGTCCTGTGCCCTGTGGTCTCAGCTCACTCCAGCTCAGCCCAGCCCTGCCCAGGCTCAGGATGGACGCCTCGGTCCACAGAGCCAGGAGAGCCTGGCCTGACGGTGGCCTGTGTAACCTTCAAAGCTCTTCACCTGCGTTGGTCAAAAACGGAACCTGTTCATGGAAATAAAGTCTTAGCACTGGTGTAGTGGCAGGAAGGGCGTCACTGGGCAGGGCTCGGGATGGTTCTGGGCAGACGGGTCAAGGAAGGGAGTCTTTTCATGCTTTCATTAGTAGAGGTGGCCAGGTACATGGCAGGCAGGGGTGCCGGGGGGCCAGGAGGCTGGCAGGCTTCCCAACCCCCGGCACATCTCACCCTCTCGGCTGCTTTCTTCTCTCTCTCTCGGTGCTGCTGCTCGAGTTGGTCAGGACTGTTGGTCCTCATGATGCTGCCCATTTAAGCCCGTGTCCAACTCAGGTGCGCCCACCTGCGCATGCGCACCCTGGAATGCTCGCACCGCAGGTGTCCATCATCACAGTGGCGGGCGGGTGGAAAGACCTGATGGTTCTCTGACCCTACAGCTGGTTATGCAAAGAACTCATTAGGTAATGGAATGAGGATTCCAACCCAGGAAACAACCTGTCAGGTTTTACTCTGCGAGCTCTGCTCCACCCGCCAGAAGTTCAAGTTCAGTTTATAGATCTTGTTACAGCATAACACAGTGTGAAGGAGCAGTGAGTCACTGATGGTAAAAGTGTAATTATTTTGACAGGCGCATGGTTTCCACTGGTAGGTATAGGTCTTTGGGTTCCCTGCGCTGTCCTGACCTAGGGAATGGCGGTGTCTTTTATGCGCAGAGGACAAAAGCTGGGGCTGCTTCATTTTCCTGACTTTTCAGAACGGTGCTGTGGAGTTGCAGGGCACCACGGTTAAAATCTTTAGCTGGTTGTTGTCTAACAGGGTGGTCCCCAGGAAAAGGGAAAGTTCCAGAATCCTGGTTCCGCCCTAAGTGGGTGGAACTGAGCAGGGATAAGAAGATGCTGGAGAGAGGAGATAGGAGGACAGAAGGAAGCAGGATGGAGAGCAGCAAGGAGGTGTGGAGGAGGCACGTGGAGCAGAGGGACGTGTGAAGAAACTGCGCTTACTTCTTGGTCTTGGGCTGGTTGGAACAGATGGGGGTGAGAGACCCGTGGGGAGCTTAATAATGACACTTTCATCTTGACTTTAATTTTGCTCTTTTCCTCCAGGATTTGCCTCTTTCTGACCCTTTTCTATGGGTCCCCACTGAAAGGTCCTTTAAACTTGTGGCAGGCTTTTGGGCCTTGCTTTGGGCCAATCCTATGTGGTTGGACTTTTACCCTCAAGGAGATGGGTCACTTTGGATGCTTAACTTAGTAACTACATTCTTTATCCTTTCTGTATTGTACCCTAATTGTATTAAAGTTCCTTTCCATTAAAGATCTTAGAGAGGGCAGGTGTAGGGTAAAGGTTGATCAGGTATCTCCACCCTCCCACCACTGATGATGGACACCTGCGGTGCTGTGAGCATTCCAGGGTGGGCATGCGCAAGTGGGTGCACCTGTGTTGGACACGGGCATAAATGGGCGGCGTCATGAGGATGCCAGAACTGTGAGGACCGACCGACAGTACCAGCAAGAGAAGCAGCAGCCGAGAGGGTGGGATGCGCTGGGGCTGGAAGTCCTGCCAGCCTCCCAGCCCCCCGGCACCCCCGCCTGCCATGTACCTGGCCACCTCTACTAAATAAAGCATGAAAAGCCACCGAGGGCTCCAAGACTCTCCTTCCCTGACCTGTCTTCCCAGAACCATCCCGAACCTTGCTCCTGTGCCGCCTTCCTGCCGCTACAGCAGGTTTAGGGGTGCCCCTCTCCCTGCCCTGTAGCAGTTGGTCACTGGTGCAGAGTGAGAAGTTGATGTCTCTCGGGGGGCTCAGAGAGCTTCATGGGGATTCCACAAAACAGGACGGAGCCAGGTTTGACTTCAGCCTGTGCAGCTGGCCCCGCTTCTTGCCTTGCCCAGAGAGCGGTAGTCCTAGAGTGTCCACGAGTCTGTTCCCAAGCCGATAATTTGCTTCTTGCCTAAACGTGTTTGAGCTTTTGTTTCAGTCAAACCTACGGCTTCTAGACTGACACTGTTTACAAGGATTGTTGTAAAAGAAGCGGTGAGGTAATGGGGCCTCCCTGTGGCGCAAGGGGTTGCGGTACAGCACTGTGAAGCATCCGCAGGCACTACAGCCTGAGTCTGATGCCCGGCCAGGGAGCTGACCCTCATGGCACAGCAGACCCCCTCTGTCACACCCACTCTCCCCTCAGCAGTGTATTTCAGTACATCCATCGGTTCTGCGCCTCACTCTGTCTCTGGGGAATCCCCTCACCACCCCCTCTGCACCTCTGGCCTGTACCCCAGTTCTTGTATGAATAAATGAATACATCTTTTAAAAAAATCTGTAACTTGGGACTCCCTGGTGGTGCAGCGGGTTGAGCACCGCTCTGTGAAGCATCTGCAGCACAGCAGCACAAGTTCGATCCCCGGCCAGGGAGGGGACCCACATGGTGCAGCAGACCTCTCCTGCCTCGCCTGCTGCTCCTCTCGGCAGTGTATTTCCATCTATCTGCCTGTTTTGCCTCCCTCTCTGTCTCTGGTGAATCCTCTCACCTCCGTACCCCAGCTCTTGTACCCAGAAATAAATAAATCTTAAAAATTTTTTTTTTTAAAAATCTGGGCCTCCCTGGTGGCGCAGTGGGTTAAGCAACGCACTATGAAGCAAACCGCAGCCACTGCAGCACGAGTTCGATCCCTGCCGCCGGCCAG